>OZ010577.1:47470835-47510835 GCA_963932145.1 Acanthosepion lycidas | reverse complement strand
TATATATATATATATATATATATATATATATATATATATATATATATATATTCAGTTGCATTGATGTGAGTTTGTGAGTCTGAGCTTTCCAATAAGTACCGCGTATATAATATATATGTTTATATATATTTATATTTATATCCATACATATTATACACATATATATAAACATACATATTATTCACAGACACAGACACACACATATATATAGATTATTTTATTATAAGATATTATAGCAAAAACAATGATTCCAATATGTTTTGTCATAATATCTTATAATAAAATAATAACATATTGATCTGTATTGCTTTAAAATCAAATCCTACGAACAGCAGAATTTTACTTTATCTATTCTTTCTCTTATTCATATATCTATATATATATATAGATATATATATATAGATATATAAATACATATAAAGACATATATCTGTCCATGTATATGATTTGTATATATATATATATATATATATATATATATATATATATATATATATATATATATATATATAGGTACATCCACTAATTCGGGATGCGTAAGGTTTAAAATTAATTTTAAATATTAAAAAAGCTTTCATTTTAACTTTAATTGAAAAAGCTTTCTTGAAGCTTTCATTTTAGCTTTAATTGAAAGTGAAATCATTTAAAATTTACTAATCCCACTAAGAAAATACTCTGTGGTGTGTTTCAAACTGAAATTATACTGATCGAAAACCATTTTTTTTTTTTTTCAGTAAAATCGATGAAATCGGCCATTTTGACACATCTTTAAACAAAAGTTTATTCTCGATCTTAAAAATCTTGCAAAATAAAATATATATTTCTGGAATATCATATGAGAAAAATTAGCAAATATAAAGTTAAATTAATCTTATTTGAAACAAATATTACTTACGTATAGTATAAAATGTTTTATCTTAACGACGGGTCTTGTTTTTCTGACGTCTTTATTGATGTATCGACTGCCTGACGTGTTGACAAGTATAGTAACGCAGGATTGATGATAGCAGACGATAAATTTTATATGGTTTTTTTTTTCTACATATGTAGAGACAAACCTTAAAACAAGTGACCTTTTAATGATAATGTCATGTACGAACTCGCATGCTTAGAAAAATTAGGACGTTTAAACAAAAAAATTGAAATTCGTTTTTAAAAAAATTGAAATTCTTTTTAAAAATATTCGTGGTCATCAGATTATGATTAGCTTTACATTATATGATTAGTAAATGTAGTTTTACTTAATAACAATGTTTTCTAAGCGTTACAACACTGAAATTGAATTTTAAAAGATTTGAAAACTATATAAATCATTTAATTTAAAACTGTAAAAAATGAAAAAAAACATTTTTCCTTCAGAAAATATTGCCTTTAACATACATTAATCATAAAAGAGCTTCTCTAATTAAGTAATGTCTTAATTTTATGGCGTTTTTTTATTTTTTTGATTCAGAACAGATTTTTGGTAATACAGAGTCCGATTTTACAACAAAAAAAATCGGGGATTTAAATTTTTCAAAGAAGTCTATTTTTAACTAATATAGTCATCAAAAATTATCGCGTTGAATTTCTCAAGTTTTCATAAAATTAAGTGAAGGGAGTGAAACACATGTAAATAAAATATTTTTTAAAAATATTATAATAATAAATTTCAAAAATAATTTCTTTCATATGTGAAGAAGTCCTGAAAATTTAATTAAAATCTACCAATTATTTGATTTTTGCCAGAATTTCAAATTTAATTTGTCTGTCACCGTAAAAAAAAAGGGGCTAAAATTTGTTATGCTAAAAGTTAATACAACTTTTTAAACAAAATTTCGAATGTTCTAAAAAGGAGTAAAAAATTTAATTAAAAATTCAACAAAAACTTTGATCGTTCCTCTTAATAATAACATGAAGATTTTGACTATAAAACTATGTTTTTATTAGGTTTGGAGCATTTTTCATCACAGGTATGCTGATTCTTTAGCGATTTCGTGGAGGCACATTTCTCTCTCTCTCTCTCTCTCTCTCTCTCTCTCTCTCTCTCTCTCTTTCTCTCTCTTTACATATATATATATATATATATATATATATATATATACATATATATATATATATATATACATATATATATATATATATATATGTATATATATATATATATGTATATATATATATATATATATATATATATATATATATATATATATATATATATATATATATATATATATATATATTGTGTGTGTGTGTGTACGCGCGTGCGTGTGTGTGATTTTGAATGAACAATGTACATTTGTAACATTTTGTTTTGAAATTTGTACCCAGCAGTATTCTGGTTTTATATACACTTTATCTATTTTTTGTGTGTGTGTGGGGGGGGGTATTAATTATGATCTAACAAATCTTATTCGTTGAGAAGCCTTTTTTTTGTAACCTTCTACAATGTTTTTATATAGTTTTACTTATCGAATGCAGTAAAAAAAAAAAAAAAAAAAAAAAAAAACTGCGTATTTTGCTTAATGTGATTCATAATTAAAATTCTGGTTTTAATATATTTTCCATTCAATGCATCTAATACAAATGATATCAAATTTATTTAAATCTATTCTTGAAATAGTAAAATTTTGAATGTCAGTTTGTAAGCAAAAAACTGCGAAAATTGGATATTTCTATACATTTTATCAGGCAATAATTAAAACTAAATGCTCAAAAATTGATAAAACCTATGAATCTAATTTTGGTGTAAATACTTATCTCATCAAACCCCAGCTTTCACACCGAGTGCAATGTTGATTTTCCTAAAATATGTAGATTTCTAACCGTTTCCGCGTCTGTCCGACTGATAGAGGGGCTAGCCCGTCCCTGTCGCAGACACATGCTCAGGCACATTTGTGCTTCTTCAGCACTTTCAGAGACCACCTGTGTTTTATACTGCTATTATGCTGAGAAGACCTTAGTTACAGTTTCTGCAACAGAACGCTTAATATGGCTATGAATCTAATTTTTGGTGTCAATACTTATCACATCAAACCCAGCTTTCACAATGAGTGTAATGTTGACTTTCTAAAAATTAGTGAAAAATCAACCTGCTCTACTATGCATATATACTTTGCGTTTTTATAAATAAAATAAAAAATATATCTGATGATGATGTTAATTTGATTTTCTCTCGGATCGTCAATTGGATTTTTCGGTTAGTCAAATATTCGTCTCGAATAGAATCTTAACATCACAATCTGGTATGAAGCACTGCATTTAAAGGTCCGGGTACTCATTAATCGAAAACTGTAGAAGAGACTAGAAATTTTCATAAATCTTAATTCGAATAGTTTGAAACCGGCTTGGGCAAGAAAAATGAATGCTCTCAAGCACTGGGTAAAAAATAATCTCCTTTACAACAGCAAAGCAGCGACTCGTGTAGATTGGTTTTGATTTGCTTGCGTACAATAAGTGATAAAAGGATAACTGAAAGTTTCGAGTAGACTCTAGTTTTATTGATATGAGACCAACATCATTAAAACGTTTAATAAACGAGGAGTCACGACTGAAATTGATTTAACTTTTCTTTTTCTTTTTTTAATCATTTCAATTCAAGTAAGGCGATGAAGCCATTAAGACGCAAGTTGTGTGAGTAAAGTAAACGGATAAAACGTTCCTGGGGTGAGAGGTTACAATAAAATAACAGGATTGATGAAGACAAAAGATGACGATTGACACTGCATTTAAATTTTTGAAGATCGTAATTGACAAGAAAGCAAGAAGCCGAAAGAGAGTCCCAAAGAGAGACAATTCTTCGATATGGTAGGGGGAAAAGATAGATTCCTACCTTTCCAACTGATATTTGCGCGTAAGTCTTAGTAGAAATTACTGAAATAGAACTTACAATTACATTTTAAAATTTCAACAGTAAAATGGTGAGACCTAACTGCCAATTTGGTACTGCTGTTCAATTCTCATTGCTTTGGATCAAATTGTGATATATATATATATATATATATATATATATATGTGTGTGTATGTATGTATGTATGTATCTAGCAATTGCTGAAATTTAGCAATCTAGATAGCGTAGTAGGAGACGAGAGAAAACATAACTGAAGACACATTGCAATAGAGAAAATGCCTTCTAGAAACTAAGGAAACTATTAAGTTGTATGAAATTATCGTTACAAACAAAGAAAAAGCGACTATCTAATCACTTATATGGCAACATTTTCCTCGGGTATAAAGGAGGAAGTTGAAGCGACAGAGACGTGTTTCTATCGTCGAAGACACAGAATACTATGAACAGAACATGAGAGAAACAAGGAAGTTTCAAAAGTAATATAAAAACTACAGGGAAGCCGATACTCACATTCAAAATAAAGCAGTTGATATTTCTGGTACACTTAGAGAAACTAACACAGACATTATATAGTGAAGGCCAGAGAGGCACTGAAATTGAGACAATGGATGGTAGAAAAATCATAAAAAGTTGGATAATTAATTAAAATTTACTGAGAGCAATAAAAGACAGGAAGTTGTAGAGAGCTGTAATCGCTTGAATCCTGAGGAGACACGAAAGAAAAAACTCATGATACGATAATTTTGAATTTTAAATTATTTACGAAACCTAGGAAAATTTTGATATTGCATTTCCGATCAGTTGAAAGAATTCAAGTCTGAAGTTATATAAGAAAAATATTGTTTAGCATTCAAATGATGTTTTCATGCTAAGCATAGATTATAGATTATTCTACGACTCGGGAATTTTAAAAAAATAACTTTTTTTTTAAATGTAGGTATAAATCAAGATGGAGTATTAGTTTGCTTAAAGGCAAACTCGAATTAATGTTTTTCAGCCGCCATCAGTAATAAGATTTGTAGTCAGAATTATAGATGTTGTAATAAAAAGGAGAAAAAATCAAATCGGAGGACAATAAAAAATATATTCATATATACACCAGTAACGTATTTTATTACTGTACACATTAAAGAAAATAAATCTCTCAAGACAATGATTAGAACAGAAGATTTTATAAACAGCGTTTATTTTAAATCGTTCTTTACAACTATTTAATCAATGAAAAAAAAATTCAAATTGAAAATGATAAGTATAATCGATAAAGAATGAAAAGTATGCAAAATGGATGATACAGACAGATCAGTGTTCAATAGAAACAGGTAAAAATCGATATATTAAAAAATAATGCTGAAGAGATTTAGTAATGAAACGTAATTATTAATGCAATACTAGGTTGCGTCATAAATAATTTCCGTTTTGGGGGAACCAATTGTAATGACGAATGTATCAGCCTAACTATGAATCATAGCTTCCCTGCGATTTTTTTTAATCATTTCGCCCCAAGAAAAACAAAAATGCCACGAGTACACAGGTGGTTACAGGGAGTGAAAGTGAAAGAGAATCCTGAGTATAGGGAGGATTGTGGAAAGTACAAAAGATGAACAGGATTCAAAAAGATAGAAAATGGCGATTGACGTTGCATTTCAATATTTCCAAGTTTTCCACTGCCTTAACCGGGTATTGAACTCACACTCTTTGGGTTCTGTCAACGCCTGTATCCACTGTACCATGTGTCCCCAAGGACACATGGCACAGTGGATAAAGGCGTTGGTTAGATCCAGTGACAAACCCAAAGAGTGTGAGTTCAATACCCGGTTAAGGCAGTGGAGAACTTAGAGAGGAAAAATTAGCAGGAGATAAGTGATAGCTGACATCCATTAAACATGGCACGTGGAACTAGAACAGTCTACCCCAGTGAGCGAAAGAAAGGGTTCAGTCCGACATTCCAACCACCTGAAGAAGGCCGGAGCGTACAACGGCCGAAACGTTGTAATAAATATGGCGAAAAAAAGATGAGGACAATAGTCCGAATAATGTAAATAATTAATTAAAAAGTCGTGGAAAGAATTGTCTTGATATTACTAGCATCTCTGATGATACTGAAGAAGGTTCTGGAGATTTGATTAGACTTTTTCTCGTTCAGTCACCAAATAGTGCGGTGAGTATAACAAATGTAATGACGCTTGCTCTGATTCAGTGCTGGTTCCCGTCCGATAATCGAAGTTACAAAACGTCGAGCCAGGTCAGCACCTACGTGAGTGACTACTTGAAAATGCCAGGTGTGCGTGTGGTGTGATTGAAAATGACTCGAAATTGTTTATCGGAGAGCCGAGTTCCAATTCCAGTTGGGTTCGTTATATTCACTTGCGCTCAAATAACGAAAGGTACTAATCCACCTCTTCTGCCTCCAGCTATGGATTAATTAGTAAGACTTGTATCACTAAATCATTAATATCTCCTGAAAGTTTCTTAAAATCTAAAAAGCATTATGGTTTTAAATAACCTGCAATGGGTCGATAAGCCGTAGAAAACAAATTGGTCAATCAATCAATATTGCTCTCATTCGATACGAATTGCCAAACAACAGATACCTTTGAGGCGTGAAGACGCAGCTGCATAAAGAATAACATCGGTAGAATGGAAAGTGTTGATTATAGGGAAATAGAAATGAGAGAGCCATATACTATGCAAATTAAGACAGTTCGGTTATAGGTATGACTGTGTAGGAGTGTGATCCAAACGAATATACATATACCACCCAATCCAGAAGGCAACGAGGAAAGATGACTTGGAGAATTTTACACCAACAGAACATTTTGAAGGCAAAGAGGAAACAACGATTAACCTACCTAATAAGCTCGCGTGGCACAACACGTACATAGCAGGAATAGTAAGTAAGCAAAAATTGCTTTAGATCTCCAAAAGAATTTATGGGCACCTACAATCGGCCATGTTCTGAAATGACACGGCATATAAAAGAAGAAAAAAAAACAGTAAAAAGAAAGTATATCAGATCGTAGATGTGGCAGTGTGAATGGAACTTACTTACTATGTAGATCAAGGAGATTACGATTATGTCATTGTGCCAGCTGTATGCAACTGCTTTCTAAGATCAATGTGTAAAAATGTCTTTGAGCGACTGTGGGTCTTAGTGAAGAATACACTTCTTTTGTGGACTGGCACTGCAGAATCATAAACAAAGAACTTTAACAAATAAAAGAAACGACAACACTTGGGAAATTTTAACAGCTAAAATGGATATCACATTTAATTCAAAGAGAGAATAATGAGATAAAGATATTAACGTACCTCGCTACTTCAAATAAAAAATTAAGAAGTACCCCCACTCAATACTGCAAAGAGCGATAACAGCTACTAGACATGAGAAACACATTTTCCTGAATAATTGTTTTAAGGGAAAGATTTTATAGATTTCAACTGATAACAGTATTGGTTGCTCGGTCAATGAATGCTAAATGTTTCCTTATAAGGAAACGGCTAATATTACCATTACTATCATTACCATCATAGTAGGCAGACTGGGAACAGTGTCAAAAACACTAGAATCAAAATTAGATGAATTAGAAATTCTAAGAAGAGACTCTTCAGGTTGAAGAGTGGCTGGGGGTCTGTGAGGATAATGTGAAAAGTGCTGAAGATCAGATGAGATATGCAGTCACTCAGTCTCCAACGAGAAGGACCTGTCATCTAGTGAGAATATGAAAGCCTGTGAAATATAATAATGTTAGGAGAGTAATGCACATTTAATGACACGTGCTCTCATTCGCTACCGATTGGTACCTTGAAGAAGGGCGTACAAATGCATAAATAATAATATTAGGTTGGTGCAAAAATAATGACGTAATAATGTCGTTTTTTGACGTTAAAAAATACGTCAAAAAACGACATTATTACATCATTATTACGTCATTATTATTGCACCAACCTACTACTACTACTACTAATAATAATAATAATAATGACAACAATAACTGCAAGAGACTGTTATGAACATCACCTAGACCTGGTTACGGAAACAGAACCTGTAACAATTTTGTGGGACTTTACAATATGCACAGACAGAACAATCAAAGCTAATCCCTTAGAGATCGTGATCAAAGACCACAAGAACAGAATGTGTATTCTTATTGGCATGAAAGTCCCTGCAGATTGTAATGTATCTTTGAAGGTCTTCAAAATGCTATCAAAATACAAGGATCTTGAAGTGTGAATCTAAAAAATGTGTCACATAGGGGCAGCAATAATTCCAGTTGTAGTTGGAGTACTCAGATTGATTGGAAAAGATTTCGATAGACTCAGTGAAGGCCATGGTAGCTCATGTCTTAAAGAAATACAAAAAATTGTATTCACGAGTATAGGTCACACATTACGAAGAGTTTTATCTATGTAAAATGTGTGTGATGTTAGTTTTTTTTTGTTTTTTTGTTTTTTTTAATGATTAGTGGAAAATGTTATGAAGTCATTTCTAACCTTAAATCTCAGGTTGGGACCAGGAAGGATACGTGTATACAATAGAAATCAAAGGAAATAATAATAATAGTAATAATGATAATGATGATGATGATGATAATAATAATAATAATAATAATAATAATAATAATAATAATAATAATAATATTAGGTTGGTGCAAAAATAATGTCGTTTTCTCACATAGTAACATATGTGAGAAAACGACATTATTTTTGCACCAACCTAATAATAATAATAACGGGTTGGTGCATAATTATCTGGAGTTTTTGTAGGCGAGTTATTTGTTAAAATCTGCTGTCTTGTTTACGTTTTTAATAAAAATATTATTTTATTTTCGGGTTATAAAAATGCATGTCGATAATCGTACTCATTTAAAAATGTTATTGATGAATTGTTATATTTCTTTTTTCATAATAAATATTGTTTAAAAACGCCTAATAATTATGCACCAACCCAATAATAAAAAACAACGCAACCGATGAATGGGTCTTGATAGCAGTTACGGTAACCGCGGTACGTCGTGAAGGCGGATAAGGCAAAAAGACAGATGTACCAAAACCTGGCATGGCAATTCAGAGAAATATACCTTGCAGAATCTGAAGTCTTTCCATTTGTGCCTGGTCTCTACAGGGCTATTTTCAGTAATTTTGACTGCGCGACTGACACCGCTACTTGGAACAGCTCATGTGCTTAGGAAAGTAGTGTGACTCTAAGCTGAGGGTAGGAACTGAGATATGACCTTCATCGTGTGGCGGAAAGCAACTCAAATCAAATAATAATAATAATAATAATCACTTGGGAGAAATTTAAAAAAAAATGCAAAACTAATAGAAAATTGAAATCATCCTGCCAACGGCAAAATCAATTATAGTACAAATGCTAGACTCTTGTAGAATTTTGTTAATGCTATGTCCCTTCAGGGCGTGTGCGATCATGGCTCTTCATAGCTTCCTCCTCTTTATTATCTTGTAATTGCGATGCATTCTTGGGAAAGATAATGTAGTAGTTACCTATTCTCATCTCCAGAGTTTCTCAATATACCTTGCAGAATCTGAAGTCTTTCCATTTGTGCCTGGTCTCTACAGGGCTATTTTCAGTAATTTTGACTGCGCGACTGACACCGCTACTTGGAACAGCTCATGTGCTTAGGAAAGTAGTGTGACTCTAAGCTGAGGGTAGGAACTGAGATATGACCTTCATCGTGTGGCGGAAAGCAACTCAAATCAAATAATAATAATAATAATAATCACTTGGGAGAAATTTTTAAAAAAATGCAAAACTAATAGAAAATTGAAATCATCCTGCCAACGGCAAAATCAATTATAGTACAAATGCTAGACTCTTGTAGAATTTTGTTAATGCTATGTCCCTTCAGGGCGTGTGCGATCATGGCTCTTCATAGCTTTCTCCTCTTTATTATCTTGTAATTGCGATGCATTATTGGGAAAGATAATGTAGTAGTTACCTATTCTCATCTCCAGAGTTTCTCAGGTTAATTGCCACCTAATGAGCTGTGACGTCGTCCCCTGGTCGCAGCGCCAACCGTGTCGTTCTATCCCAGTCTACCACGGCACCAACTGTGACGTCCTACTTTGATTCCCAGTCTGCCTACCCACGTTGTGATTTGATCTAGGCAGAGGAAATCAATCAGTCATCGGGACCGTACTGCAAACCGAGTCCAACGGGGGTGATACCACAAAAAATACGCATAAAAGGCAATAAAATGAAAACTCAAAAGTTCAAGGTATCAAAGAAAAAGGTAACAAACTTTATGTCTAGTTGTTCGATACATAGGACTGCATCTATCTCCCGACCCGTTCTATGGATTGTGACACGTCGTTTTCCGCTAGGCAAGTTTTAACACTTCAAGTCGTCTGCTCTCTAAGAAATTGGTGTTTCGGTGGGTCTTTGGACGAAAGTCAAAAGAAAAACTTATTTCGGTGATCTGGATCTAAGTCGCTCTTCAAAATAATTGTTCTTGGTTTGAAGATGTGGGTCCGGAAAGTGTGCGAATCCTGGTCAGCTATCTGCGAGGCTTTCCTCAACCGGCGACTGACTCTGGGAACTGCTGCGTCTCGACTCATTTCTGCTCGTTGTGGCTTCGTTTATATGGGAGCCGACCAAAACCGGGGTGAGTTTGTCGGCGCCGGGGGTTCCTCGATAATTCTAAATACATATCCACCTCTCTGGTTAGGAATTTCCACCTTTTTACATTTTTGGGAACCTTTCCTCTCCCACCTTCTCATCATACTTCAGAGGGGCGTGAACTGCCCTCCCCACATCTTCGTGGCAACCTCTCTTACTCATCCTCCAGATGGGCGGCAACAGCCTCCCTCGTGCATCACGTGATCACCACTCGACCAATGATGTCTTAGTCGGGCGTGGACAAATCTGCGGCTTTGTTTCAGGAAGAAAAAAAATATCTTGCTTAAAAAAAATTATCTCTTCTATTTCCCTTTTCTTCCCCTTAATGGTTTATCATTTCTCCATCCGCAAACGGGACAATATAACAATGGCGGTCATAACTCTTGTTCTACACGTGGTTTACGTCAGGTATTTTATTGCTAATTATCAGAATGTGTGGTCTTCTTAACATGGTCTCAAAAAGGAACATCTCCAAAGTTCCAGTCAGTCTGTCGCCTCGAAGAAAGAAAGAAAACACATTCATACTCACTTTCGGCACAAATTCCTGATAACAAAATTTTATTATCGCAGGCCAAGAATGTTCCCTCGGACGCTCGTCGGTGGTTTTTAATTTTTCATAGCTGTCCAAGTCCTTTCAGTTGTCTGTTTTTCGTCACTTAACGAAATAACATTTTCATTTGAATTTTTCTTTCCCTCTCTGGCCAGCCGGTCTGTAGTTGATAATAAGATGTCTTCCCGTACCAATAGTTTGTTTTCATATCCTTAGATAACACAGCCGATGCCAAAACATATCTGATTCTTTCCTTCTTTCCCTTTCTTTTTACTCAGAATTTCCCTGTCATTGTAATGACACTCTTTCGCCATTTGTTACTTATCAAAATATCCTTTTATCCATTGTCTCTTAGCTGTGTGTGTGTTCTTAATTATCACTCACGATTCGGTTCTTAGCCTCTCCTTTCCTTCTTTTCTTTCCTTTCCCTTTCTCCCTCTTTAAATGGTGCCACAATTACTACCCAATGAACCCAGTATACTCTGTTCTTTAACCCATAGCTGGGGGACAGTATAGATGTGCTGATGATGTAATGGATAAGTGAGTTCGAATTCCAGCAGGGTTCATGGCATTTGCTTACAAGCAAATAACATTGGGAAAGGTATGAGTCCATTTCTTCACCTCCAACAGTTATGATTGGGTTAAATAGTAAGACAGACTGGGATCTTTAGCCAGGTTTGGTAACCAGTCTAGGAGAAAGACAACTCTGAATTAAAAACCGGTTAGACATGGAGGTAGTAAATCGATCTCCCCACCCCCCCCCCAAAAAAGTACAAGTTGCCGTGGAAACCACAGCAGAAATACCTCGCGTGCTGAGAGCTGTGGACCCATACTAAGGGAGTCTACGAGACTAGAAAGCTGTGGTCTCATACTCCTCTTGAGTCTACGGGACTTGTGAGCTGTGGTCCCATACCCCTCAGTGAGACTACGGGAATTGGATGAGAGAGTGAAGGGAAAAGTTATGGCTACATGCTCTTCAAAAGAATTTTAGACTAGACCGGAATTTGAACTCAGGTTACCGATTATATTTTATGTGCTGGTAATTGTTACGCCGTAAAATCCCCATCAGATGTGTGAAATGTCGATCACTAATAACTGCAGTCGTAGCAGCAGGGTGTGTCTCGGACAAAATAGCTTGGCAGAGCCCAACACACTCCAGGTTGGTTTAAATTTTAGAATTTTCCTTCTTCTAGATTGGTTGCCAACCAAGATTACAATTTGTCCCGTTATTTATTAGCTCTCCAAAAGGTATTTGCGCGCAAGTGAATTTAACGACCACGACGGGAATTCAAACTCGGCTCTTCAATTTCTCATTCCGAGATTTTATCACTTACAATGTAAACGGTTGTAAGTAGTAAGGAATCGGCAACCTTTTGGGGAGAGCGGACCAGAGAGCTATACAGTGTCTAGGGGGGCGGCTATGATATCAATTGCACTATAAAAGACTGTCTTGACCTCAAAGCGCTCCGTCCAGATGGCTGCCTTGGTCTGGAGGTTTTAAAGAAAAAAAACACAACAAAGTTAATGTTATATTATTTAAGGTTTCTTATTTTACTGCAGGAATAACAGGATAACAAAACAATCAACAAAAACATGCAAATTCCTTGCTACGGTTAAATTGGCGGGCCAGTCAAAATTACCCCAGCATGAATTCAATAATTCAATGGGTATAAATAATAATGAAAATAACAACAGATGAGAGTAAGGGATAATGAGAAGACATTTTTGGCTTTGTTTCTAAATGCTTTGCGCTGTGCAAAATACTGAGTAAATAATATTGATTCTAATAATAAAAATACAAGTTAATTCGGTAATGTCAGCATGATGAATGATAATATGATACTGATTGACGTAATTGTCAACTAATACAATTGAAATAATGACGTTAACAATTGTGTACAATGATAACTCGGCTAGCAGTGTTTGTTCACGCATGAAATGGCTAAAATCATTTATTCGCTCTCGAATATTAATCGCCGGAAAATGATATATATTATTTAAAGTAATACCGAAAACATGGCTATCATTATTACTTTATCAGTATTGATTTTTCGACTACAGCGTCTCAATATTTCAACGATGATAAAATTGATCTTTCCAAAACAGATCTTAAGTCAACTAAGTCGAATTTTAAACAGGCCTCTGGCATCTCTATTCGCGTTTTATTTCAACTAAAGTCTAAAAAGGGAGATAATTCCCAATTTAGTTAATTCTTTCTTTGCTGGGAAAAGGATGCCATAAGCGGATTTGTTTATCTAAGTCAACTGAATCCACTGAATGGGATATGGGCATTTTCATATTTTAGAAAAAAAAAGTTAATAGAACTGGTGGCTTGGTAAATTGTACTTATTGGTAATTTTTATTCTTTTCAAAAGTTTTACTTCATTCAGAAGTAAGCGAACAATATAACTTTCCTAAGACTTCCTCAACTGCCCTGAAATGCTTGTCTCATACAGTTAAGATAATCTTATCCCAAATAATCTTTGAAGAAGCATTTTCTATTTTATATAATTTTGTCTATTGTGCAAACTAATAAATTTCCCTCTTTTTTTTTTCTCCCATTTAAAAAAACATACCATTTCCCTTCAGGACGTTGGAGATCATGGCTTTTCATAAATTCTTATATTATTTCTTTATTATATATGAATTGCCATCACTTATTCAGGATGGAGTGGTTACATGTTGCCTACTCGACGATCTTGAGTTAAGAGTCATCTTCCTCCGAAACAGGCTGCCATCCAAGGTTAAAGAACCCACTCTACCTTCATATTTAAGCCATAAGGATTCATGTTTTAATATTCCGACTTCACAGTCAGAGACTCTATCCATTTCACCATCCGCACATCCACAAACAAATAATAGAAATACATTTGATAGGATGTTACCAACATCATTTAAGAAACTGTCAGAACTGTGAAATATTTTTCATTTGTTTTAACATAAAAGATAGAAAAATATGAGCTAAATTTGCAGGTTCATCTGTTTCATTTTAAGAAAGGTCAAATGCAATCCAATCACAAAAAAAGCTTTGAACAGTTTATGGCTATGATACGATGTATGATTCAATGTTTCAAGAATAGTTCGTAAACTTGGGGCCTCGAGGTCCCCTTCTGTATGATCCTCCTCGCTTATGTACATATACAATTTTTGAAACAATTGTCGAAAAAACATTTAAACCAGTTTATATTATTTACACTATTTACATCGTTCGGACATATTTATTGCCATATTGGCCCAGCGGATAAAGATGTTGGTAGAGTAATCCAAAAAGTGACTTAGCCCAAAGACTTGTGATTTCAATACTTCCCCACCACAGAGGGAACAAAAATTTGAAGAGTTGAGTTACTAAAAGGAATTAACTGGCACGTGAAATTAAAACAATCTACCCCCGTGCACTAAATAAAGGGTTCTGTTCGAAAATCCAACTATAATGTAACCTGAAGAAGGCCGGAGAGTATTACGACCGAAACGTCGTGGATATGGCTATAAAGATGTGGACAACCAAGCGATGTAAATAGGGATACAGTTTATGTTAAGTTTGTCATATTCATGTATAGCTTGTATATAATTTATGCGATAAAAACTAGAGAAACATTAGACATAATGAACAACTTTCGTTTCTGTTAGATATTAGCCCATGAGTCACTGAAGGGTCCCATAGTCACGAAAAGCGACTTGTATGACAATATATAAAGATGCAGTAGCAGCCGCGGCTAAAATCAAACAACATCAACAATTTCAATATCTAGCAAGTGTTTTAACAGTGTACGGAATGAATAAGACCGAAATCCGAATGTTCATTGAAAATAGCGAACGATACCTTCCAAAATCTGAGTAAAGAAACAGAAAAAATTCTTCGAAACAAAGAAAAAGGCACTGAACTCTGACTTAATATCAGTCCTCCTATACGACAGGGAAATGCTAAACTATCTGCTCACAGATGAAGAAGAGACTTGAAACAACAGAAATGCGGTTTTTGAGAAAATGAAACCAAAAAAGGATATTTATATTTAACATCAGAAAGAGACAAATGAAATTTCTTGGGCGTATAATGAAGAATGAGGTCTTAAAATATTTGATACTCACGGGATATATTGGCGGCTAGAGGGACAAAGGAAAGCAGCTTCAGGAATGCACAAGGCACGTAGAAGAAGAGAGTGTGGCAACTGAGACATCATTTTTCAGTCAAACGCGTATGCGTTAAAAATTCTATTAGCTGCCCTTCGACTTCAATCACTCCCCCCTCCACCCTATGGTCACCACTATCTGCCTTTGTTATTAATAATTTCACGGAAATTATTCGGATGAACTCTTAGCAACGGTACCTAGACGTTTTGAATTTAAGCGCAGTACTAGACAGGCGTCAAGATCTCAACAAGTTACAGTTGAGTTGGTTAGATGTAACCGTAAGCAGTTTCTTTTCTCACACTTCACACTTGTGGAACTCCGTTCCGGCTCCATGCTTTCCAGCCAACTTTAATCTTCAAAAATTTAAATGCCATGCCAATGGCTATCTACTGTCCTTATTATTACTCTTTTTGCTCTCGGTCATTAGTATATGTTTATGTTTCTAATTCTTCCACACCCAGTAACCATTTGTGTCTTAGTGGCTTTAGTGCCTTACATGGGTTGAACTCGATTAAAAAAAATGTATAAAAAAAAATGGGAACGCCCATAGTTCGAACTTCAAGATTCTGATCCACTTTCATACCGTACCACAGATAATTTAGGACTCAAATCCCTGAACTCTTAGGACACATGCGTGGCGCAGACTTTACACTCACTCTTTCACTCACAAAACGTCCAGCCACGTTTATTCCTTATTTTACGAGGTCAGTCATCAGAAAGATTCACACTCTTCTCTTAATTTTCCTTGAACAGTCCCTATACTGAAAAGTTTTCGATAAACAAAAATTGCCTACTTATTTTGTTCGTTCTTTTGTTTGTCTATTTCTTTGAACCAATTTAACTCACGACACTTTGCCAATCACAAAAGCGAGTGCTTAGATTATCCTTGTAGCCGTCTGCTGCGTTCTTCTCGCTGGCGTGGAGTTAAATACCGCTTAGATTATCCCCAGTGAGACAGTTCTCACAGAATTCTGTTACCGAAAGCAAACTTACGAGAGATATCGAGAATCGGCGATACTTACCACAAAGTGGTATACAATATATGAGGAATCTCCACTCTTCAACAGGGGTAAAGGTCATTACATCTCCTAAAAACAACAGTGGAATACAGTTATGTGCCATCCGTGATACACGCTTGGGTGATCATGACTCTTTAGTATCCATGACTAACTAGGTATATTTTCCCGCAGTAGGTTGACATTTCTTTCTGCAATCTGTCCTACAATTCAACCCATAGCTGGTGGGAGAAGAGATGGATTCATACCTTTCCCAAGGATATTTGCGCCCAAGCGAATGTAACGAATTCGAGTGGAATTCGTACTCGGCTCTCCAATTTCTCATTCGACTGAATACATTGTAACAAGCAATGAAAAGTAGATACTTTACAACAACAGGTGTTTGTGTATATGGGAAGCATTCCACTGCTATGATCTGCTTTTGGAGAATCAAATGATTGATTTGAGCACGGACATGCTATTAGACCAAATGAGAGCAGTGATTGATGAAAGGTTTTTGCAGGGCACCTCGACGTAGTATAACGGTTAGAATGCTTGTCTTGCTAGAACAATTGCGACTGAGTAGTGAGTTAGATCCTCACTGGGTGCCTTATACTTTCGGCCTTGTGTCACATATAAGCTACGCTTAGAAAATCATTTGGGCATTTCTACGTGCTGTAATGGCTAGCAAGCTTGTCTCGCTAGATCAATTACGACTGAGTAGTGAGTTCGATCCCCATTCGGTGCCCCATCCTTTCGACCTTGTGTCACATATAAGCTACGCTTAGAAAATTGCCATAGACATTTGCCGTATTTAGCATGTGTTGCACCACACCCGGATTGCCTATCCATGCAGGCTACATGATTATTAAGTAAATTATAGAACTGTATTAATGTTATTTGTACGTAAGAGGAAGATAAAACAACACGCTCACATTTCTAATTTTAAAAAAAAGTCTTTAGAAATGTCAGGCCTAATGCTTTCCAGTTAACTTCAAACTTTAAAGGCAATCTCAATCGTTTTTCTTTCGTCTTCCTTATTCTGGTTCTTTTACTGCTCTTTCTCTTTAATAATGCCGATAAACTACATCCGCGTCCAGGGTAGGACGATAAACTACATCCACGTCGTGGATATGTCTATAAAGATGTGGACAACCAAGCGATGTAAATAGTGATACAGTTTATGTTAAGTTTGTCACTTTCATGTATAGGTTTTGAGGAGCGTGGTTGCTGGTGTTCCCAGGTCCACCCTGACCCGGGGTGGTAGCACCTGTTAGGGTCCCAGCTATGAGCAAATAGTTAACCCCGAAACTAAAGAACATTATGAACGTGTAAAAATAGGTTTTAGTACCAGAAATACTTTGTAAAAATTAATACCAGAAATAAATTTTCGAAGGAAAAAAACTATTACCAGCAATATATTTTTGAAAACAAATATTACCAGCAACACATTTTTTAAAATAATATTACCAGCTATACATTTTTGAGGAAAAAAATATTACCAGAAATAGATTGTTGACAAAACAAAATATTACCAGGAAAAAAAGTTGTCGGCATTAAATAACCCACTGAGGTTGATATGACAAAACAAAACAAAACCAAACTAACCTTAATAATGTTTTTGTTTTCTTTCTTTTTCTCGTACTCTTTCGCACTCAGTAATCCTGTTATATATAAATATAAAGTGTCGCTGCCGACAATGGAATTTGAACACAGATTACCAGAGAGCAAACTCAGGCAGATCACGTGGGGGTAAAGGAAATGTATATATGGGAATTAGCGTGGCGTCTAAGTGATCACTATACGGATTACTATACAGATTACTATACGGATTGCTATTCGTTGGTTACTTTTCGAGCGAGTATTATCAAGCAAGTACTATTCTAAGGCGTCTGACACCAGCATTATTCAACGGCGTACTATAGTTGTATCTGCGATTACAAAGTCTCTACTACAACGAGCATTACGAAAGTGACAACGAGTATTCGTTGACATTACAAAAGTGGCAACGAGGTGTTCGTTGAAATCACAAAAAAAACTTGTGTCTTAGTGGCTTTATTGTCATGCTTAGGAGGGAATGATTAAAAAATATTAGGGTTTAAGCCTAGAAAGCCTGATCTGCAATGAAGAGCCAAAATTTACCGAAAAGAGCTTAAATTTGGCATTTAACTAATTTAGGCTTTATTTCAGTCGATCTTCAGTTGCAAGAATTAGATTTAGCTTTGTGAAAACAGGAATGAACGTCGAATTCATGGTTTTTTGCTAAAAAAAAAAGGAAATTAAGCCGAAATTTGATATTTTGTACTAAAGGCATGGTACCAAAAATGGATAATTTTAGAGATTTGAATTGTTTTAATGGTGTGGATTCCGGGATTAAATTCGGTCTCAAATGAATGACAAACGCAGGAATGAGATATAGCAAATAAATGTAATAATACAATTGGTAATACGGTTAGTAGATCCAGAAATGCGGTTAGTAGCAATAATAATATATATACAGTCTGGGAAATTCAGTATCGAAGTATGACTTCCTTCGGAATCTACGTGCTCGCAACTGTGACTCCTACAAAGCGGTTACCTCACACTCTCACTCTCTCATTGTATCACTCTCTGACACCCGGGTATTCACCGGCAGCAGTACAAGTACACATTGGGCGAGTCCACTTGTATACAAAGGGGTGGACCCCTTAACATTTAATATTTAGGAACATGCAATAAAAAGGGGAAAAGTTCTGTATCGGGCATGTTTGTTAGCGGTATTGAAATTTGGAAGGATCAAAAAACACAGACAAAAGATGACAAAAAAACGTGTTAATTTGACTGAATTTTATATCCAATTTATCATTTCAAAAAAAAGTGTCAAGTAAAATCTCTTACAACATTCATTTCAAAAAGAGTTCAATGACTTTCTTCGATGAAAAGACAAAAAGCAACTTTCCGGAAATATGATATTAATGATTCAAAATATGTTAATTCTGATTAACTTCAAATGATCATAACTTTTTTTTATTTTTTTAATCAAATTCACCCCAGACATGGCAGTAAAGCCACCAAGACACAAGTGCTTACTGAGTGAGAAAGAATTAAAAAACAGAAACATTATTAAGGGGTGAAAACAATAGAAGAGTAATCTGGAAGACAGTAGATAACGATTGACATTACATTTACATGTTTGAAGATCAAAGTTGGATGGAAAGCATGGAGCCGGAAGAGAGTTCCAGAAGCGAGAAGTGTGAGAAAAGAAACTGTTGGCAGAGAACATACGCTTACATCGAGCCAATTCAACTGTAAATAGATAAGACCTTGTTGCTAATCTAGTACTGCTCTTGAATTCATAAGTTCTAGGCACCATAGATTCTAGAGATCACCCGGAACCTCACCATGAAATTATATATAAGAAAGCAATAGGGAAGCAACTTTAAGGCGGTCGGAAAATTACTGAAGCCGAGACGGCAGGTCAGGACAAAGAATATTACTGATTCTTTATCTTTTCTTCTTTTTTTTTTTTTTTTTTTTTTTTTTTTTTGGAGCGGGGGAGATTTTATCAAGAAACTCAAAATATATAGCAGGAGCACCGGAGTGTATGCGGCAGCAATATTTAAAGTATAGACTATTAGTAGTTATGTAAGATAGATTCGGCATTGAAAAATGTCAAATAATTGTAATTGGGACAAAATTCGACCAGTTTTAAAAACCTAAAACTGTCTACTTTCAGACTAGATATAACACACATCACACGAGAAAAGTTCCGGAAATGCCAAATGTCCCCTTTTGAACCCCACTGAGCACACGTTCCATTAACATTTATCGAGGTCTTTATAGAATTCTCTTAATGGAAAAAAAAAAAGAATAGAAAAAAGAGTTTCTTGAAAACTGGAGCAAGTATTTCTTGAGAACTATAAAACATTTTGGGGAGTTTGAATTATGAAATATCAAAGAAAAATTGCATAAGAATGTGTGAAACAAAATGGTAAATATTTTCGAGTAATGTTCAAAATTTATCATTTATTTTTGCGTAAACTGAATGGATTTTTTTATGTTAATGTACACATTCTGTTTCTGACAAGGATAAAAAGAAGTTTAATTATTCTCTTCAACTTCAATTGTATGTAGTCTTATTTCTGAAAATGAAGTACGAGAAAGCAAGAGGCAAAAGAACCAGATACAGTAATATTCTCTTTAAAGAGAAATCATTGATATAACTCATTACTCTGCATTGATAAAGAATTCCAAAACTGTTGTGCCGTGTATCCAAATATAGATTGGTTATCGATTATAATCAGTGAATCTGTTATTGATTTTTGGTCGAAGTTTTAAAAATAAAGACATTCAAATGAAAACAAATAGGGAGAAAAAACAAGATGCATCTACCTGAACATAAAAAGATACGCGTGTAGAAAAAGCATATAAGAAATGCATACGAAAAACAAATAATTAATTATGTAAAATTAGATAGAAAAGAAGTGGCGGGAAAATATATTAGATTGCCCATAGTGTCTTAAAATGACGGTCATCACATAAAGAGGAAAGAGAGATCAGAAAGTTTGAGGCATATTGAAAGCAAGAAGAGCAGAGGAAATCAACGAACACCCTGCCACACGAGCTTGTATAAATGAATGGTAGAACTGTGATTAGGCGGGGTAGCAAAAAAACATAACTTAATAAGAGCTACAAAGTATAGGATATTGTGGAGAGCTATGATCGTCCACACCCAAAATGGACACGGTACATAGAAGTTAAGTAATTTTGCAATTGTATTCGTTATATTTTCAGCCCGAGTAATCTCGGACAGCAAAATCAATTACTGTATGTAAGAAAGAATTCAGTTAGTTATGTGTCATGCTTGATACACGCTTAGGCGATCATGTATCTTTCGATGCATGACTGACGAGACAGATTTTTTTCCCGAAGTAGGTTGCCATTTCTTTCCGCGGTAGACGAGTTGCCATCCAAGGCTATAGAACTCGGTCTGTCCTGGTATTAGGTTGGTGCAAAAATAATGACGTAATAATGTGGTTTTTTGACGTTAAAAAATACGTCAAAAAACGACATTATTACGTCATTATTTTTGCACCAACCTAATATTTACCCATAGGTGGGGGGGGAGAAGAAGAGGATTCATACTTTTTCCAAGGGTGTTATCTCGTAAGTGAATGTATGGATTCGACTGGAATTCTAAATCGTATCTCCGATTCTTCAATCCGAGCTTTTAAAATTAAATCTTTAATTCTTTGAAGAAAGGTAATACGAAAGAATAATAATAATTCTGAATGTTTTGTTTTTTTTTTGTTGTTTTGCTTTGTTTTGGGGGGGGTTGTTTTGTTTTGTTTTGTTTGTTTTTGTTTGTTTGTTTTTTACGGCCTATCAACTCTTTTTAGTTATTTAAAGCCAGAAAATATCTTTAGATTGTAAGAAAGTTTTGGAGATAATAATGATTTACAATACTAGTTCCGATAATTAATCCAGCGCTGGCGGAAGAAGAGGTGGATCCATACCTTTTGTGCGCGTAACTGAATATAACGTAACCGAATATAACGAATTGGAACTCGGCTCTCCAAGTTCCAATTCCGAGCCGCTATCCATGACACCACCCGCACATCCAAGCTTACACTCACTGGTATTCTCAACCAGTCCCTCATCAGGCTCAAAGTTGCTTAAATTTGGTTATCGTACGGGAATCGCTGTTTTAACGTGATATAGATGTAAGGCAATAATAATAATAATAATAATAATAATAATCTCGAAAATGTGGCAGATGGGAACATCCACAATCCCTGTTGTAGTTGGAGCCCTAGGACTGGTTGGAAAAGATTGCAGTAGACTAATTGAAGGGATTCCTGGAAGTCCATGCCTCAAGGAGATACAAAAAATTGTTCTGACAAGTACAGCCCACACTTTACGAAGGGCTTTATCTATGTAATATATATTTTTTATTTATTTTTTTTTGTAGTCAGTGGAAAGTGTCATGATGCCATTTCTAACCTTAGGTCCGTGGGCGGGACCCGGAAAGAAATGTGTACACGCCAGAAATCAAAGAAAATAATAATAATAATAATAATAATAATAATAATAATAATAATAATAAACTATGAACCAATATATGATTACGATCATTAAATGTTATATACTGTACCTATGAAAACTAATGGGTAAATACCAATCCTCATAAATACGTTGGACAGTAAGAGATTGTAATTTGGAGGATAATATGCTAAGTAGTCCACAACTAGCAGGTGGTTTACCTACTTCACGCCGCTGGCGAGTATTGTATTTTGTTGATGTTATAAAGATTACCATTCTATTTCCAACCTCCATTTTGGTTATTCCTCATTCAGTAAACCTTTTCTAGGTTACAACAGAAAGGGACTTACGGCTCGGATTGAGGGAGCGAAGAGCCGTGTTCGAATTCCAGTCATTACATTCACTAATAAATTTCGGAAAGGTACCAGTTCATCACGTTTACTGACTTGCTAAAACCTTTCCGAAATGTATGATTTCGATCTCTGCTATGTTTGATCGACTTTCGTTCGGATACGGCGGGTTCGTTTGACGTAACTGACCGGGTGAATGTCACAATAGGTAGTCGTATATAGAATTGTGTACCCCGCGCATTCTCATACATTTTCTTTCCTATTATATACCGTACCTATGAACACTAATGGGTATTTCCCAATCCTCATAAATACGTTGGACAGTAGTAGTGGGAGGATAATATGCTAAGTAGTCCACACTAGCAGTGGTTTACCTACTTCACGCCGTTGGCGAGTATTGTATTTTGTTGATGCTATAATGATTGCCATTCCATTTCCAACCTTCGTTTTGGTTATTCCTCATTCAGTAACCTTTTCCAGGTTACATCAAATGAGCTATGAATTTGAATAATGAACTTTTAATCCGGTGCAAGAGCACAAGGTCTACATTAGGGTGATATTCTTATCTATATCTTATCTCTGATCGTCTCAGTCAAAATATTTTAGTGTAAGACGAGTGTGACCTGAGGCATTTCTTAATCAACCTACCAAAAAAAAAAGAAATAAAAACTCTATAATAGAGAAACCGTTTTACAAGCTAACAGTCCAAACTGACGAACGCCACAAAGGAAAATCATATTTAACACTCAGCTCTTTTCTCATTACCAAAAAACCAGCAACCACTGTTTCGATGAGCAACCACTGTTCCGATGAGCAACCACTGTTCCGATAAGCAACCACTGTTCCGATGAGCTGAATCAACCAGCATCATTCTTACAATTCTTAGTGCCATTTATGATTCTTCGACAATGGAGTTGCTTTCCAATCACGACATTTTACTGCATCACGCCACAACGATTACTTGAGAAGCGGCGAAGCACTTCAAATATATTAACACACATTTACTCAAAAGCAGTATATCCCAGTGCGTTTGTATTTACACTCATTAAAAAGTTACGAATGATTTTCGCCTAAATCCATATAAATGGCGCGATCGGTAAATTGTCACCATATAATATTTTTAATTTCACGCATGCGCGTTGCTTGTAGCTGATTTTGTCGACTGCACAGTAGTGTAGGGTCAGTTGGGCACCGTCTGTGAGAAAAAAAAAAGCTCGATGAACGCAAATTATTCCGCCAGAAATTTGGAAACGGCATCCTGTACTGCATGGAATTCGCACCAGAAGCTCCAATGCGGACATTTCAGAGTGTTTGGGTGAGAACAGTGCAGAGGATTCTGGAAGAGTTTGATGAGTCTGATGGTGATTACGAAGATATATCAGCTAAGAAAATTCACTCTGAGAGTTCTGATAAGAAAAGAACTAACGGATTTGTTGTTGAAGGACTCAGACTCAACACGGATACCTACATCAAGTGCCTAGTGTAGGTAGTCCTTCCCTGGGTCAATAGTGTGGCTGCTGGAAGGCCCTATGCCTGACAACACACAAGCAGGAGAAAGCAGTCATGGTTGTCAGACATCACCCCTTACATCTGGCTACCTAACTCCCCTGACTGAAACCCCTTTGATTATTATGTGTGAGGCGCATTTGAGAGAGGAAACAGCAAAACTCCTTATAAGACCAAAGATGAACTGAGGACAAAAATTATGGCAGCATTCACCAACTTAAGGAAGCAGACCATCCAGAAGAGATGCTGTAGATTCCGAAGTCGTCTGGAGGCCGTGGTTGAAGCCAATGGGGATTTTATTGAATAAATCTACTCTTCAGCATTTCAAGATATTTTTGTGTAATTTTTGGTAAATATATTTGTTAAAATGAGATGACAGTGTTATTTTCATTTTTTTTGTCATTTAGACGACAATTTATCTATCGCACTCTGTATATATATATATATAATTTTTTCGTGGTACAGAATTTAATAATAGATAGGAAAAGACAATATTTATAAGGCATTTTTAAAAGCAAAAGCTAAAATAAAAACAACCGGTTTCGTCCCAGGACTTATCAAGTTTATTTATTCTGGGAATTTAAAAAAGCGTGTAAATTAATTTTTAATTAACGAATGTAATCGAATGGGAAAAAACAAAATTACGAATTTCAAGAAACTAGAGTCCAATAATATTCAGACGCAGCAAGCATTTCCTCTGTTTACAAAGGGAAGGCTCACGAGATCTGATATACAAGGACTCTAGAACCTTGAGGTGAAATGTGTAGTGGGACCTAGATAAAATTATAAATCGGTCACCACTAAATTTTTCCGCACATTTCCTTCTATTTATTAAATGTTCAGCAATAGCAGAACCAGAACTGTTAGTCAGTTGGCTATATATATATATATATATATATATATATATATATATATATATATATATATATATATATATATATATATATATATCTATGATAGACTTTCCCGTCGATTTCAATATATTAGGATCCGGCAATCTCACGTAATGTTTATGTTTGTGTCGGATATGACACTTCATTCCTGCTAGTATCCTGCATACAAGTCCACATATTGTGCAACAGTGAGAATTTCGGGACATAGCAACAGGAACATTCGCTGATACTTTTTGCGTTCTTCGACTCTAAATACGACTGATTTCAAAATTTCTGATATTTTCGAAGAATATATTTGAAAGGATATTTTTTGAGAAAGAATTTTTTTTCAATCTAGCTGAATTCATCTGCATTCTTTGAAAAAATATTGTTTCCCAAAAAATATTCTGCAAAAGTATTTTTTCCCAAAAGTTTGAAACTACCAGTGTTTCTCGTTTCGTGCGCATCTGTAGACGTGGCAACATCATCAGGGTCCAGTCCAATGAAATCGTAACGGATGAAACGCGTCACAAATGTGAATTTTCACACGCACACACACACACACACACGCATATATATATATATATATATATATATATATATATATATATATATATATATATCTATTACGTTTTCTAACATGAAACAGCCTGTCGCCTCTGAGTTTTGACTTCACTTGTCACTTTCGTGTTGCTCGTTCTAGTAGAGTCTTTGTAATCGCAAATATAACTATAGTGACGCCGTTGAACAATACAGGTGTCAGATGCCTTCGAATAACACTCGCACTAATAGTACTTGCTCGATAATGCTTGCTCGAATGGTAATCCGTAAGGTAATCTGAATAGAGAAATAGTATAGTGAATAGAGTAGAGAATAGTGGTCCGTATAGTATAGAGGATAGAATGAAAATGCAGATCAATCTAGACGTCACGCGATCCACTTAATTCAATAATGGGATCGCCTGTGTTTATTCTCTGGCGATTTATGTTCAACTCAAGTATCGTCAGCGATACGTTATTCCGATATAACACTTAGAAATGATTAAAGATATCTCACTGGTATTCTCCGAGGTTTTTATAACACTATTGGACTCTACTTTTAGCGATAAAAATGTGCATTTATTCTCTAAGCTTAACAGAAGTATTACGATGAAATCGATCATGAACGAAAATAACATGTTCATAATTAATGAATCATACCTAAAGATCCGAAGCTCATGTAGGATTGAAATAGAGTTCATATATATATATATATATATATATATATATATATATATATATATATCACAACTTAAAGCTAACAAGACACTGCAAGGTCATGCGTGAAGCGATATATGAAGAAAAAAAAAACAACGTTGCATACCTATTAACCACAAATTTTTTTTTATTGTTAGCTTATGAAACCGGCAATATTAGAAAATTTAGGTTCATATTCTCACCGGAAACCAGAAAATAGTCCAAACCGAAGGAAAAATAGATAAAGTATTTTAAATAAATAACATTCGTTGGTTTTCCACAGAATCTGCACAAATGGAAACGTGCTGCCCAAATACACACAATATGTGTATGTGTGTGTGTGTGCGCGCGCCTCTCTGTGTTTTTGTATGTGTTATCATAATCTTGTTTCGTAACTAAAGGTTAGTGTCTAAAACATTTGACATTTCTTTCGAGATGTAATATTTATTAAACACCATCTCATATGCATTAAGCTTTAAAAAATGAAAAAAGGCACAAGTGAAAACGACGACAAAATATCTTTTCTCTCCTTTATCAAATATATCTCAAGCATGTAATCTTTCTTAACTCAGATCTTCAACTGTCCATGTATACACAGTGGGTTGAACATTTGCCGGAGAGCGCCACTTAACCTTCACGAAAACACAAGTTATTCCAAGTGAGTTCATACCTCGCTACCTACTCTACAAATGTTGCCTTCTGACAATCTTATTTTATCCAACATCCTTCACATATTTTTATAGGAACATTATTATTATATTTTAATTAAATATCACTTTATCAAATATTCTATTATAATTCGCTTTTTTCTTTAGTTCTTTAATTAGCACGTATGTTATAGCCTGCCAGTACCAGTGAAAAAATAATTGACCATTCCTTTTTGATAGCGATGGTAGACGGAAGAAAACATGTATCAAATCGCTGGTTGAGTTTAGGAGAAATAAATAAATAAAGAAAGAAAGAAAGAACACTCGCATCTGTTTAACGTCTGCTTCAGTGAAATAGAAAAAAGTGTCAAGATCTTTTCATTTATACCTTCTGACTTCTTTAAATAATGACCTGCATTTAAATTTATTTTAGTACTCTAAACTTTTGTTACAGTTGTTAAGCTCAAATATTTAACGAGGCGATAGAAGGATTTCCACAAGTATTTTATAGTCTTGGAACTGGCATGGAGCTTATTCACTCATTAACTTGTTTACCGAAGTTAATCAACGTCGAACCTGGTCAGTACCTAGATGAGTGAATGCTTAGGAATACCAGGTTCTGTGCTCTTGGATGCGCAGTCTTGTTATTGGTGCCGAGTTCCAAATCCAATTGAGTTCATTTATATTCAGTTACGCGCAAATACCCCTGATGTGAATCCACCTCTTTTCCCCCTAGCTATGGGTTAATTAGTAGGAAGTCTATCACTAAATCTTTGTCATCTCCCCCAAAATATTCTTACAATCTAAAAAAATATTTTTGTCTTTAAATAATCTGAAAAAGGTTGATAAACCGTAAAAAACGAATCAAATATCAGAAAATGATAACAGAAAAACCGTGAATTTTTCGCGAGTATTACTTGTTATTAAGGGCTGTCAGTAGTATTTTCTTTATGCTAACTCCCTTCTGTTTTAGGAAAATCTATGATAAATTAAAAAAAAATTTCAGGTGACATTTTTCGGCCTTTAGCACTTCATCGGCCTAAGGTTATGTTTACCTTGATACGACTGCACATGCGCACGAGATAGAAAAGGGGACGCTGGGAAATATTATTTATTTTATTTTATTTTTTTTTTTTTTTTTTGGAATATTTGGTTTTGGGTATATAGTCTAGCGGATTTTATTTAGTTTTCTTTTTTTTCTTTTTATTTAAAATTTTATCACGTTTGTTATTAAATATCCCATATTTTGATAATACAAGATCTGCCAAGTGAATAGAATAGAAGATGAAATGTTGTAAGAAGTTGGAATTAAATTTACTGTGAATTATCTAGAAATCAAAGCACTTTCTATATATTTTCGTATTAATAAATTGCTTTTTGTTATCTGTAAATTGCCATGCATTCTTAGGAATGATGGTGAAGTGGTTTCTCGTTGCCTTCTCCCCATTTTGGAATTCAGTTTGCGCTCTATGGTTTGTTGCCACACGAAGCTATTTTTCATAGATATATATTTTGAAAAGATGGTTTTTCCAATGAATTATTTTTTTTATTCGACTACAGTCGACATCATAGGACTCATATTTAATTGTGAACCAATCCTTTCACTGTCTGCAGAGATGTTTTACGACAAGGTCACATACCGGTTTTGAATTCAGGGTTTCCTTCTTCTAAACTGGTTGTCTACAACGGCTAGAGAATCCAGGTTGTCCTGCTATTTAACGCATATCTGAGAGTAATAGAGATTGATTCACGCCTTTTCCAAGACCGTTAGGGCAAAAGTTAAAGTTTGCCCAAAATTTGAACTCGGCTCCCGTTAGATGACCTACACATTCACTCACTTGTATTTACGTTCATCATATTTTTTACTATATATATATATATATATATATATATATATATATATATATATATAATACAAAATTCAAGTACAAAAAGCAATGGTTAACCGGGCCATTTTTCACATAATATCTACTGTTATGAACTTGATCATTGCGTGATAACCTACGATATCAGTGAGCCAGGTTAAGCTAAACTTAGTATTCATTTTCGATGTATCGCTATTTTAGAGGGTGCGACAGACGGTCAGACTAACAGAAGTTACAGAATTTAATATATAGTTTTAAAGATAAACAATCCTAATCAGGATATTTTGACTATAAGCTTTGTGTAAACCGGGTTTAAAGCCTAATATTACGTGTTTTTAAAGTCGAATATCCATTTTAGATTGTGGTGGTGTGGAAAAACTCTTTGCTCAAAGTTCTCTCGTCTCCTTCTTTTTCTTCTTCTTCTTCTCCTTCTCCCCTCTTCCTCTTCTTCTCCCCATTCTCCTTCTACCCCTCCTCCTTCAATCGATAGCATGTGGCACGTACAGCTCGACTAATCTTCTCTATTCATCCCCTGTCCAAGACAACTCTCCACAATTTTGTAGCTGTTTTCGGTGTTATGTTCTCTGTGTTTTCCGCAGATCGTTCTTGATCTTTCCCGCCTGTTTTTGACATGCCCTGGTTGGTAGTGAGCGAATTTTGGATACAGGTTTGTTTGTTGCCCTTGACTAGTGCCCTAATTTTTTTAGTTGTTACACATGAAGATTGTCGGTTAACCCTTAGCGATGTGTCCACGTTTCTTTAGGTCCCAGCATATATTCGTAACAGACAGGTGGTTCCAGACGAGATCGGGCGCTTTCACAAATTACGTAGTCATTGCTATTTGTTATCTGTTAATAATACATTTTCATTAAGTCAGGGTTTTCTTTCCTCGTGTTTATCCAAAAAGAAGTTTCCACGCTGAAAAGTCAGTTACCGAAACTCTTGAATAATGCGCATCCATAACAGTTACATTATTCTGATTTCATTTCTTCGACGGATTCTTGTGTCTTTATTCTTTTATTGGGAGTACGTGAATCATACAGCCCAACAACACCACATCTCCATTACTCCCTGCCCAAGAAAAAGTATTCAGAATTCCACAGCTCTGTATGATGCTCTATCATGTGGCTTAAGTAGATCTTGGGGTGGGAGGGCTTGTTTTTATCATGCTCTGGTTGGTTGCCCTTAATTAGTGCTCTAAACTCGTAATTGTCGCTCATAAAAGTTGTTAATCAATGAGTATCGGTTGACCCTTCGCATCATCTACTCGTTTAATGAAAGCTATTTCTCATGTTTTATAATTATAATTTCACCCCAAATAAGGCAATAAAATCACTAAGACCCAAAGTGGGCAACTGATGTGAGAGAATATGAAAAAAAGGTAAACATTATCAAGGAGAGAGAGAATAATAATAATAATAAAAACAGGAACTAAGACCGAAGATTGGTATTGAATTTAAAGTTTTGAAAATCAAAATTGACTGGAAAACAAAAATCAGGAGGTTCTTCTAGCAAGATCATGAAGAAGTCATTAAATATGTAGCAGATTTATAATGCAACTTATTAATTACATTTATTGATTAAAGTAACTAATTTACGACAGGTGAACTTAAATAGTTCTATCAGTTCATATAAACAGTGTTCACACAGTCTTTTTTCATGTGGGCACTGACCGAAAATTTTGATGACTCAATTGAAAACCATCTGTAAGTAAAATACACTATAACAAATAAATTATACACCAGAGGAAGGCCGAATAATATATCGTCCCAATTGTAGTCATTGAAAAAACCTTATCCAAATAATTAATAATAATGATATTTCTCAGGATTTCATACACTGTTTAAATTAGTTGATTGGTTCTTGTTCGTATGTTAATATAAAACGCGACCCTCTTCCAAGCTTTCCATCGATCGGCCAGTGACTAACCTCACGTTGCATTCCGTTTCTCATTCACATCTGTGTGCGTCGAAAGATTGGAAAGAATATAATGCCTTCATGCTGAAAGACAAAGGCCACGTCGAGAAATAATAACGCGATCTCGCGTTTCACATATTATATTTAGGTTTTATATTCAGTGCTTCGCCTGCTCGTGTGGGTAGGTATTTAGGTGATACTTGGAGCAACTCTGCTATGTCAGCTCTTTCCCCTACCAACGCCTAGCCTATCGACTCATTCCGGTGTGGTGCTTAGCAATACAAAATGGAGGCTTTGGACTGTTCTACGGACAAGGCCCTCTTCCGCCAAGAGCGGACCAAAACTCTCCTCAACGTGGCTGTTAATATACACTAATACCCGGATATACCCTATTTCCGGTTTTATTGTCACTTGATCTCCAAAATAACCTTCATCCGGCCCTTTTACTTCTGCGTTACTCTCCGTTCAAAGTGGATACCACTTACATGACCGAACATCAAAAGGAGTTATCCGCTGATCTGTCAAACAATTGACATCGAGATAAAACCTCTCCCTTTTCTGTGTGAGTGTCCATAGTATCACACACACATACACATACACGATAGGCTTTTCCCGGCCCTAAAATGTAGTTAATAATTTAGGTATTCATTTTAATTCATTTATTGTATAGCATAAAAGTATATCACTTATAGTAATGGATAGAGACTTGTGTTGAGGAATCGGAGAGCCGAATTTGAATTCTAGTCGGGTTCGTTACCTTCAATTACGTTCAAATAACCTTGGGAAAGGTATACATCCATCTTGTCTCCCGTTAGCTATCAGTCCTATAGCCTTGGGTCTTAGAGAAGGACAACTCTGAATTCGAAACCCCATATATGGGTTAAATAGTCTCACCAACTTGCAATTGACCAACCGTGGTGTGTATGGCTACTCCTGTGAAGGCATGGTCAGTTAAGGACTGGTGTGACTTGGCCCTAGATTTGGATTTGGATAATAGTCTAAGAGTTAAATCGAACTGACGGTAGCGTTTCTCATTCAGTCACCTAAGTTAAGCAACGTCGATCCTCGCCATTACTAAGCTGGGGACCACTATAGAACATCGATTTCGGTAAGCATTAGAAGAGTAAATCTGGATATAAAAATTCACCATCGGAATGCCGGGATGGGGGAAAAGATGGTGGTTCATACAACGACGGATAATTATCTCGAATCATACCTAACATTGCTTGGCTGAGGAAAGTCACTCTCAACGATAGGCAGATTCTATGTGTAGTATGATTTCCGGTCGTGGACGATTATGGCTTTCCACAACTTCCTATCCTTTGTCTCTCGAAGCAATGTTTGTCCCCTTACTCTCGCTCCATTGCATGGTGTTGGAATTATCACTTTGCTTGGGTGATGCCTCTTATTCTATATTCCTCTACCTCGAGTGGCTTTTGGGCCTTGTACTGCGTAAACATCATTTTAAAAAATGATTAATTCTCTTGAACCCTTTTTTAATCATTGATCTGAGAAAATGGTTACATAGAGATAGTTTAGATATTTCTGAGCAGGTTGGCCGCTATGCATAGCATCTGATGAGGCTCTTTAAGAACATCACTTAAATTTTCAAGTTATTATTTTGGATTTGTAACACCTGGATTCTAATTTCTATTACGTTCCTTTTTATCAAAGATATTCTGTTTTACGTTCCTTTTTATCAAAGATATTCTTTTTTACGTTCCTTTTTATCAAAGATATTCTGTTTTACGTCCCTCTTTATCAAAGATATTCTGTTTACAAAAATATGACCATAAAGTCCTTCCGCCGTTTCCGAAATATGAATGTATTGAAAATTCAAATCATTTCCGTTTGAAGTGACATTTTGTTTACAGATGAAATTTAGCCTAAGACTTTTTTTTATTGTTGAAATTAATTTACCAAGGTGAATTATTCTATGAAAGTTTGGAGCTAACAGATTAATTAATTTATTCTTTTTTTCGCCTGATGTAATGAGTATGTTATTGACTAAACTTTTTTATTATTCGGTGTGAGAAAAGTAATTTGATCTCATTAAGAGGTGAAAATAAAACTGTCCTCTCAGTCAAATGAAGCGAGGAAAAACTTGACAGGTAATCAAAATTATAGAAAGAAAATTTAGGGAAAATTTGGCTACTTGGTTGGTTGTTTTGTTTATTGGCATATCAACACCTGAATGGGTTATTTAATACCGAAATAAATATTTTGTAGAAATTCTGTTCTAACAGTGTACAACTCTGAACAGAATTTCTTCGCTTGCTACCACTTATAAAAAAAACAGTTACACTATAAATTGATTACTTGATTTGTTTGTTTAACGACATATCAACTCCTTATGAGTCATTTAATGATGAAATTTAATTTTCCTGGGAGATTTGAAGTAATAAAAATATAATAATATGTTATAATGCTTCCACAGTTGAATGATACCAGCTTTTATGCATACATGTTTGTGTGGACATAATAACTAGAGGCGTTGATATGTGCGTGTTTACGTTATATTTTTTAATACAGTTTGATTACTTTAATAAATTGTAGGAAATTATATGGATTAATGTCATGAAAAAGAGTCCTTTCATGTTGGTTTGTTGATTGATTTTGTCTCGTGACATATCAACCGCTATGATTATTTAATGACGAAATATAAATCTTTTGAACGTAATTTTAAGGTTTTAAATAAATATATTTTGAAATCAATTGTATACCTTTACATATAAAATGTATTGTTGGTCATTTTGTTATAAAATGTACTGCTGGTAATTTTACTATAAATATTGTTGGTAATTTTACTATATAAAATGTATTTTTATAATTTCTAATTTTTTTTGGGGGGTGGGGGTTCACTACTTCCCCCTAGCTGGGACATTAACAGGTGCTACCCAACGCCGGGTCAGGGTGACCTAGGAATAACAGCAATTAAGAGATTGTTCGACGCTCCTCAAAACCTAAAATCTGCCGATCAGAGGTCTTGCTGCCGAATGTAATTTATCGTTATGCCCAGAACTAGTTAGACATTTAAAAAAAAATGGTATTGGAGATGAGCTTTTAATTAATATTGATTTTGTCTTGTTCACAAAATATGTAACTAATGGTGTTCAAAAAAAATACTGTCATTTACAATAATTTCATTTTTTGCATAAAAAAAAAATGTTGAAGGTTCAGACAAGTCACGAATCGTATTTTAATTTTTCCTGTCGTGAGGTCACTTTACTGAGATAGCTATATTGCCTCACGAATTGTGTTACCAATTTCCTTAGAAAAAAAGATTTCATAGCCGATAATAGGGAAGAGGACGTGCGTTTGATATGTTCATGAAAAAATAATCATCTTGCTTCGTATAAATACAGGAACAGTTACTCTTAATGGTTTAAACAGATACCATTGTTAGTGCTTAATCTTTATAGTAAAGTGATCTAAGATACAAGAGTTGAAGTCACTGATATTTCTGTCAAGTGATCACATTAAATTGTATAATTTCTTCAACAAAGGGAAACGTGAAGTAGTTCTTAGTCTTGGGGGTCATTTTCTACCATTTTGTTCACCCAAACATCGTTCAAAATCTACTCAATTTAGAGGGTCACTGAAGGGAACTTTTTTTATGAGCGTAAGAATTTCAGATTATGAGGATATGTAGGATATTTAGCGGTTGACTTGAAAAGGTTATGCTTGTAGTGATCGGGGGAATCATTCTCTGCTTAGTAAATCACTATATAAACGATGGATTTTTTAAATAAGAAAGGTGATAGTTTTTATGACTTTTAATTCGGAGCGAGTAAGCAAAAACAACGTTTTAAAGAAAATGCTAACAAAAGCAACATGCATACTCAAAATCAGGAAAAGTCAACTGAAAAATTTGAACCTCACGAGGCGTACTGAGAGCACGAGATATAGGGTTTGTAATGCCGTTTGTAGGAGAGACGGGTAAAGGATATATATATATATACGTGGGCTAATTATTTCAACATGGGGTCGACTGTGCTTGCTCCCCGGCGATCTGTGTTCAAACCCAAATGTCTGCAGCGACACTTTATTCCTATATGACACAGGGGAAGGCAGCAAGCCATTTATCAGTTATCCCATAAGTTCTGTCCGAATTTTGAATAAAGAAAACAAGTGACTAAATGTTACATTTAACTACAGATTCAATCAACAATGTATTTTCCCTGATTATCTATGACTTCCTTCCATCTATTAATAAGCTTACTAATTCCATTACTGTAAAATTCTTTTGGCTTTGATTCGAAGAACTCACAAATGTCAGTTTTAACCTCTTCCTATGTTACAAAAGCTGTTTCTTCCAAATGATTCTGTAAGCTACGAAACAAATGGTAGTCTGAAGGAGCAAGATCGGGAGAATAAGGTGGATGAGGAATTTTCTCCCAACCAAGTTCTTCGATCTTTTGTGGCGTGATTCTTGCTGTGTGGGGTCGCGCATTGTCCTGATGAAACATCACCTCTTTTCGATTCACTAGAGCAGGTCTTTTTTTCCTCAAAGCTTCAAACACTCTAATTGCTGACAGTATATTTGAGCATTAATTGTTGCATTAGGTGGTAAGAATTCAAAATTGATTATTCCTTGGAGATTGAAAAAGAGCCATTTGCCCATAAAGTTCCCTTCTCGGCTGTGGTTGGGATCCTTCCCCTTTACCAAGCCACTGTCTACGACGCTTAACATTTCGATAAAAGATCCATTTCTCGTCACCAGTCACAAGTCTATCCAAAAAAGGTGAAACAAGTTGGCGAAAATGGAAAGAAGAGCAGATGTCAATTCGAGATTTGAGGTTGTTTTCAGACAATTCATGAGGCACCCATTTTCCAAGTTTAGGAACTTTTCCAAGTTGTTGAAGATGACGATGAACAGTTGTATGGTTTGAACTGAGAACCACTGCCAGTTCCTCAACTGATAAAGCAGGATTTTCTTCAAGGGCTGCTTCAAGAAGCTTTTCATCAAACTCAACTGGACCTCCGGTTCGATCTCCATCTTTAAGTGTGAAATCTCCACCTCTGAATTTTGTAAAACATCTTCTGCAAGTTCTTTCATTCACACATTCCTCTCCATAAACTGAGTGAATGTTTCTAGCCGCTTCGGCTGCTGAGTTTCCTTTCTTGAACTCATAAAGCATTATGTGCCTCAAATGATTCTTGTGTACTTCCATGTTAGCAGGGTTTTAATCAAACAAAATTTAATTTTATTGTTCTCTGAAATAAAATTTGATCAGTTTAAATGCATCTAAACATAAAAATAATGTTCAGCTCCATTAGATATTATAAAATACTCTTTAAATTTCGTTCATTTTAACAAAAAGTTAAAATTCAGACAGAACTTATGGGATGACCTGATACTTGATGAACTTGTGTGAATAGATGGCGGAACATGGAGCGGGACCCTTTGCAAGTGGAGAAAAACTACTAAGAGTCACAAGCGAAACGTGAGGAGAGCCATGATTGCCTATGTCTCGAGAGGACGCAGCACATAAAAGTAAAAGAGCATTTATAATAGAATCTATAATCTTTGTTTTCCACAAATTTTGCGCGCAATATTACTCACCCTATAATAAACAGTGTTGCTTCTACGGTTGCCGTATAATAATCAGTGACCCTATTACATTTGCTGTATAATAAACTATATTCCTTTCCCAGTTGCCGTATAATAAACAGTATCCCTTTTACGGTTGCCGTATAATAAACTACCTTTCTTTTCCAGTTGCAGTATAATAGTGTCCCTTTTACAGTTGCCGTATAATATAACGTGTTCCTTTTACGGCTGCCGTATAATAAACTATGAACCTTTTCCAGCTGTCATATAATAAAGTGTCCCTTTTCTGGTTACCGTATAATAAGTACTGTCCTTTTTCAGATTGCCGTATAATAAACTATGATCCTTTTCCAGCTGTCATATATTAGGTTGGTGCAAAAATAATGACGTAATAATGTCGTTTTTTGACGTATTTTTTAACGTCAAAAAACGACATTATTCCGTCATTATTTTTGCACCACCCTAATAATAAAGTGTCCCTTTTCTGCTTGCCGTATAATAAGTACTGTCCTTTTTCAGATTGCCGTATAATAAACTATATCCCTTTTCCGGTTATCGTATAATAAACAGTGTCCCAACTGATACCTTTATTGCTCATGTGATAAACGGTTATGATTTCAAAAGTGGTAGGTAGCAGTTAATGCTCGTGAGCCATTGTTAGACAGTTCGAGCGTCACTAGGTATGGTCCTGCTGCTAAATTAAGTTAATTAAATATCTAGGTATATATCAAAAGTAATCCGTTGATAATTCAGTTCACACGGAATTGTAAGTATGGCGGGAGACGATTCCGAGATTATCCCAGCAGGATTCATTATTAACAACCAAAATCTTAACCACATAAGATATGCAGATTACCCGGTACAGATACAAAAAAGAAACTACACGAACCCCTTCAGAAGGTATTGAAGGAAAACGAGAAAAAAATGACTAAAAATCAATTGCAAGAAAATGGGATACATGGTTGTAAGCAAAAGGAACGGTCTAACATGGAAATTACAAAATTGGAGATACCAAAATCAAACAATTTAAATATCTGAAAAGTATTTGATAAGAGAACATTCAAGTGCTACACCGGACTCTGAAGGCGCAACGGGATAGCGCAAGATGTGTTTCAAAGTATTAAGAAACAGTAAAATTTCGTTAGAAACAAGGAAAAAGAGTATTGAACTGTTACGTAATATCAGTCCACCTATATGGCTGTGAATGTTGGACAATCTCGTCACAGATGAAGAAGAGATTGAAGCTACATAAATCTGGTTCTACGGAAGGATATTGAGGATACAATGGACTGAACATGTGAGCGACGACGAAGTTTTAGAGAAAATGGAAACAAAAATGACATTTATATTCAACATCAGAAAGACATAGTTGGATAATGAGGAAAGAGAGCTTAGAAAATTTGACACACTCAAGACATATTTAAGCCAAGAAAGATATTGGAAAACAGCGCATAATCTACTTAACAGACTTGTGCTAATGGTTAGTAGAACAGGATTTAGGAGAAATAAGAAAGGGACAAAATTTACCAAAAGACAGGAAATCGTGGAGGGCCATGATCACCAACATCTTGAATGATCACGTTACATAGAAGAAGAAGAAGAAGAAGAAGAAGAAGAAGAAGAATACTGTGACACCACACATCGTCACTGCAAAACCTGTGATAACATCCAGCATCGGTTGTATACATGTATACACCCAGCTAGCTATGTTCACAGGTTTATCTTCTTGGCCGTGATCGAAGTCAACAAAGAATGACGACAAATGATTTTCAAGGCACTGATTGGGAACAATGCGATTTCTCTCTTCCGTCTATGTCCTCTTTCTGCTTTGTCGGGGTGCACTACTAACTTCCAGCCACGAAAAGAGGACCCTTATGTTCATTGACCGTCTAAGTGACTCCTGAGTGCTCACTGAACGCTGGACCCTTCCTTACTGACCGCTGGTCATCTACTGCTGACTTTATAACTCTCTCCGTTTATATGGATACTGCCCCCCCCCATCCGTCCACATGTGTTCTGGAAATGTAGACCATACAAAAGCTGGATAGGTAGTAAGTTTTCCAAAGGACTCGATTTTTATAATTATCTGAAATCATTAAGAAAATTTTATGTTTGCCAATTCAAAGGCGGGCTGGAGACAGGAATCCTGAAAACTGGCAATTAAACTGACTTAAAGATGAACAGAAGATGAAATTCCTAAGAAACTCTGGTAATCAAAGTGACTTAAAAGAAAAAGAATATATCTACACATCTCCTAATGATGTATGAGAAATCGTATTGTTATAATATTTTTATATGTAAGTTTTTGCAGTGCAGGAGTTATCATCTTGACATTGACGGCGCTAGATGGCAATGTCTTTAATGATACTTGTGTCATCTTATTCGAAACCGTATAAAGATGTTAATTTAGATCTTCGGCCTCAACTAAATAATGTGTCATAAAAGAGTTTAAATCATTAAACAAGAACTGCATTTATATAAAATCTATTTTTATCTGATTCACTGCTGTCCATGTCAAAGGTTGACGCCATGACATCTTAAACTATATTATTCGAGTTGAAGCTGTCTTTGTAATCTTCGATGTTGTCGTCGCCCACAGAGTCACATCTATGTTTTTCTTTCACACAAAAAAAAGTAATAGTAATGTCTAGCCCGCTATAGAGAAATATCCACTCTCCTTTTTGAATACATATTTGTCGATTCCGCTAGTGTGAGGTGAAGGCTTGTTGCATTCATGTGTCTCTAAATATTGTGCTAATTTTATATTTCAATACATTACACAGACGATATAAAATCTTATTTCTAGTCGATACGAACCAAAAATGTTAAATTTTAGTTAAATTTAGCTTGGTACAAATTTTGTAAGTCATAGAGTTTTATACACGAGAGATTTTTCCAGCATTTCTTAGCACAATGTCAGAGGCTTCACGTGATACACTAGTGCGTATCATACAAGAGTAATCACGATATTAATTTAAACTTCTATCTGTTCATGTGTCATGAGGTACAGGAAATGCTCTTACCAAAGGAAGTAGGTATATCTATATCTATCTATCTATCTCTCTCCCTCTCTCTCTCCCTCTCTCTCTCTCCCTATATATATATATATATATATATATATATATATATATATATAATCACTTTAAACGTTATTTTTAGTCGATAATTATATTTGAGTAGACGCTCAGCTTATTTATGAAACATTATTTTCTTCGTGAGCCAGCCTAAATGTTTGATGAATCTTATTAAAAATCTTATTTAAAATATCAGCTCTCCGGGAGAGCGGATATTTTGATTTTTATTTCCGCTGATCGGGTAAAATAAATAAACATACTGTTTAATAAATAAATTCTGCGTCTACTCAAATGAGTATCAACTAAAAATAACGTTTAAAATGATAAAAATTCTTCATATATATATATATATATATATATGTATGTGTGTGTGTGTGTGTGTGTGTGTGTGTGTGTGTGTGTGTATATATATATATATGTGTGTGAAAATATTGTAGAAAATAGGAAAGAAACTGGTTTGGTAAATAATCCAAAGTTCCTTAGTATTTTTGTAATTATTTTTAAAAAATAGTGCTCGATACGAAAGTAGAGCATAAATATAATTATTTTTTATTTAAAAATATGATTCCAACTCGCTACATAAGAGGTCTCATGTTTCAAAACAAGAGCCGAAAACTTCAAAATAATATTTATAATATTTATAATAATATATATATATATATATATATATATATATATATATATATATATATATGTGTGTGTGTGTGTGTGTGTGCGCGCGCGCGCGTAATTTCTATATATATTATTTATAGATTATATATACGCGGTAAATATTGCAAAGCGCTCAATATCGGTGATAGACCTAACATACTTAGTTGTA
>OZ010577.1:47460835-47465835 GCA_963932145.1 Acanthosepion lycidas | reverse complement strand
AGAGGTACATTTTTTGCGGGTAAGAGAAGAAGATAATGGTTAACCCTAGACTTGAACAGGGTTAAGATTGTAATGATCTGGGAAGCATCCTCTTGGATGTCGGTTCCACAAAACATTGGTTCGAGTGGAACTTAGATCTCCCCAATGGAATACGAAGGAAATGAGGGTGGTTTGCTACAATATCCGTGGCAAGGTGTGTCTTAGCCGTGAAGGTTAGAATTGTTGTAACTAATGAATGTTTTTCTGCTCAGCACTCTCCATGGAAATAGAATTAAAGCTATGAGAGGTTTGCAATATTTCGTCTGTGAGAAAGAGGTTGCAGGGTGGAAAATAATTTGACACCCACGCGGACTCCGAGAAGATTTTGGGCCCTACTGACACTAGAAAGTTAAAAAAGAATAGAACCTACCCTTATATAACAATTGGCATTGCTTGACTGAGCGGCCAGTATTACTGCCTGTTGAAATTTATAAAATCTTTCTTTTTTAAAGATTTTTTCTGGAAAATAAATTTCTCAAATCCAGTAGCTATTTTTTTAATAGTGATGGGGTGCTTACCTGCTAACTATTTTTTTAAGTAGTGTAAAACGCCAACATCTTGATTATGCGGTTAACTTGCAAAATAAGCACCATCCCCCCACCAACCTGGTATTGAGCATATACTATTCGCTCGATTACCGTTTTCAATTCATCGTCAGTATAATTTCGATCTCTTTCGCTTTGTCCGGCCGCCATTACTGACGTTGTTTACATATTGTTTCCTCTAGTAGCAATGCGCGGAAGGTTACTTACTTAACGGCCTTTTTACAGCTTTTCGTATCTTACTGGTTTTGATTACTGCGAGATCTTAGCAAATGTTATTTTTTAAAAAGCGCTTATTTTGTAAAATGAAGTTCTAAATGAATAGTATTTTTTCTTTATTGTCCTTAATAAATCTGCTTATAGCTAATGAAACAGAATCTCACCCTAAAATGTAATTTATGTAGCACTAAATTCTAAACAAAAAACATCGATGAAAAGAAATAAAAAATCCCCTTTTTTTTTTTTGCTTTTCATGCACGTAATTTTTATTTTATTTTATTTTATTTTAACTGCCGGAATTTACATTTTTTTTTTTTTTTCGTGCGTTACTTCGCACATCCATTTCAAACTTTGCGCAGTAATCAAGAAAAGTGATGCTTCCACGCCGTATGACTACTTGAGGCAAACGTACGTGAACAAAACCAGTAATGGCGGACGTTCTGTTTACGCGACGAGAAAGAAGTCGAACTTACTCACGAAGCAGGTAATTTCACACCAGAATGGTACATTCTCAATACCTGGGGCTTTTGGTGCTTATACTACAAATTAACCGATTATGCCATTATTTTCTGTTAGAGTCACATGTGCTATCCGCTTATCTTCTTCAAATGTTGAAAGTCCTCAATTGATATGGTTTCTATTATTTGCTACAGTTCTTTATTCTGTAGCGCCAATCCCCGAGCTTCGAAAAGGGATGGGCTTCGATAAGACATACTGGCTTCATTCGCTCGAAGTCATTATTAAATATTGATCTCAGAAAGCTGTTGTATACAGCTAGCTGTTTATATATTTCTGAAAGAGTTCGGCATCCTTTATGATATCCATATGAAAATCTCGATCTAAAGAGGGTATTGAAGAACATTTTTTAGGTTAATCGCATGGGTTCGTAGCACTTTGCGAAACTACGTCTAATACGGCCTATTCTATTGTCAATATCCTTATCTTTTTTTTAAGCATTTCACCACCAATCAAGGCGGGAAGCCACTAGCACGCAAGGAGTTACAGAGGATTTGGGGCGAGAGCAGATAGGAGTGATAGAAGAATGGATGGGGAGAAGGATACTGGATACAGACACCCCAATATTATACAACTGTTGATCAGAGCGGCCGCTCAAGACGCTACGCAAGAGTTAGGGCTCCTACCTACCAGTCGGAAAGAGAAAATACTAAATTTGTTATAGCTGATCCACATAGGCGTACCGTATATAGTCACGTATCATGAGACTTTTGAAGATCTAATTTCGAAGCTAATTTGACTACAGTAAATGGAGACAGGGTGGAGTAATGGATAGCGGCTCGGATTGAGGAATCAGAGAGCCGAGTTCGAATTCCAATGCTGACACTCTTGGGAAAGGTGTGAATCCTCTTCTTCTCCTCCCAGATATGGCTAAATAGTAGGACATCTAGGTTCTGTAGCCTTGGATAGCAATCAGTCTAGGAGAAGGAAAAACTCTGAATTCAAAACCAGCCTGGAGTGGGTTGGGGCTCCGTCAGGCTATCTTTCCCAAGGAACACCACTTCTACTGCGGCCGAGGTGCCCACTATGATCTACAGGTAACGGGATAAAAAATGGATATATAGTTTGACCACGGCCAGCAGTACATAATAATTTCGTTTATGGTGAGATAATCTTAAAATTAGCTCCAAAATTAAGTGTCCAAACGTCGCATGATACGCGAGAATATACGGTATATCAAATATTTACTAATTATACATCGTGAATGATGTTTTATGATGGGGCCAGGGTACCGCGTCGTCACTGCTTATATCCCAATTGCAGATCATAGTTTGTTTTGGAAAAGTTTACCCCGAACTTTACTTCTTGGAATATTTAGTTGAGGACATTGATTTTTTTTGTTCAGTATCATTTTTATCCCAACTGGAGTACCTTTGTCATCGACATAGATCCCCTTATCATCAGCACATTGGGAATGAAAAGCAGGGACGCTGTCTTCTGTTAGTAAATTCATTTAAGGTGTGGTATGGAATACTTAATGATCAATGCTTATCTCTTCACACCAGTGAGTGTATATGCTTAAACGTATTGTCTAGGAAGAAATTAATGGATTAGGTCTCTCATTTCCTTTTTGTCGTCCTGATAAAGTTTGAAATGTATCAGTATTAGATTTTTCAACCGCGTTAAAAGAAATCCAGAAGTATAGGCTGACCCCCAAAAAACGGGAATTTTTGAAGTACGTATTGCCAGACATGAGCAAGTGGCAACACTGCGAGACAGTGACCTTGAGCAAGTAAACATTTCGCCATTTGGAATTCAAGATGAAATTCACAGTATCCCAGCTGAGATGTTGCAGCAAACTTTGAGGAATCTCAACAGCAGATTTCAAGAATGCATTCGTACAGGAGGACGCCATCTACAGGACGTAATTTTTTAAAAATGAAAATTCCATCATTGTTTCTTAAATGGTATGTTTTAAGATTTCAATTACTATGAATAAAATATTTTTCTTCCATCACTCTTGGTTTTATTGGATTGTTAAAAACTTCCATTTTTGGGGGGGTCACCCTGTATTTACATCTGAAGAGCCCTAATAAATGTGCTGTTTATTTATATGACTTCCCTATGTTCAAACTTTTAATACCACATGGGGTGATAGCTATCAGAAAAAAACTATAGTAGCGATCATAGTACGTTTTCTTTTACGCATACATGCGAATACACATATATGTATCTGCATATATGAAAAATAATGCCCCCCCCCCACACAAAAAAAATATTCCAATGTGGCGCGTGAAATCGGTGTGTATTTGCACATTTCGCCGCTATATGTTACGAATCGACAATATCATAAGCAGTTTTCTATGTGGGGTGGATTGAAAGTGATCGATCCTATGACTTTATCTTTTTATGTTTTCTCAGCGCATCTGGTGATTTTAGCGATAGAATCTCTACGAATTTTTGTTTAATATAAGGAAAGATTTTACTGAAACTATTGTAACGTAAGATGAGGTTTTCAGAGAGAAGTGATATTCAAACGTATTGTAATGGAACTTGAAGATCAAACAAGATCTGGTCGACCGTTTGACAAATTTTTGAGAGGTCTCTAATCCGCCATTTTTTTTTTTTATAACTTTTTCCTTATTCTTTATTTCTTGATCTGAGATGGTTTGATAATTTGTTATTGAATAAAATTAAAATTTGGCCGGGGCGGGGGGGGGGCACGCGATGAGGATGAAATTAACATAGAGAGAAATAAATTTATTAATCACCACTTTACAGCAAGGCACTCAAATATTCGTCTGGTGCAAGACCGAGGCAGCGAGACACAGAGATGCAGGCCCATACTGGGGATGTCAAAATCCATCAAGTATATAACTGCAGCTATCTGGCTAGCGTAGACGACAGGAAAATGTGGCACAGATATTCAAACGCACACAGGAATAGGTAAAGATCCTTCCAGAAACAAAGGAAGGTATTATGAGATAGGAAAAAATGTTCTTAGAAAGAAAGAAAACAGTGCTGAACAGTTGTGTAATACTTAATCTCCTCTATGGTAGCAAAGGCTGGAGGAATCAAGCCACAGACAAAGTATACACCTGAAGCGACAATGATGTGTCTCTACAGATGAATTATAAGACTACCATGGACAGAACATGTGACTAACGAGCAAGTTCGAAGGAATATAAGAACTTCAAGGAAACATACTCGCAATAAAAAAAAAGATATTTTAAATTACGTAACGAGGAAAGAGGGTCTAGAGAAATTAATACTCACAACATATATTGAAAACAGGAGAAGCAGAGGAGAAGGGAGAATGACATAGGAGTAACAAATCTGAGTGAATGGATGGCGTGGTAAAAGGTAAATATATACTTGGAGCAGCAAAAGACAGAAACTTGTGGAGAGCCATGATCGCTCATATCCTAAACAAACATAGTATACAAAAGAAAAAACAGCATATGTTCATGAGAAGAAGTCACTCTAGGACTTTGTACACACACACACACACATATATATATATATTAGGTTGGTGCAAAATTAATGACGTAATAATGTCGTTTTTGACGTATTTTTAACGGCAAAAAACGACATTAGTACGTCATTATTTTTGCACCAACCTAATACATATATATATATATATATATATATATATATATATATATATATATATATATATATATATATATATATATATAATAGCTAGGAAAAGACAAAATTTATAAGGCATTTTTTTAAAAAAAA
>OZ010577.1:47423335-47458335 GCA_963932145.1 Acanthosepion lycidas | reverse complement strand
CACAAGGCTTTGGTTAACCAGTGATAGGGTTTTCAGGCACTTTTCAAAGGTAGTCTCCTTCCTGTCAAATCGAACCTGGGCCTTATGGTCAGAAAGAGAACAGCCATGTGCCCCATATATATATATATATATATATATATATATATATATATATATATATATATATATATATATATGCCACTGGGGAATGGAATGATCTTGAAATAAAAATGGGAGAGAAGAGGAAAATGATCTAACTTCCCGGCCACGTGCCCAAATATATATATATATATATATATATATATATATATATATATATATATATATATATATATATATATATATATAAACACATACTCTCCACTGGGGGAAAGAACAGATCTTGAAAGGAAAATGGGGGTGGGAAAGCGGACGTTTAAACCACTCGGCCACGTACACACATACACACACACACAAATATATATATATATATATATATATATATATATAGAGAGAGAGAGAGAGACACGCCACTTAAGAATGGAAGGAAAATGAATGGAGGGAGAAACCGGTCATTCCTCGTATTGTTTTGTCTGAGGTTAATGCTTTGGGCTATCGTCATTATATTTATTTACTTATTGAATTATTGTATATATTTTATTTATTTAATTTGTTTTGTATATTTCTTTTCGTTTATACATTTTGATGTCTGAATCACAATTTATTCGATTTAGGTTATGGAGTTTTATTCCGTCATTTTGATTCAGGGTATGCTTGTAGGTAGTGTAGTAGGAACTTGTTTTCGTGTCTGCATTTCGAAATCTGATCTTTTGTTTAAGAATTTATCATTTTCCTGACATGGTGAGTATCGCTATTTCCTCCTCTAGATAACGGCTCATATCGCTTTGTGGTGTTGTGAGCTGAAGACATTGATCGATGAAAATTCTTAGGAAAATTAATAAAAGTCGATTGATTGATACGAGTGGAAAAATCAATGAAATCTTTCCTCATGGCGTATCTATGTTTCCTGTCTGAATATATTTGTCTGCATCGATCCACATTTGACGCACGCGCACAGTCTGTCTGTCTCCCTCTTTCTCTCCCTCTCTCTCTCTCTCTCTCTCTTTCTCTCTCACACACAAATACACACACACGCGAACGTATACACACAAGCATATACAAAAAAAAAATACGAACATAAACATACATGCTGACAAGTAATTATCTTCATTTAGAAAACTTCACTGATGATCAATTACGGCCTTAGCGTGAATAAAGCAGCAATTACACGAAGGGGTGCTCCGAAAGTAATGCATTCTGATCATTTTGGCAATAACTGTAACAGATAACAGATACAAGGAGCACAATAACACCGTTGGATAGAGCAAGTTTCGACAGCAGCAAAAAAATACTATTTTACACATACTTATCATTACTGCAATTTCTCCAGCCATTAACACGGGTTTGCATGCATCGCTTGTAAAAAAAAATATGTGCCCCACTTTTTCACACACACACACCTCTGTTGCCCTTACAAAAACGCATTATCCACCGCTCACCTGTGCTCACATTCAGTGTTTGAGCTCCGTAAACGTTCATCAAGCGTCAACGAATGTCGATGGGTTGCAATGTTTTTTCTATGCAACAATTCAATTATGCATCTCTTCTTCGTACGCGCTCTCAGGTATGACGCCATTCTGTCAAACCGTTGCTCGGCTACTCTCTTTAACAAGGAAAAAATATGGATTATTGGCGAAAATTATCCCCCGCTGATATCTTTTACCAATATGCTAAAATAGATGGCATTACTTTCACGGTGTTTTTCGCAATTAACCTCAACCACTGTACGTTCTTTATTCATCTCGACACGTGGTCAAAGAGAACGGATCTTTATTAATGAATTTGAATTCAAAGAATTCTTGTTTTTTATTTTTGTAAAAAAAAAAAAAAAAAACATATCGAAAAGGTATATAAAAACGTAATTATCAAAAACTAACATTTGTCAGTAGGTAAACTTTTTTTTAAGCTACGTCCTGACATATTTGAGATCGTTACATTTCAAAATTTCGTTGATCCTGCAATATAAAGAATCAGCAATATTATTGGTCCTGACCTGACATCTCGGCTTCAGTCACTTTCCCACCGCCGTAATGTAGCTTCTCTAAGCCTTTTCTATAAATACTTTCATGGTAATTGTTCGGATAATCTTAAGGATTGTAAGGACTTTATTACTAACACTATTTTGTTTATTTTCTTGTAAATAGTTTTCTTTCATATTGGTAAATATTCATTGGGATTAAGATTTTTAAAATTGTTATTTTATTCCGCTCCCTCAAGAGACATGAATTGTACATATCGGGACTAGTTAGAATTTTCATAGATACATTGTGGTATTATGGTGGACGTTGTAAGAATGGTAAGTAGGAATGAGTTTTTGTAAGGAATATTATGTTATGTTCAGTTCAGTGATCGTGGTTAACTTTCTTTGTTTTTTTAAGCATTACGCCCCGAGCAAGGCGGGAAGCCACTAGGATGCAGGGGGCTGCAGAAGATTTGGAGCGAGAGCAGATAGGAGTGATAGAAGAAAGGATGAGGAGAAGGATAGTGGATAGATCAAGGCAACTGGAGATGTCGATTGACATTACATTTGAATAGTTGGAGATTATAGCTCTCAGGGAAACCGGAATAGGGAAGGGAGTTCCACAGGCGAGAGGTGCGAAATATGAAGCTATTGGAGTAGAAGAGACAGCTACATTTAATAGTTTCGACAGTGAAAGGGTAAGAGCGGGATGCCAGCCTCGTAAGGCGCTTGAAATCAGGAAGTCTGGGAACCAGTGAAAGCAGCTCATTGGAGCAATTACCATGAAAGTATTTGTAAAAAGGACAGAGAGTGGCGACGGTGCGTCTATGAGAGAGCAACTGTAGACGAGATGCCAGATCAGGGCCAATTATATTACATATCCGCCTCTGGATCTTGTCAAGAACTCCGAGGTAAACAGAAGGTGCACCAGACCATATATGGCAGCAATACTCCATGCAAGGGCGAATGGTTGATTTGTATATTTGAAGTATCGATTCCGGGGAGAAAAATTTCCTGGCACGGCAAAGAGGGCCAACTTTACTCGCGATGGACGAAGTAATTGACTCAATGTATTTGTTCCATCTCAGGTCGGCAGTCAACATGAGACCGAGCAGACGCAGAGAGTTGCTCTCAAGAAGTTGACTATTAAACATTCTAATGGGGGACAGGGAAGGATCTCTATGGTGATTAATAGAGAGTAGTTTAGTTTTTGAGGCGTTAAAGTTGACCAGCCAATTCTTGCCCCAATTAACAACCGATTGGAGGTCCATTTCAAGACAAGCTGCCAAGTTTAATGTTAAGACAGAAGAAGACTATCCTTTAAACTCATTCCCCATTTGGGCCTTCTGCCACATTTCTGTATCTGATGCGGAATAAATATCGCTCTTCGCTATGGTACATAGACTTTATGAATTTAAATAAATAAATGCAACAAGGTCTCATCAATTTACAGTTGAATTGGCTAGATGTAACCGTAAGTTCTATGCTGAGAGTTTCTTTTCTCGCACTTCTCGTTTGCGGAACACACTTCCGGGTTTTTGCTTTCCAGTTAACTTTCATGCCAACTTTGATCTTCAAAAATTTAAATGCAATGTTAATCGTTAATCTCTTCCTCCCGATTATTCTTCTTTTGTTCTCATTTCTTGATAATATTTCCGTTTTTTAATCCTTTCACACTCAGTGACACCCCTGTTTCTTATTGTCTTTACTGCCTTGAGTGAGATTAAAAAAATATATATTTTCAGAGAAAGTGACTACAGCAGAAAACGAATTTGTTAATTATTTTATGCGTATTTTAATTCTTTTATCCGTATTATAATTTTTTTTATACACAATTTAAATGCCGTCTCTTGTGCTGAAAGATATTTAATGCGTCTTTTCTTTTTGTTTATAATAGATTCTTGAATTTTCAGTGTTTCTTCATTGTGAAAGCTGTATCTTAGTTTACTGTTGTCACCTAATATTTGTCTTACGCTTGAACTTTGTTTTTTATAACATGGTGATTGATAATTGTACGAAGAGACAAGTTAACCTACGAAGCAGTGTAGTGTTTGTATAGCCAATATGATAATTTTATGTTATTTTTTTTTTTAGATTTCTCATTTAGTATGAAAGGTTTAAAACAGCAAATTTAATCATTACCAGTCACCCAAAATCTCAAAAATAACACCATGTAAAAATATTTTTATAAATTCTAGTTTCTTCCGATTTCAGTTTATCGCGTGTTTTTAATACATTTATTTTCCATATATATATGGAAAATAAATGTATTAAATGTATATATATATATATATATATATATATATATATATATATATATATATATATATATATATTGGCACTGAAGTAAATACCGAGAGGCGACAGCGTGTTTTATGCCAAACGCATTCGCCGGGCGATGACGATTGCGTTTAAGTATGAAACAGACTGTCGCCTCTTGGTATTCACTTCAGTGTCCACTTTTATATTTACATAAGATCTATTCCAGATCTTGACCACTTTAATCCATAAATATCGCATAACTTAAAACTATATTTTATCACATATACATATATATATATATATATATATATATATATATATATATATATATATATATATATATGCATGCTTTTCCTCTTTCTTAAAAAGGAAGAATATTATAAATAGAGTAGAATTATTCCTGTCAATTTATAAGTAATTTAACAATAAATTTTCTTCACATAATAATACTTAATTACAATAGACATTCTGAAGTAACCTTGCAAAAAAAAACTTTTTTTTTAAATTAAACAACCGATGTATACCTCGAATTATTTTAAAAACAAATAAAACAAATATGTATTTTAATAATTAATGATTATATATGCATAATAATATAAGAAAAATTATAATATAATAAAAAATTAAGAATAAATGAATAATTAAAATAATCAAGATTTCATTAGGTCGGTGCAAAAATAATGACGGTTTTGACGTAATTTTTTAACGTCAAAAAGCGTCATTAGTTTTGCACCAACCTAATAAAATACGACGTTGAGAATTGAAAAAAAAAACACGTCCTTTCACACATACATCCAGTGTAATGTTTGCATTTTTATCTTTGACTCTTGGTTCATATCATATATTTCTTCCCCTATCATTTTTCGTTCAAACACTTTTAACAACATACACCGATAATTTTATTTATCCTTTTCTTATTTATTGAGTGTGAAATATGCAATGTATGCTTTGTTTAATTCGTTATCTCTTTTTGTGTTCTTGTTCTTCTGTTTTCTGCTATTAGTTCAGAATTGTCAATATCTTTCTCTATTATTTATCTTTCAAATATTTTTAAATAGGATAATAAAAAAAGATTCTCATATATTTGATGATGATTTTATACTTTTATTTATGGTTTTGTTTCTATTATTGTCATTAAAGTAACATTTGATGATAAACTGTTTACTCCTACATCCAGGGTATAATATATATATATATATATATATATATATATATATATATATATATATATGTGTGTGTGTGTGTGTGTGTGTGTTTGTCATTGCGCGCATGTTTTTATGTGTGTACCTCTTGTCACGGTGGAGGCGCGAAGAACTCTGAGAACGCTGCCGTCATGAGTTGGCGGCAAGGTTGAAGATGAGGTCTCAGCCTAAGCGCGAGCAACTTGAAGACCCCAACGGTGAAACAATCGCATGATGATTACAACACATCTCAGTGGCTGAACCAGTCAGTTGCAGTTTCATGTCCCATTTCATATGTGCAGCAGAGGAAGGTCATGATATCAGGTTTGTGGGTCGCTTCCTGACAAGTATGTATGTATGTATGTATGTATGTATGTATGTATGTATGCATGTGTGTGTCTGTATCTGTGTCGGATTGAATAAATTACAGATATTATGTCTGGAAATTTTTAACAAAATCCGTTCATACTCACTAATAATCTAATATTCATATTCAATGAAACATGCCTAAAAGAGAATTTGTAGCCTAAATAAGCAAATATATGTGTGTATGTATGTATGTATGTATGTGTGTGTATATACGTGAGTGTGAATGTATAAAAAATAAAAAGCATTGAACAAATGAATTTCTGATTTTTAAATCCATCAAGAGCAAATTATCAATGACATCAGGATATATATATATATATATATATATATATATATATATATATATATATATATATATATATATATATTATGAATGATATGACATATATATATATATATATATATATATCATGATATAATTCATAATTTGCTAAATTTATTAAATTATGAATGATATATATGTACATATATATCATGATATCATTCATAATTTGCTGACATATATATATATATGATACATATGTATATGATATATATATATATATATATATATATATATATATATATATATATATATATATAATAGGTATTTATATGTATGCATTCACGATTGTATATGATGAAGCAGTAATTGTTGACTTGATAGGCATGTACATGCATTTACGAATAAGCACCAAAAATTCCTCAAAACCCTTCTTCTCAAAAGCCCTCTAGTTATTCCAGAAAACATTACTGCATATAAAAAGCAAGTTCAACCGATCATAAAACAAGAAATTATGAAATTATCCTATATTATAACATTTTAAGTGTATTACTAAATTCGCAACTAGATCTCATCGTTTTGCTATTGAATTAGCAAAATGTAAACGTTAAATTCTATTCTAATAGTTTCTTTTCTTGTACTACTTGCTTGTGAAACTCACTTCCGGTTTCTTGCTTTCCTGCCAACTCTGTAATGTTCCTGAACACTCTTCTTTTATCGTCCTTTCTCCTCACTAACGTTTTCTCGTTCTCTTTCACTCCAACTAAGTCCTTTTTCATTATCCCTTTGCTTGGAAATTAAAAAAAAAATAATAATAAAATTCTTCATGGAACAATAAAGCAGAAAACGTTTTATGAAATGCTAATAACCACTGCTGTTGAATATATTCTTGAACGTAAATTTCTTTCAACTCAACCAGCAACATTGGTGTTGCATTGGTCAGTACCACGTAGTTTCACTGAACAAAAAAACTACACATACTTACATGTAATTCTTCACCATTACTTTTCTGTCAGAGCAGTATATATTTCCATACAAACTCAAAGCTATTTATCCCAGATTAGTGTCTTACCAAAAACCTTATTTACGATAGTTTTTATATATTTCCATATATTTCATTTATATGTATTTATTTAAGTATATATATATATATATATATATATATATATATATATATATATATATATATATACAGGGTGTCCATAAAGTTCGTGTGCACTTTAAAAAATTTATAACTTTATTTGTATTTGCAATAGAAATAATTTGTAAAAAGGATTGGAAAGAAGTAAATCTATATTTGTTAAAGTTTTATTGAAATTTTATTTAAGTTTCCACATGACCTCCATCATTATCAATACAAAGGGTAATACGATTTTGAAGTTCACGGAAAATATTTGCTCAATGATTTACAGTAATGCCTGAAATCACATTAGTTATTTTAGCTAAACTTAAAACTAGGTATATTAAACTTTATAACATTTTTACAGATTATCTCTATCGCAAATACAAATAAAGTTATAAATCTTTTAAAGTGCACACGAACTTTATGGATACACTGTATATATATATATATATATATATATATATATATATATGATTTCTGGCAGTGAAGATATATTGGTGATATGATTTAGGTATTAAAAACTAACACCTGTGGCTTACCGTCAGATTAGTTCATATAGTGTTGCGCAAGCTATGAATGACTCCAAACAATCGTAGGGTACCATCGAGTTTTCTGAGGTGGACAGGGAAGTAAATCACCGTGGCCTGTTTTGTGTTCGTCCACATGCAGTGTGTGCTCAGCCGTTATATATATATATTACTGAGGTACTCCGTGTTACCCGGGTGTACATGGCTGCAATTGTATAACCGCATCCCCTGTCTAGAAATGTCAGCCTGCGTCCCCGCTTGCATGCATCATCTGTTGGTATTCTAAACTACTTCCGCCTCAACTTTTTTACGGTTTGTCCTTCGCAGGTGATTGATTGTTATTAATAAAGGAATTCCATCGATAAAACCTTCTTCTGTGGTCGTTATTCGGGGTTAAATTGTTTCAATGTTTTAGATATTCAGTAAATTTCCTATGGCCGTAATAAATTTCAAATAGTATATCATTGTTCACAAATCTAATAATCAAACAAAAACAGGGATGAAGCGTCAGAGTTTGATTCAACTGAAACGCTCCAACCCCTCTTTCTTCGCACGTTTACTGTAAAGCTGGGGTTGATAAGAGGTTCTTCAGGAATTTTTGTCTTTTAACGCTTCAATAATCCTTCTCAAAAAACTTTTGCATCAAAGTCTATTCGAATGCCAATTTAAGATGGAATCATATGAAGAAACTATTGTCTCAATGGCAGAAGCCGATTTGGGACCTAGTGTATCGCATTTTGTCGTTCACTTAACTGAAATAATCTAAACTAAACATACACGCAAGACAATTTGTGTGTCATATGTAATTTACATGGCAAACTTGGAAAGTATCGGATGAAAAACTAAAGAGTTATGATTCGTCAGGAATTTTTCCTTTTAGTTACGATGATTTTTATATATTTTCCAGTTGGTTAATGATAGGAGTGTGTTAAACAATATTTAAAAATGATGCCAACTCCACACGCGGCAGCACACTGACTCATTAACCACCACTCTCTCTCTCTCTCAGCAACTCAACACAACCCACATGGCTATTGCTGCACAAAGATACTTAAATTACAATTGACTAAAAAAGTGACATTACCACTATGACACAGTAATTGTACATTTAATCAACCTCAGCATACCAGTCAGTAACTAAGTCTTTGAGAGATGCCAACTCCACACGCAGCAGCACACTGACTTAACAACCACCACTCTCTCTCTCTCTCTCTCAGCAGCTCAACACAACTCATAATGTCTTGCTGTGTGAATTGACCCAACTTACAATTTACTAGAAAAAGTGACATTATCACTACCGAAGTAGTAATTGTATTTAGTCAACTTACATCATATCAATCAAAGGCACATAACTCCTTATGACTTTAAACAATATTTACAATTGTCGCGCACATACACACTAATATCTGAACTCACACAAGTGACATTTCACCTTGCAGAAAGCAAATTGTTTTAATTTCATAGACAAACCTTAACTATAAGCTTTCATACACCAAATCACTGCATGGTCACTCCTTACAATTTTATCTCACTTATCACATTGAACAAACAATCTTCAAATTCACTTGTGTATATTAAACGTATATAAATACATGTTATTTGTTGAAATCTATAACTACGTTGTTTCTCCTTGATCTCTTCCAATTGAATTGCCTTCAAATGTTTGTTTATTTTATTTGTTGTGGATGAATGTTTAACAAACACATACATTTTTAAGCCTTTACACAATTACACCTTCTGTTACATCCAATTAGCTCAAATTCCGCAACACTTTCAAACCTCACACTATCCGTAATTATCATTTGGTGGTGGTGATTTAAAATCTCACCGCCAGTGATTATCATCAGGGAGCAGTAAACCAACAGAATTTTAGCTGAGTACAGGTAGATCCACAAGTATATAAAGTTCAGTGAAGTTCGATTTCATTTAAGAAAAACAAGCTTTCTGACCAACTTTCTACATTGATGCACTGAAGTGAAGGCAATATACAGAGTTTAGTAAGTTAATTACCAAATTGGGTATAGAAAGACTTACAAAATATAATTTATGTTTTACTTAGCGTTACTATTCTTCTTCTTCCTTTTAGTTATGTTAATTTTTATATATTTTCCAGTTGGTTAATGGTAGGAGTGTGTCAAACAATATTTAAAAATGATGGTTCAGCTTGTACTCATTGTTGTGGGCTTCAACACTTTTGATAAGATTTTTATGCTCCTCTTACATTTGATGCCCAGTGAGTCCAAAGGAAAAATAAGGCATAGAATTTAAACCAAGAAATTTTAAAAAGTATATTGATAGGATATTTTACAAAAAGAAACATAAAAAATTAAATTAAATGTAAAGAGTTCAAAGCAACTTTTGGTGTATGTAATTGAGGTACGTACATGTTGGCGGGAGCGAAAAGAATACATCTTTTCGCTATGAAGAGTCACCGGGAAAGAGATGGATCTTTTCAAATCTCGCGCCACTTGTAATTATCGTCGGGTGAGTGAAGGGTAATTCAAAATCTCGCCGCCTGGGATTATCACGGGAGTCGGTAATCCAACATCATCCCTGTTTCAGAAGGGAATATTCAAGAACAATGTTTTAGCGTATTTAAGCGTGTAATGCTTAAAGCAAGTTAACAGGGCATTACAAAATATTACAAAAACTTTTTAGTTATAGCAGAAAACCTTACTGTATATAAAAAGCAAGCGAGCAGTACTGAATATGAGACAAGAATTCGCAATAGCGAAATTATCAAATATAATTACAGTGATAAAATATTACAAGAGAAAACAAAGCAAGAAACATTTTATAAAAAAAAGCAAGCTATCATTGAATTTTAATGCAATAATAGTAATGCCATTTTTTTTCAGTAAAGAATATTATTATGGAGTCGGTTTGGTAGGAGTGAACGTCTGAGGTAAAATTATAGCCTACAGTCTTGAAAATTAAGGATAAAATTATTAATGTAATTTTTTAGCCTGGAGGAAAAATGCGTCTTACGCGTTGTCAATTACGGAGGCTGAATGTGGATCTTAATTTTTTAAAGCAATGCGGAAGAAGAATTTTTTACTGTCTATATTTCTGAGGTGAGGTAATTATTTACATTATTTACATTGTTTGGACTGTTGTCCTAATCTGCACTGGTAAAGAAAACCTGGGGATTTGAGTTAAAGGGAGATAACTGGGACACCCGGAAGAGGCATGGCACGTGGAACAGGAAAATCTACCCCAGTTGACAAAATATAGGGTTCAGTTCGAAATTTCAATCACCTGAAGAAGGCCGGAGCGTACAATGGCCAAAACGTCGTGAATATCTATCTATAAAAGGCAGGATGTGTGTGTGTGTGTGTGTGTGTGTGTGTGTGTGTGTGTGTGTGTGTGTGTGTGTGTGTGTGACGAAAGCACAGCTCCAAGTTAGCGGGGAGGCCAAGACTGACTTTGCATTTCCCAACTGCCATCGATAGTGGAAATAATCGATTTTTTCATGCATCTACGGCAGTTTTCATGTAGTTTGCGGTCATTTTCTACTGGCCAGAGTGAGAGCCAATAGCTGGCTGCCACGAAGAGGCTGGAAGATTCCACTGGCCAGCGTGAGAGCCAACAGATGACTGACACGAATGTTAACTAGCATGCTAGCATGCAAAAAAATCGATAGCTGCATTCGTCACAAGTGGGAAAAATTTAAATCTGCATGGCACTTTACTCCAATTGGCTCATTCGCTTGCTTAAACTCAACGTTTATTCTGATTCCGCAGAACTGGGTTAGGTGTGAAAAAGTACTTGTTAACATTCTTTTTTCATTCGGTTTTTCCAATTACGAGTCCTTTTTTTTAAAGCTGATCGTTTTATGTTCATTTTGTTTAGTTCTTTTTTCGTAACAGATTTAATTTTTAGTATAGAGCTTAGAAAAAATCGCAGTGTGAGATAGGCAAGAAGTAAGGCATGTAGCAACATCAGCACGACAAAGGGCACTCCTTTAAAGGCAAGGAAGGGCAAAAATATTTTAAGACAAGTGATAGAGATTGCTGTATTAGTCGTACGATTTTTGAATCAAGCACGGGCAACGCTGGGCCATGCTGCTAGTATGGCAATAAAGATGGGTACAACAGTCCGAACAATGTAAATAATGTAAAGATTTATCTATCTGTCTATCTATAAGAAAGAGTGAGTGTATTACAAATGTGTTATGTTTTCTGTTGTCCTTGATTAATTAAGACATGTATTTCACTATGTAAAAAATACATTATTATTTTTATTAAGATCTTCTTGCTATAAAACCAGACATCTTTATTTTAAAAAATCGGATATTGGACAGAAGATACTACAAATGGCAAATCGAAAAATAAATTATATTATTATTAGAAAGGAGGAAAGACAAAAGATTATAAAACTCTGATCGGTTCTCGTTTTTCTCTCATGTTTAAATCGATCAATCTCTGACAAGAGAGGAACGAAAACCAGTCAGCATTTTTTTTTAATTATTTTTCTCTTCCCGACCCCTTTTTAAATATATATATCTTCTTTTTCGAATTTCTATTTATGGTGACTGTATCTTTTTTTTTTTTTTTATTTCGTGTTCATTTTCCTCGTTTTAATAAATGTCTCGTTTTATCGCAATACTTATTGATTCACTTTGAAATTATCAATTTCACAGATTTTTATTTCCGAGAATCACATTGCGTTTATATATATATATATATATATATATATATATATATATATATATATATATAGGCATGCGTACGTATCGAGGCAAACTATGGAAAGTACGCTAATACCTTAGCCATGAAGCAATCTCATTACTATTAATGATTCTATCAAACTGTCAAAAATAACCCCTTGATCTCAATGACCTTTGACATGTGATCGTCCAAGAAAGCAGATAATATAGAGGTGGCGATAATGGACTCGGGCTAAATCAGAAAGAGAAAAATAGTAAAAAAAAAATGGAGAGGAAGAGAAGCAATGGGAATAGAAGAGCGAGAGAAAAGAAAGTGAATAACAGAGGGGTGGGGGATGTGAAGAGAATAAATGCAGAACAGTGGTTAGGAAGCCTGTCTTGTAGATTTTAGGGATTCTGCATTGACTACGGTCATCACTGGGTGAGCCACTATCATGATAAATTGAATTCATATCGATAGGAACAACGGATCAATAAGGAGACAAAAATACGTAGATTAAAATAGATACGAACTTTAGAAGACTACAGCTGATCTACAAGATAGATAGATAGATAGATAGATATGAACAGGCTAAGGTAGATTCTCTAAACAAATTGTGCTAGATTTTAACAAATTAAGATAGATAGATACATAGATATGAACAGACTAAACTAGCGACTTTCTAGCATGATAGAGAGTTAGAAATATAATGAGCAGAATGAATTCGACAAATTTAATATTTCCTAAAGATTAATTGTTCCTGATTCCTTTGTTCATTTCTTAAGTAAATACTTGAAAATTGTGCGAACCTCGTAGGTGGGACAGAGACCAACCAGCGGCTTCACAATAAATTGAACTCGCTTATGGCCAACATTGTGAAATTCAAGGTCAACATGAATGAGTCCAACCTGATCTAGCCACTCAGTCGCTCCCCAGGAAGGTTACATGTAGCGCCCTTTCTGAAGCTGGGGACAATTTTATCTTAACTTTTCCATTGAATACCTTTGTTTTCTTTATATATATATATATATATATATATATATATATATATATATATATATATATGTATATATATATATATATATTGTAACCCGGATATAAGAGAATTTTTGGGACCGGAGAATAAGTTTCTTATATCATGGTTTCTCTTATATCCGGGTTTTGTCTATTTTGTTTAGATTAACACAGGCTCTAATTTGGGACCAGATAAAAATCTCTCTTATATCCGGGTCTCTTATATCCGGGTTACACTGTGTATATATATATATCTTAACCTTTATCTTAACTTTTCCATTGAATACCTTTGTTTTCTTTAAACATATAAATAGATACATATATATATATATATATATATATATATACAGGAAGTCCTCGACGTACGACAGAGTTCCGTTCTTACGATGCGGCGCAATCCGATTTTCCATGTCAGAATGTAACCGTGATTTCCCTTCAATATGCACTTATGTCCCTCAACGCAGTAGTAAAGCAATAATCTCGGACATAACAACACATTTCTATGATATATGTTAACAGAATTAGGGCTAAACATACAGAGGACATAAATATAATACATATAATGAAATGGAATTGCTCTAAGCTGCTTGTGGAGTTCTTGCCAGAGATTTCATTGGCTTCCGGTAGAACAGGTTGCGAAGCATATCTCTTGCAGTATTTGCAATAAGCAGAAAATCTTGGGGAGAATTCACCAGCTTATATTTTAACAAGAAAAAGTCCTTATATCTTATATGGAAACATACTATGTATACACGTATGTATATGTTTTAAGCAACAGTCGAAAAACTTAAGCCAAGCAACCGGTTAGTGTTTATCTTTATTTCTCTCTAACTAGAGCATTTAACAATGTCTAATTTTACTTTAATGGTAATGTCTTTCTTTTTCGTCGAAAACAGTCCCACCCTACGTTGATTTGTGGTTAAAACGCAGCCTTCATTCATCTTTCGATCGATGCCGTTTGCCTCGTACACACGACGCAAATGTCTTTGCGGAAGAATACGACGTAATTCGGCGCTAGAGTGCAGAAGGCGGCGTAAGTTAGTTCCTGACTATACGCCATATTTTATTGTTGTGCATTCGCCCTCTTTCGTGTCACAGGACACCCTTACCAATTTGTCATATTTCTTACCTCCATATATATATATATATATATATATATATATATATATATCGCACATATAATGCTGGTGTTGATAAAATGGTGCATTTTTTCTAAAAAAAACAAGAATAAGTAATCTCCATTTATGCTTAATTTAAAAAATTAATATTTACAACTATATATATATATATATATATATATATATATATATATATATATATATATCGTTTATTTTAGATGCCAAATATATATTTTAATAAACTGTAATCCCTCGTATAATATTTGACTGCGCCAACATTGAGGTAACCAGATATGTTTATTAAAACGGTCAGCACCTGAAGATTGTATTGTGCATGAAAACTCCTTGTCGCGCTACCGGTGAAGGATATATATATATATATATATGAAGTTATATACTTTTAAGGTGTGCTATATTTATGGGATAAAATGCTCAATATCAGAGATAGAGCGTATATAAATATAAAAATATAAAAATCGTCAGGTCGCTTTGACAATTGCGTCTCGCATGAAACAGCCTGTCGCCTCTGGATGTTGACTTCAGTGTTCACTGACATATATATATATATATATATATATATATATATATATATATATATGTTATGGTCCGGATCCTTGTACCACGGTGATGGTCCAAGGTAGAACCAATAAAGAAGAACTCGAACACAGGTATGGAATAACACAGATATATTACAAACAGGAATATATACAGAGAGGTAGACAGTGTTAGTATGAACAATCAGGTTTAGTAGAGAGAACAATGTAATCTCGACCAGTATCACTATTCCAATGTCTTGCAATAATTGTCTGAACACGACTCTGTTTCGGACTGTCTCTGACTCGACTCTTGACTCGACTGACTCACTCGCCCGCTCTGACTGACTGACAGACTCCTGACGACCTCACTCCAGACTTCAGACTGAACAGTATTTTGTCACCCCCACGAGGGCATCATGTGACACAATGCCGGTTAACATGGGATCTCCGAGCCCGTGGGCTCGGCCAAAAATATGCCCTTTGAACCCGTATAAACGGGTTCAGGGTCGGTTTACCTCCCCGAAACAGACTCCACCCTTCGGCGTAGCCTCGTTCGGGTTCCTCCCCGCCCGAAGGCAGAGAGTTCAACCGATCAGCCGGTCGTCCGACTGCAGACTGAACTCCCTGCTTCCTCTTGAGGTGCAGTATTTATTGCGTATGGAATAGTCCATTATGTTACTATGGGTAAGGTCCCATAACACACCCACTTCCGAAAATTTTGCGGACCAGGGGTTTTTAATAATTTTTTTTCTTTGGATCTATTTTCAAAGGTTCAGTAAATTTTCTTTTTCTAGACGATTTTCTTGGTTCTGGCATTATTTGCGGTCTTGTTATATCGAATGTGTCGAAAATCGTATCCAATACCTCTTCTTGAGGTGGACCGTTAACATCCTGTAACGGTCTCTTCCTTATTTGGTTTACGTGTCTTCTGTTTGAGAATTTTTTACCTTGAACTATGTACATCATATTGCCGATTCTTTTCTCAATTATCCCTTGTTCCCAGCAAGAGGTATTATTTTTATATGCGTTAAAAAAACTTTTTCCCCTGGGAGGAATTTTCTTTTTCGTGTGTAGGACTGTGTTACTTGTGTTGTTTTACTTGGTAGTAAATTTATCGAACGCTGATATGATTTTCCTAGCAAACATGATATCTGCTGGTGATAATGTTGATGGTGTCGTATTATTTGGCGTTATTCTATATACCTGTAAGAATTGCTGTAATGCTTTCTCCGTAGGCCCATCGTACGCTTTTCGTAATGCTCTTTTGAGAGTATCCACGAATCTCTCCGCTTGTCTATTTGATCTTGGATGATAAGGCGGGGATTTTATATGTTTTACTTGATAGATTTCGCAAAACTCTTGGAAATCTGCTGACGTGAATTGCGTTCCGTTATTTGTTACTAAACAGTCCACTACGCCAAACCGAGCGAATAGCTCGTAGAGGAAATTTATGGTCGTTTGTGTAGTAGGATTTTTGCACCGAAACACCTCCGGCCATTTACTGTAGCTATCAACAATGATTAAATAGTAGAACCCGCCAATTGGTCCTGCATAATCTGCGTGTATTCTTGACCATGGACGATCAGTTTCAGGCCAAGGCTTATGTATGATTGGCGGTGCTTTAGCTGCTAAATTACACCCATTGCACATTTCCACCATTTGAGAAATATCCTGGTCCATATTCTTCCAATATACATAGATTCGCATTCTATTTTTACCCGGGTGTGCTCTGTGGAAATCATTTAGTATCTGTTTTTGTAAAGTTTTGGGGATTACAACCCTTTCGTTGTAAAGTAGCACATTATCGCATAGAGAAAAGCTGTCCGAAATTTTCTCATTTTTTTCTATTTTTGCTTTTGTTTCATTAATAAATTAGTCATTTTTGGCCTCATTTTTTATGTCTTGCAATGTGACTGGGAGGTTTCTTACTGTACAACATAGTACTGTTCTTATGTCTTCTTCATTTCTAAGGGCTGCGATTACCGTATCTTTCAATGGCTCTGTCTTTGTTGGTATTAGTCTCGACAGACCATCTTCGTGCCCGATTCTTTTCGTTAGTAACTATTCCAATCTGAAATTATAGTTCAGAAGAATCATTCCCCATCTAAGTAGCCTATTTGCCGTGTACACCGGTAGACCTATTTTTAATAAAAAAAAAATATATATATATATATATATATATTGAAAATGTTTAACTAGAAGATTTAGGTTTTTTCCACTGAATGTTTCCCGAAAGCAAGGCAGAAAGGTAATATGTGATGGCTTACATTACAACCAAAATTTAATTTCGTGACAGCTACTTGTCCAAATTGCCATAAGATCTGCTTGTCAAACAACATATAGGAGTACGTGGTAACAAAATCTTATGGAAAACACTGTGATGAATCTTGAGTATTGTATTGTAATGACAGCTAGTTGTTAGAAATTCTGAAATGTCACCTTAGAACCCAACTACATCGAATGAATTAATTGCCCATAAAGAATATAAACGTTAATGGTGGCTAGCTAGCGAGTTAGATGCATATATAAATACATATATAAAAAGGATACAATTTTACAGTAATTTTCATCCTGTACAAGGCCCGCGAGCCACTCGAAGTCGATGGTTAGGTTACGGGGTAGTTTATACGAATAGTAGACGAAAACTGTTAACTGTAGACATGAACAGATTAAGATTAGAAGTCTGTTCCACAGTGGTTCGCGGGAAGCTGTTCGAGTGGAACTTACTTCTCATCGATAGAATACGGAGAGAATGTGGGTGGTTTGCTACAATGTATGTAGGATGGCGAGTCTTAGCAGTGAAGGTTAAAAATGGCTGAACCAAAGAATGTAGTTCGTCTGAGCATTTTCCATGGAAGTAGTGAAAGAACAGGGGGGGGTCGTCACATTCCGAGAGAGAGAGAGACGTAAGAAATGGAAAATATTTCGCCACCTACAAGGACCCGCCCGCAGACGCTTTTGAAATCTATAAAGACTGGAAAATGATGACTGGGCAACTCCCACCCAAATATGATAACAGTACTCAATTTTCAGCCAGATCTGTTCTGATTTGGATCTTGTACATGAAATACATACATTCATCTACTAACATTTGTGGGTTTTGTGATTTTAATGCTGTTTTCTCATATATATATATATATATATATATATATATATATATATATATATATATATATATATATATATATATATATCTTGATCGTGTTTTGAAAAATGAAAACATTATATAAATACATACACCCAACAAACTATTTCTTATTTAACAGTTAAAATATTTCATCCTTGAAAATGGCTAAATGTATAGCCGAAAGCGCTCAGATAAAAAAAGAACATTCGGACAGTTTTTATATAATTTATCATCTGAAAAGAAAAAAATTATTAAATCGCATGAGAAAATGTATAAAAAAACAAAATCAAAGGACCTTATCTGTTGTATTCAATGAAAAAAAAAATATATATATATATATTAGTAAATATACAGAATACCACACGACGACAGTACAACACGCAGTTTCATGCTCTGTGCAATCTTATCATAGTTTTCACGATCTATGCAATCATTAGGTACTGATTTGAATTTGAATTCAGATCTGTACGTGAAGATTGCATAGAGCATGTAAGTCCGAGTCGTACAGTGTACGTGGGGTATTAGGTATATTTATTAATATATACTTAATAGCGCTCTTATTTAGCACTGAACAGTTTTCCTTATGCCAAAGGATATATATATATATATATATATATATATATGCGTGTGTGTGTGTGTGTGTGTGTGTGTGTGTGTATTTATAGGAACATTTACCCAAACGTTTATCTTTATCTATTTGGGTACATACATACATATATATATATATATATATATATATATATATATAATTTCTGGCAGTGAAGATATATTCGTGATATGATTTAGGTATTGACAACCAACACCTGCGGCTTACCATGAGATTAGTTCATATAGTGTTGCGCAAGCTATGAAAAACTATAAACAATCGTATGGTACCATCGAGTTTTCGGAGGTAAGCAGGTAAACACCTCAACCAACGTGGCCTCTTTGGCCTTCGTCCATGTACAGTGTGTGCTCAGTCATTATATATATATATTATATATATATATATATATATACTAGCCGAGGTACCCGGCGTTGCCTGGGTGCTTGCATGAATCATCCGTTGGTATAGTAAGTTACTCCCCACTCATCCTTCTTGTGTGCTCGTTGTTCGGGATAAATTTGTTTCAGTGTTTTAGATATTCAGTAAATTTTCTATAGCCGTAATAACTTTCAACTAGTATGGCATTGTTTACAAATCTAATAATTAAACAGAAACAATGATAAAGCGTCAGAGCTGATTCAACTGCAAACGCATGAATGCCCCCCACCTTCCTCGGTTGTTTACTGTAAAGCTGGGGTTGATAAGAGGTTCATCGGGATTTTTTATCTTTTAACGCTTCAGTAATCCTTCTCAAACAATCTTTGCATCAAAGGTCGTTCGAATACCAATTTAGAATGGAATCATATTAAGAAACTCTTGGCTAAATGGCAAAAGCCGATTTTGAACCTAGTTTGTTGCACATTTCGTCCACTTAACTGAAATAATTTAAACAAAGAATTCACGCAAGATAATTTGTGTCATATATAATTTACATGGTCAATTTGAGAAGCATCGGATGAAAAACCAAGAAGTTATGGCCGAAAAGCGTGCTTTTTGAACAGTTTCTCTTGGTTTTTCGTTATACATGAAAAGCGAACATCTTATTTTTTGCATGATGGCAAAATTTTTTGCGACATGTTTGAAGAAAATTTGATAAAAAATGAGGAAATTTTTCAAGTTTTTGTTTTAAGTAGTAATTTTTATTTTAAGTTTTTTTTTTATTTTAAGTAATAATGATTTTTTCACAGATTTTTTTGCAATTCTTTTGTGTGAAGCCAATGTTGCAAGCACTCTACATGTATATGAGCTATGTTTTGCATTAAGTGCAAAGAACATAAGCTCATCTAGGAAAAATTTTGTTCGCGTGAAACTTTGCCTTGGTTTTTGCAAAAAGTCGTACCCACCTTCAGTTTCATCGACTTTTCTGCCAAACCTCGAGAGCCTGGGGATTGAAACGTTATTTTTGACGTACACTCATAAATTTGCAAGATGTGTATAAAATTTCATCGAAATCGGTCGAGAAATGTGGAACACAGACACCTTCTGTTGTATATATATATATATATATATATATATATATATTTATATATATATATATATATATAGGGAGAGGGAGAGAGTTTCATGCTAAATGCAATCATCTGACCTGAGGATTTCGTTTACATTAAACAGATGGTCGCCTCTGAGTGTTGTATTCAATGTTCACTTTTATATTTATATTTACATACGCTCTATCTCTGATATTGAGCACTTTACCCCTTAAATATAGCATACCTTAAAACTATATTTCTTCATATATATGTGTGTGTGTGTGTGTGTAAAGCTAGTAAAATCATAAATGGTTTTAAAATTACTTCAGTTTTCCTAGTAAATATTTATTAACTCCATCAAATATAGAACTCTTTGCAAAATACATTTGATTTTAATACCTACCAACAGAAAGAGGTAGGAGATATTTTAGCTCAAGTTATACTGGATGATATATATATATATATATATATATATATATATATATATCCCACATTTCTGTTGCCTCCAGTTTTCTCTTTGAATTTCGGTATCACATTCTCCGTCCTCTGTTAAAACACTTCCCAGATATTTAAATGTTTGTCTCCAGTTCATAGTTCGTAGTCTGGGGAGTTCATTTTGGTGACACCCATGCATTCTGTCTTCTTACAATTGATGTTTAGTCTTTTCTTCTCGCTTTCCTTTTCTAACTTCTGTAGTAGTTCCTGTAGATTCTTTCCTGTCTTTGAATGGCTGTACAGAGAAAGAAACTAAAACTTTTACCTTATTTCCTACAGTGCTTCCATGATCACATTACAAGTGTTTTTCGTTGTATTCCGAACGCAGACAGCTGAAAGTGTTTAAACAACAGCCGCCGACACAACTCTCTTCTCTGTCGTTTCGTTCTCGTTTCTCAGATCCTCGGTTGCAAGACAAACACAGCATTAATAACAGCCTCCGGGCTGCATAAAGCTGATCTGTCTTATTGTTTGTGTCATCGCAATTTTCAAGTGTTTACCAACGTTCTGTAGCGGAGAAACGAAAAGTCAAGCTCAAATAAAACAGTGTCTGTTGGTGGGGACCTTATATTTTTGTTGAAAGAATAAAGCTATAACGGTATATTTTTTTCATTGCACTTTTACAAAAACATTGCTTTAGGCCTGAAACAAAGAAATATATTGAAAGTGGTGGATATCTTTTCGGGAGTTTTGATAAAGAGACTCTGGACTTTCAAAAAAGTTATGTTTATAAAAGTGGTTTCAGACTTAGGAAAAGAAGGGAAGAATCTTTTGCGCTTGGAAATTTATATCGTGGCCCAGTGGTTAGAACGCTCGCATTCTGACAATGAGACCCGGGTTCGAATTTCTCCATGGTCAATGTGTCGGGAAGAAGACTCCCTGATGTTATCGGACTGTAGGGATCGATCCCAGCGTGGGCCACCTTTGGAAAGTGCCTGAAAACCATACTACGGGTTAACCCAAGCCTTGTGAGTGAAATTGGCTAGACAGAACCCTTTGGTGCCGTCGATAGCGGTGCTAGCACGAAGTCACAAGTCATCGTGGCCGAGGGCTTGAGCGTGCTGGCCGTGTTCAAATTGTTGATCGCGCTAGATAACACGCTTTTTCCCTGAAACAGTTCTTAGCATAGTTGCAGTATAAACCACAGGTGGGTTTTGTGAGTGTTGAATAAGCACAAATGCGCCTGAACAAGCGTCTGCAATAGGGGTTGGTTAGCAACCCTAGTAGACTCAAATACGACTGGCTAGCTATACATACATACACACACACACACACACACACACACACACACATATATATATATATGCGCGGTACTTAATGGAAAGTGCTCAATATCTGTGATAGAGCAAACATACTCAGTTGTATGGATATTAGTTTGTAACCTTGGGTTTCACTCTTTTGCGATCATCAGACAAACTGTTTTTTGTTTTTTTAAGTGAATCTATTTATGCTTATTTGTGTTTATGTGTGGTGGAATGGGGAAGATTTTCTTCCGTGTCTGGGATGATACTCACATACATAGACAAATACATACGGATGTATGCATTTTAGTTCGAACAACCACACCCATATAATGGATCCGAGGCCAGGCACAGACACACATCCATGCGCTCGAGCACGCACATATACGGAATGGTCATTCTATTTCGATATCGAGACTGTAGCTATACACATGTAGCAATGTTCCCTTAACCAGGAACGTTTTTCAGATCAGCCGTCCGTGCCGTCAGATTAGCTCACATTTCCTCACACTTAGACACACATATGTAGACGCGTACGCACACTCATTGGCCTGGAACCGCTACCACCACTAAGTTGAGTTCTGTAGATATTACGCCTGTCGCCGTGGAGTAATATAGAGCGATTCAATCTAAGTCGATATTACTACTGTGTAGTAATATTTTAGTAAATAATTAACAAGTAATATGCTTTCTGCTTTAGAAATAAAATGAAGAACCTTAAACTTAGGACGATATAAACTTATTTAATCAAGCGTGGCAAGCAGTACACACTAGTAGTCAGGTTAGGTTTAAAGCTTCACGCTCTCCACAATTAAATTTCGTTAAACCGTTGTTCATGAATTCGGTGATATAATGATTGTGAGTTCAATCCCTGTAGCTTGGACACCGTGGTAAGTAGTAACTGAGCTGTACTAAAAATAAGAACTAGATGAGATATCCCCAGACATGAGCCGTGGAACGAGAAAAGTCTATTCGCATAGATTAAATAAAGTGTTCAGTTCATAATTCCCTGTAAGTTTATCCGAATCAACATGCACCTGATGAAGGGCGGCGGACATAACGTCCGAAACGTAATGATAACAACAACAACAAAGATGAGAAAAATAGTCCGATTTTAAATAGTGTAAACAAAATATTCTCTATATACGGTCTGATCTATGTAAGTAATATTCACTACTGAATTAAGTGCATTGACAAGTAAATAATTTTTTACACTTTTTGCATTATTGATTTGACTACGTAAACACATCTTTGCTAGTAACAGATGAATCTTTTTTAACCGGGGCTGACATGATTGTCAAGAACGCTGTTTAATGAAAGGCATGTTTAAACATTCAGAGAACAAAAGAGCAACAAAGTTGCCTTTTTGGCAGGTCATTGTTAACAATGTTACCTTGTGTTCAATTTATTTTTCTAACAATATAACTGAAATACCCAAAAACTAGAGACACACAATACGGTGGAGTAGTCGGTAGCGGCTCAGATTGAGGATTGAGGAATTGGAGAGCCGAGTTCGAATTCAAGTCAAATCCATTACATTCACCGACGTGCTAATACCCATGGAAAAAGTATGAATCCTCTTCTCCTCCTAGCTATAGCAGAACAGACTGGGTTCTATAGCAACTGGTCTAGGAGAAGGACAACTTTCAATTCAAAACCTGCGGATGGTCGTCCTTGTGGTGCACCAGATCTCTGTATTCGGCTCCTCAAAAAGAATTTCAAAAAAATTCTGGCTATCGGTTCCTAGGAATAGAGTTACTTGACGAAAAAATGACGGGAGAGTCTAGTGTTTATGTCACGAGATACTTGTAAAAATGGACCTTTATCTAACGCACTAGGTAAATAGGTAGCGGAGTTGTGGCAGCGTACGACTGGCACATTAGTTAACACAGTTTGACGGAAAGAGGGAGAATTCTATCGATTTTCCTAGCCAACAGTAACAAATATATATTCTCCTTTTTTAAGTGCTGTGTCCCTTCAGGACGTAAGTGATCAGGGCTCTCCACAATTTCTTATTCTTTGTAGCTCTTAGCAATGTTCGTCTTTTTATTATTTTTCCCATTCCATCCTCTGCCATCAGTTGCCACAGGTTAATTATATAGGTTACTCTCTGTCTCTGTCTGTTCCATTCGCCTTCAGTGTGTCCTTTTAGCTTTTCTGAATCTTTTTTCATCATTGTGTATCCTAGAAATTTCGACTGTCCTTTCCTGATTCTAAATATAAGTGTCGTTTTGGTTTCCAGTTTCCTTAAAAATTCCTCATTACTCACATGTTCGGTCCATGGTATTCTTTACCTTCCTTTGTAGAACTACGCCCATGTTGCTTCAATACAGATATACAACGGAGACTGAAAACCGGAGATATCCACAGGTGATGCGTAAACATGGAAAACTGCCAAGAATAGGTTGGTTGATTTTTACAACTTATCAACCCTTTATTTAAAGCCGAAAAATATTTTAGATTCCAAGAATAATTCGATTTTTGCGAATGAATATTACATTAGCAATTTCTTGGAGATAACAATGATTTTTCCTGATACAAGATCCACTATTTAACCCATATCTGGTAGAAAGAATAGATATATTCATATCTTTCTTAAAGGTATTTGCACATAAATGAATTATAATTTTCCCTCAGACTTTCTCATTCCAAACTGCTCTCCATTACACCAAGCCCACATCCAAGACTGACAAGCCATCCTGAGTATGACGATAAATTATATCCAGCAGCAAGGGCTCTGATCGGGGGGTTTTAAGGAGCGTGAATTGATATTGTTCCCAGGTCCACCCTAACTAGAGGTGGTAGCACCTGTTAGGTTCCCACCTATGGGAAAATAGTTGACTCCAAAACTAGGGTCAAAACACTACGAAAGTATGAAAAATACATTTTTATAGTAAAAATGCCTGCAATACATTTTCATGGTAAAAAATTACTAGCAATATATTTTTGTAAAAAAATATATTTTTTTAAATGAAATTACTAATGTTCCCAAGAAAGTTAAATTTGGGCATTAAATGACCCATAAGGATGTTGATATGCAGCTAAACAAACAACTGACAAGATTAACTACCACTGAACATTACATCAAATTATATATCAATTCTTCGATAAATGGTCAAGAGATACATAGATATTAGGTTGGTGCAAAATAATGACGTAATAATGTCGTTTTTTGACGTATTTTTTAACGTCAGAAAACGACATTATTACGTCATTATTTTTGCACCAACCTAATACAATGTCGTATTGTTCCATATTAGATTATGCCAGAACAGACTTTGCACTCAGTGTTCTTTAGAGAAGACGGGTGCAGGGTTAACTTTACAGATGACATCCTGCCTGCCGAGTGGAGACATATGTTAACGGCGCAGATCTGCCTGTAATGCACGCGTAGGGAAGAACCGTACATTATTATTATTATTATTTCTACTATGTCCCTTCGAGATGGTGGCGATCATGGCGCTCCACAATTTCGTGTCTTTTGTAGCTATTAGTAAATGTTGTCTTACTGGTATGCCACCTAAAATCACGAGTATATAAACACCTACCACCCCAGAGAGGAGTGAAGATTCTCTGATATCGCAGGCGAGAATGTAAGAATCACGTTCCGGAATGAGGAACCTGGGAACATATAAACACATACACCCACACAGACACACAGACACTTACAATGGTGAGCAAGGGTAATCGATGAAGACCGGAAGTTGAAAAATATGTAACTTTAAATGTTAAAGATTCAGCCTCATGTTTTCATTTATCATGATAATAACTTCACGAGAGACAAAAAGGATAAGATGTTGGAGAGAGCCACGACCGCCCAAAATTTGAAAGGGCATAGCACATGGAAGACGACTTCGATTAACAATCTACAATGTAAATTCGTAATTTTAGTCGGAATTGGGAACTCTCTCAATTTTTGTCCATTGCTCGATCGATTGGGCCAAATCTGTGAACAAAATGCATAGTCATTTTGGTTAATATTTATATTACTATATGTTATTTACTATTCCGTGTATTTAGATTTGTTTCGTTTTGTTTTTCCATGCGCGTATAAAGTTGATAGGCTTTATCAAAATGGTAAATAGCAAGCGTTAAACAGTGAGTAAAGAAGCGAGTGTGTCAATGGCGTTGCCGGCGTTTTCTAATTGTAAATCGGTGCCTTATCATTTATCTTGGAAATTAAATTTGCATGAGAACGCGTAGGTGTGAAACTGTTATTGTTTGGCGCTCGTGTATACCGAAGCTTTTAATGCAAACTGTTATCTTGTCATCTTCTGCATTATTGGACGAATTTTGATATCATTTCGCGAATAAATAGTCGTCTACTTAGTGACCGTCTAATGTGTGTAATTGCGAGCGTGTCGCTGCGTGTGAATCGTTATGAAAATAGGTAATATTGAACATTAAACGAAGCGTATGTAAATTACATGTAAATTTAAACGAAGCGTTTTGGCATTGATATATCTAGTAGTCGAGGTACCCGGCGTTGACTGGGGAATGGGGTATTAAAAACATCAACGAACATTAACAAAATAGCGAAAAGGAATCAATATCATCATTATCAGAGTCACAATGCAGCCGAGCAGTTCCTTTCACATATCTCGGTTGAAAGCCGGAAAAATATTCATTTGTACGTATTGTGTATTGGATAAGTAGACCTAGCGAAGACCATCCCTCTACAAGTCAAACCACAGCCGATGTATCTCAAAATGAATGCTCGTTTTAATAACCAATTCGTGGCCGTTGATTCCATCCGATCTGTCCCTTGTCTTCACTCTAGGAAGTTCTCTGCCCTGTACTGCCGGGTCATTACCGCAATGGCTGCATGTATAGCTATAAAATCCAGTCTTTCCTTTTTAGATGGCCGTTGTCATTTTTTTAATCATTTCACCCCCAAGCAAGGCAATAAAGCCACTAGGACACAAGGGGTTACTGAGAGTTAGAAATATGAGAAAAACTATTAATCAGAGAGGATAAAGGAACAAGAATTAAAACACAGAAGATAAAGATTGACATTGCATTTAAATTTTTGAAGATCAAAAAAGAAGGAAGAATCCTGAAGAGAGTGCCATAAGTGAGAAGTGCTATAGAAGAAACTATTAGCATAGAACTTAATGGTTACAGCTAGCCATTTTAACTGTAAAATGATGAGATCTTGTCGGCAATCTAGTACTTCGCTTAAATTTATGAATTCTAAGTAACATAGCGGAAAATTCATCAGAATAATTACCATGAAAGCATTTATGGAAAAGGCACAGAGAATCTACGTTACGCCGGTGGGAAAAGGACTGAAACCGAGATGCCAGATGAGGACCAGTAACATTGCAGATTCTACTTTGGATTTTATCAAGAATTTCTAAATATATAGCAGGAGAACCAGACCAGCAACAATATTCAAAGCAAGGATGAATGGCAAAACTTACAAATATGTAAGATAGATTCTGGAGAGAAAAATTGTCTAGCACGAAATAGGGAACCAATATTCTTAGTTGCAGACTTAGCAATTGATTGAATATATTCTTTCCACATCATGTCAGCTGAAAACGTTAGTTCGAGAAGACGCAGTGAGTCACTCTCCTGAAGATTAGCATCGACCATGCTGATTAAATTACAAGAAGGTTCTCCCGCCCTTAGACTGGTCTTGTTTTTTATCCTTCTGGGTGTTTAACCAATCTCCTCAGCAGTAAATCCTGACGGCAAAACCAGTTTAGTCGCCAATGACCTGACTGTGAGACAAATAGTACTGTACACAATGATTACACTCTAATGTAATTCTTCCTCGAAATTCCAACACAAGTCCGATATAACATCACATTGAAAATCGATCTTCCTCTGCTTTATAGGAGAACACAAAATCACAGTTTAGCTTTGACCTAGAGGTACATGGTCAATGAAACTTCCATTTTATATACACCTTTACAGCTAAGACCCGCTATGCCACTTACACAAGGCCGAATCATCCTCATTGCCTTCGTATTCCATCGGTAGGAAGGAAGTTCTATCTGGATAGTTTCTTCCCAAGAAACTCTACTTTGGGAAAACACTCCCTAGAGGATTCTTCCTCGATCACTATAATCATAAATTTTCAAGTTTTAGTTCAATAGTTATCTACTTCCAAGAACTTAATTCAGTAAATCACTATCTTGATTGGTTCTTAGATTTTGTATTAGCACTGACATGTATACAAAAAAGATATATTGTCCGGTGGTAAAAGCTGCTGATGGCACCAGGGGTGGCATTACCGCCTTAGCCATCGAAACTGTTACCTCCCCTGGTTTTCGGCTGCTTTCACACGTTGTATATAGAGAACTGGATGAACAACTTATCTCTTTTCCTTTTTGTAAACTTATTTACTTTATCTAAGTTAAAAGAAATATGTGTTATATTTAGGCTTGTACGTTTGATCTGCTTTGCCTAAATATAATATGGTAAAATACATTTTTAGCGAAACACATTGGTTTGCTAAACAGAAACGTTTACTTAAAATGGTATAAACAGTGTTTATACTTCCATTTTGTTTTTACTATTCTAATTTATTTGGTATATGAAAAAAAAAACAGTAAACTAAAATACTACATCCAGCATCGAAAATTCTATTTTAAAATTTAACTCTTTTTTTCAATGCACGAAAGCATTTAATTCTTTTTTAACGATATAACAGTTCCTTTGCTTTGGGCTTACGACCATATAGCGTTGAAACGCCGATTACCGTACAACCACCGACTTTAATTAATGTTGAGCCTGTTCAGTACCTAGATGGGTGACTACTTGAGAATACCAGGTGCTGTAAGATTGGATATGCGAGTGATGTAATGGATAATGGCTCGAAATTGTTAATTGGAAAGCCGAGTTCTAGTTCCATTTGGGTTCGTTATATTCAATTACTCGCAAATACTATTCTCTCCCCAACTATTGGTTAATTAGTAAGACTTGAATCACTAAATGATTATCATCTCTCAAAAACATTCTTACAATTTAAAAATATTTTCTGACTTTAAATAACCTGTAAAGGGTTGATAAGCCGTAAAAAATGAATCAGTTTGTTCTTTTAATGGTAACATTAGAAGCATCCGTGAAACTCCTTTTTGTAGATAGCATGCAGTGGCCTCGTCACATTCTCTTGAATTTCGTCGACGTCTTGAAATCTTGCTCCTTTCAAGTGGGAATTGCAAGGGACGAGATCTGGGGTATATGGTGTTTGTCGTAATTGGGAATGTTGTCCTTTACCAAAAACTGCTGTACAAGCCATGGTCACTGATGGAACTTCCATGGTGTGTTGAGACGGTCCCATTCTACACACTTTCCTCCGAAGCACTGCCAAAGACAACGGAAGTGTGCCGGACGAACAATCTATGCCAAGCGGCTTCTCTCTGCTTACTTTACCACCGTTACCATAGTAACAGTCCCGATACTTTTTGATCAGACTGCGTACTTCCTATTACACCCAAGCTGTGTTCTAATTGCTAAGGTGGTTATCAACAGCAGAGCAGAAAATTACTTTGTCTGAATAATTAAGTAATCTAAATATAAAAGCTCTCAGTAAATATCCTAAAATACCACATTAGTATAAAAAAAACATTTATTTTTTTTAATTTGATTTTTATGGTATAACATTTAAATTAGTTATCTTCATTAAGCAAACAACTGTTAAATTGGGCAAGTCACAAGACCTATATTAGATATAAGTGATAAAATTATATTTTTTTGATGTTATAGATTTGAGCAAGGCTGCAGTAGGTATAAAACCAGAGGCGGTATGAAGAGAATTAGGTTTAAGGCTCCAAGCTTCCTAGCCTCAGGACTGTCCCATAGGACAATAACCTAGTAGATTGGCGAGTGTATTTGATGGCATAATTGTGAGTTCAGTCCCGTAATATTAATATATTCTGACTCAGATGAACCAGGAAAGTTGATAACAGAGCAATTATCTATGACTATATACCCCGATACATTGGCAGCAGTTTTTTTTTAACAGTAAGGTTCACACTGTATAAGGCCCGGGGGTCACTCGAGATAGATGGTTACGTTAAGGGGTAAATTATATGGATACGAGGGGAAGATAACGGTTAAGTCTAGACTTGAACAGCTTAAGATTGTAGTGATCGGGGAAACATCCTCTTGGGAGTCTGTTACACCGGGTAGTGGTTCTCGGGAAGAAGCTGTTCGAGTGGAATTTACTTCTTGCCGATTGAATGAAAACAATCTACCCTGTAAAGGGTTCAGTTCGAAATTCGCTGTTTATCCAGATCGACACATGAAGAAGACCATAAGACGGTAGTTGTAACAGCAAAAATACGGATATTAGTCTGGCTGCAAATAAGGTACATAGACGTTATATAACATTTTCACACACACGTACACATAGATACAAGCACTAACACAGACCACCAACTGTATATATCTAATTTTCAGAGTCTCAGACAGACACATTTACGAACATACACACAAAAATTTTGAGTTTTATATACTGGATATACCATATTTTTGCCTTATATTTTAATCAGTATACCCAAGCAAGGCGATAAAGCCACTAAGACGCAAGTGATTACTGAGTGAAAGAAAATGAGAAAAACTTTAGTGAAGAGAGTGAACAATAAAAGGACGGGATTCAAAGAGACGGAAAATGGCGCTTAACGCTATATTTATATTATATAATTGTAGAACATCGTTATTGACAGAAAAGAAAGAAACCGGAAGAGAGTTCCACAGGCGAGAAGTGTGAGAAATTAAGATATTAGAATAGAACTGAAGATTACATTTAGCTATTTCGGCAGTAGTGTGCTTAAATTCATAATGTTGAGGTACGAAAGAGTGAAGCTTATTAGAACAATTGCCATTAAAATATTTATAGAAAAGACCCAACGAAGCCATGTCACGGTAGTAGGAAAGTCACTGAAAGCAAGAGGATGAGGCAGGGAGGGGAATTATGTCGATGACATAGGTATTCATAGCTGGGACAAGAATGATCTTGAAGAAAAAATCAAGATCCTCTACTAAATGTTCCAAGAAGCAGGACTCAGGATAAACCTTTCCAAAACGGAACCAATTATCCGGAATTAGAATTAAAGCAGCGATGGCACATAACCTGAATCCATTGTAAAAATTCAGAATGTGGAATTAGTAAATGCTAAACACTTCAAATACCTTAATTTATGGATTAGTTATAACATATTTATTATAGAAAATAAAGAAATTGAACATAGAATGACTGCATCAATTTAAGCGTGCTGCTAGCTTCGCATCTCGATCCCACTCTTTTACTGTCGAAACAATTAAATATAACGGCCTCTTCTACTCCAACAGCTTCTTCTCTCGCACTTCCCAACAGTAGAACTCTCTTCCGCTTACTAGCTTCCCTGATAACTATAATCTTCAAAAATTTAAATGTAATGTCAATTGACATCTTCTGTTGCGTTGATCCCTGTTCTTCTTTCATCCTTCTCCGTTCTTCTTTTTATCCTTTCCTAAACCCCTCCCCCCATATCCAGCTTTTTCCCTTACTTACACTCTCTGTACCCCCTTGCCTACTAGTGGCACTCCCGCCTTGCTTGGGGTGAAATGCTTAAAAAAAAAGAAGAAGTTGCGCTATAACATCGCATATTAGTAACCATTATCTCACGGGAGAGGAGATTTATATCAATCTATTGTGAAAAATAAAATTTACCAGAGATGAACTCTCCCAATACGGGTGGAAGCTCTGATGTTGATTTCTCGGGAGATTTGACTGAATCTTTTCTTTCACCTGGTTAAAATGTGATTCTGCTTTGAGCTTAAAATAGTCCCTGGTAATAGATGAAGCTCCTACTATTGTTAACCACTCATCTGTTCTGCTTCGTCGCGAAGAGCACCTTTTTCGCAACTCTAGCAATTGTTACTTGGGCATTCTATGCGCCTTTCCTAGTTTTTTGAAGATAGAGCTAGACCTGTATCCATCGAAAATTAGCGCAATTTTCGACACTTTCGATGAATTCATTTGAGTTAACCTCACAGTGGCATATCACGTATCAAAAGAGTCTTCCTTCTCTCATCTATTAGAAACCGCTTTCCAAGTTCCAAAATCCACAGAATGCATCTATCTAATAGAGGGACATTATCGGTTCATAAAATATTACATGTCTGGTGAGGACCCCAATACGGAAACATTTCGAAGCTTGTCAGGAGTCCGACAAAGAGGAAATGTGGGCCCCAGTCCATTTAATCTTTTCCTAAACTATACCCTGCGCATTAAAAAAGCTATGATGGGAAGAGAAGGGCAGATTATTTAAGCATACCATACCACCTCCCAAACGGATCTACCTACAGAAGACAACGATCCTGCTTTCCCACCCGAGGCCAATGTACTGCTTATGGTTGGGGGGGGGGGTATCTTATCTAGTGCTCCAATAAGACTCAAAATAAACCTTTCTGAAACAGAGACAATGATCTGGAATTGTGTTGTATAAGACACTGTGGTTTGAACTTAGATCACCAGTAAGCAACACGGGCAATTCCATTATTAAGTAGATCACGTGATCATGAAACAAATGAATAAATTGGAAGTAGCGTGATAACTAACTGATCTCTATTTTTTGTCTCTATCACTATACGGATCATAGTTCACTGTTCTTGCCTATCCAATATTGTTATACAGTTTCTCTATCTATCTATCTATCTATCTATCTATCTATCTCTACTATTCTACTATACGGATTACGATTCTCTTCTGATCATTATACTACTTGGCGATTACTACTGGAACAAGTATTACTAGTGAGGATATTATTGAAAGGCGTATCACTACTACCGGCGTCTACGGAGTCTCGAATATAACGAGCGTTTTGGGAAGTGATAACGACCTTTCGCTTGACATCATAAAAATTGGATTTAAAGCAGCGAAGGCGCATACACTGAATCCATCATAAAACCTCAGGATGCGGAATTAGTAAATACTGATCACTTCAAATAACTCGGTGTATGGATTAATTATAAAATATCTATTATAGGAGATAAGGAAATTGAACACAGAACAGGCTGTGAGAGGAGTAGTTTCGCCCAATACAGCTCATTGCTACAAAACCAAAACATTAACCTGAAAACTCATAAAATAAAGTCGTCAGATAGAGACTTTCATATGGATAACATATATTGTGCCAAAAGCGTTCAGAAATATATATAGACTGCCTGCTATATACGACCGTTTTCTCAAACCGATGGCTAAAAATGGCTTGAGATCTTTCAACAGCAGCAACAACTAAAATAAGGGGCACATTGACATCGAAGAAAGAATAATAATATAATGAAGGTGTGAACTTTCCAGTCTACCCGAAGCAAAAAGCAAGGAAGAAACCCTCTGCCATCAATACTGGAAAGAGCATTAAAAACAACTGGAATTAAGAAAATTGATTACGAGAAAGGTTTTATAAATTTCAACCGACAGCAAGTCTAAATGCTGGAGCAATGAATGCCGAATGTTTCCTTATATGGAAACGGTTAAAAATCACCATGACCATTAACATATTCGATACACAATGCGCACATACGGACGCTCACACGTATATATCGGTAGAATATCTTATTCCTTGTCAGCTTAAATTACGTGAAGTCTACCTTTGACGATAGGAAAAGTGTAGTAATCTACACGCACATCCTGTCTCAGTTCATGTCGGTTAATTTAAAGAAATATCAACACTTTAAATTAACCAATCTGGCCAGAGTCAGGCTGTGCGTGTAGAGTACCGGATGGCGGCACGCAAAGTGGAATTGGCGAAACAAGTTCAAGAGTTTAGTGTCGGTGGACGGGGTCAGATGTCAGTTAAATGTCATACGTGATACACGATTGGGCGATTATGCCTCTCGATTCATGATTGACGAGGTAAAAGATTTTTCCCGGTGTAGGTTACCGTTTCTTTCTGCGGTAGACTGGTTGACAATCAAGGCTATAGAACTAAGAATGTCCTGCTATTCAGACCATAGCTTTGTGTGGGGTGGGGTGGGGGGTAGTTAATGTAACGAACCCGATTCGAATTCGAACTGGGCTCTCTGGTTTCCGATTCCAAGCCGATATCCATTAAAATGCTCATCGGCAGTGCCGTAGAAAAGCGATCGAATATACAGAACATTTCGATATGTTTACACACATTGTATTCAGAATAGGAAATAACTGAATACAAGAGAAATTGAATCAAAAGCTTAATCGCAAAAACCTACTCAGTCGTACTCCATAAAAATTTTATATTAGGTTGGTGCAAAAATAATGACGTAATAATGTCGTTTTTTGACGTTAAAAAATACGTCAAAAAACGACATTATTACGTCATTATTTTTGCACCAACCTAATAAAAGCGCATTTGGTGCCCAAATACACAAATTATATATATATATATATATATATATATATATATATATATATTTTTCAGTTGTATGGATATGACCCTAGGTTTCACGCTTTTGTGATCATCAGATAAACTGGTTTATTAACAATTAAAATTTAAAAATGATCGCAAAAGCATGAAGTCAAGGGTCACAAACTTATATCCATACACCTGAATATGTTAGCTCTATCACTGATATTGAGCATTTTCCAATAAGTACTGCGCATATAAGTTAATATATATATACATATATTAGTAATGAGGAGGATTTGATAATTATATAAATTGATACATCGAGTCTGATAGAAACCTCAGGAAGCACTGGACGGCCGTTTCGTCCTATATTTGGGACTCATCAGCAGTGCGCATCCACTACCGAGGGAATTGAAACCCCGACAGTTAGGTTGACAAGCGAACACCATACGAACTGCTCCGCTGGGCCTCGGTGACGAAGAGGTTGCAAATCAGACTCAATGAAGCGCCGCTCACTCCCACATTCCGTGGTGGGACTCAACTGAGATTCTCTCTGACCATAGGACTGAGCCTCCTGGAGCCACGACTACTCTCACCAAGCCGCTCCAAATGGAGGTGATATATATATATATATATATATATATATATATATATATATATATATATATATATATATATCT
>OZ010577.1:47348335-47413335 GCA_963932145.1 Acanthosepion lycidas | reverse complement strand
GGCAAAATGTGATTTGATTGGCTATCTGAGTGGCGCGTCTAATTTGATGGGGAAAATAATGTATAATCAAAATTCTATTCATTTCGTTCTCACTTTTTACTCGCGCTTTCAAGTACTTAACCACATACAGAGACAATGATCAAGTACAGTGTTTATTGAATTTTGTAACCTTTCGTTGAAGGTAACGTTTTCATCATTTTGAACTATTGGCGATTTTTGCTAAGAAATATCATACGTGTAAACATCTTTTGCTTTATAACCAGGAAATATCTGTAATAATATTTTTCCTCTCAGTAATAAATATATATTTTCCTTTAAAAAAAATATTTTCGTCTAGTCAAATTAATAAAGTAGAAAAAATTGCACGCACCGGCGTGTGTTAATCACACTTTTTATCTGTGATAAAACTATACAAAGACTTAATTTTTTTTTAATTAATGAAATAACCTTTTCTCCAAAGAGAAAAATCGACTTTAAATTATTTCTACAGCAGATTCTTACGAGTATGGCCTTCTGTAATGAAAATGGTTGTGGCACCTTCAATGAAAAATTACTCTGAAACGGAAAGAAAATTTGGAGAGGAAATACATTTAATGGGAGTGTTTTTTTTTTTTCTTTTTTTTTTCTTTTTTTGTTTTTTTTTTTTTTTTTGTTGTTTTTATATCACGAGCCGATACTCGTCCTACAAATCAATGTCATACCTCTGTAAAATTTCTATACAAAGTTATTTTTGTCCTTTTGGCATTCGGATGTCTGGTAGCACTGACGAGCTGTAATACGATATATAATATATTTAATCTGCCATTATTTCTTATTGTTATAAAAGTTATATTAATTATTACTCGTTTTTGAATTGACATCCCTGTTTTCAAGGGGTTTTTTTTCTTTTCTTAAGCAGTAAAATTAATATCACATTGCTTTTATCCATTTTCGATATCTGTTGGGGGCACTTTTTTCTTTAATCGGCTGGTTTCTACTGTCTAAGAAGTTCACTTAAATCTCTTACTACGAAAATAACTATTATAGAGTTGACCTTGAGAGAAATATCTGAACAATTTTCTAGATTTTATATTACTTCTACTACTATTAATAATAATAATGATCAATTAATTAATTAAGCAAACTCGCTATATTTTCAATTGTTTAAATAATTCTATGCATTTTTAAGAAAATGTAATTAAGCAGATTATTTTGACTTCTTTAGATAATTCCAAAAGTTATTTTGGGTTCCGTTCGTCTAATTTGTAGTAATATGAAGTTAAACGCAGTACTACTAGATTCGGAGCTACGCTTATCATTTAACACTTGAAATTGCTGGATATGACCGTAAGTTCTATGCTAACAGTTTCTTCTCTTGCACTTCCCGCTTCATTTTGCTTTCAACTCAACTTTAATCTCCCAAAATTCAAATGCAACGCCAGTCATCATCTTCTGTCTCTTTGAAGCCTGTTTTTTTATTGCTCTCTGGTATAATGGTATTTCTCAGATTCTTACACTTACTCCTTGCGTCTTAGTGGCTTTATCATCTAGCTTGGGGTGAAATTATATATATATATATATATATATATATATATATATATATATATATATATATATACATAGTTTTAAGTTATGCTATATTTATGGGATAAAGTGCTCATTATCAGAGATAGAGCCTATGTCAATGTAAAAGTGATCATTGAAGTCAACACTCAGAGGCGACAGACTGTTTCATATATATATATATATATATATATACATATATATATATATATATATATATAGGCGTTTGTTTACATTCGTAAAAACAATACGCTAGATTTAGCTGTTTCTCTCTGTCGAATGAAGATAGCTCAGTGGTAGAAAGTCTGACACCAAATCGGTTGGGTTTCGATTCTGGATTTAGGCATTCGGATGTCTGGTAGCACTGAGGAGCTGTAATACGATGTATATTATTAGGTTGGTGCAAAAATAATGACGTTTTTTGACGTATTTTTTAACGTCTAGAAACGACATTATTACGTCATTATTTTTGCACCAATCTTATATTTTTAATCTGCCATTATTTCTTATGTTATAAAAGTTATGTTAGTTATTACTCGTTTTTGAATTGACATCCCTGTTTTCAAGGTTTTTTTTCTTAAGCAGTAAAATTAATATCACATTGCTTTTATCCATTTTCGATATCTGTTGGGGGCACATTTTTCTTTAATCGGCTGGTTTCTACTGCCTAAGAAAAATTTTTAAAAAACAGAAGCCAACTCAAATGCGTGTACCTATTAAAAATAATGTTGATAAGAAGAAATATACTTTAATAAAAAATACTATTCTGTAAATTCACAATGGTGTATTTGTCTTAGAAATAAAAGACTATTCTTATAATGTTACTAGTATACGAATTTTAATATGGAACCATTGACTTATATAATAAAATCTGATATAGTGTACATAACTAGAGGTATTCGAAGGTTTCTGAAGTAAAGTTGATAGATTTACAAGGCTAGAGCGACGAATGAATAGATACAGTATCATGAGGCATGTGAAGAGCAGATTTTGAAGCTAATTTGATAATGGATATATAGTTTGGTCAACGGCGTAGCCAGGGCCAGCAGTATGATGCGTCCCCTTAAAATTAGCTTCAAAATTAGGTCTTCAAAAGTCGCATGGTACACGAGAATATACGATAGATGTTTACTTGGTTTAATGTAAATTGGAAATGGAATTTCTCATGTGATAATTGTGTGACTGCAAACTGTCGAAGAAGAGTGCTTGTTATGAGGCTTTGCCTTCAAAGCTGATCCGAATTGAAAGCCAATTACTCGTGCAAATGATAAATTCTCATCGTTATGACGACAAAAGGACATAACAATAGTTGAAAGATTAAAGAAATGTCAAGTAATGAATAGGCCAAGATAAATAAGGATTTATATTCATTATGAGACAAAACAAATATATATATACATATATATATATATATATATATATATATATATATATATATATATATATATATATATATATATATATATAAGGATATACAGGGTGAGATGGGTAAATTATCGCCATTTTATATTTTTCATTTCGCGCATGCGCGTTATCTTTTTTTGATTTTGACGGCACAGTATAGTATGATCTTTTCTAATTGATCTTATAGTTGAAATAATGACCCTCTTCATGTTGTGACCTTCTGAGCTAATTTTCCTCTCTATTATTACCTCTTTATGAAATTTATTTACTGTTCTCTTGATGGTTCTTGAATGGACTTTGAAGATGGAAGCCAGAGTGTGAATGTTGGTATCTTTACTGAAGGCCAGAATGATTTTCCCTCTCACCATTTCTCAGTTGAGAAGATTTTAACCTGCTTCTTTTTCTAGCTGAATAACTCAAAAAGGCATTTCAGTGGTTCTTATGACAAATGTTATCAAGATGGCTAAACGTCTTATATGAAAATCTGGAAAAAGTAGACTCACTTGGTTTTACGTATTAAATATATTGTGTGATGAACAAATATGCTGTGAAACGATTTGCTCAAATTTGCTGTTACACTCGATATATTGGGTGCGATGGGTAAATTGTCGCCATTTTATTTTTTTAATTTTGCAAACTGTCGAAGAAGAGTGCTTGTTATGTGGCTTGGCCTTCGAAGCTGATCCGAACTGAAAGCCAATTACTGGTGCCAATGATAGATTCTCTTCGACATGACGACAAAAGCACATAACAATAGTTGAACGATTGAAGAAGAAATGTCAAGTAATGAATAGGCGAATATAAATAAGGTTGTATATTGATAATAAGCCAAAACATATATATATATATATATATATATATATATATATATATATATATATATATATATATATATATGTATGTATGTATGTATGTATGTATATATTATGAAATGGATTAAGTCAGACAATTATGTAATATATTTTCTGCGTATAGGTTATTTTAATAGATACAATTTATTTAAGTAAATAATCTATTTTTAAATAAACTATTAATTACATTTGCCGCCTGGTAAATGTAATTAATATGTAAATATAAAAGTGTACACTGAGCGGCGACAACCTGTTTCATACTTAAGCACTGAATATTACTTTAAAGCATGAAACAGACTGTCATCTCACACTGTTCACCTCAATATATATGCATGTGTATATATATATATATATATATATATATATATATATAGAATACTAACAGTGCCGGTGGAAATTTCACGGTTTTCCTATTTTCTAAAGTATCACAATATCTTCTGAATAAATGCACTCCTTACGAGTTCCACGACTATAATATTACGTTTGGAAACCCCCCTATTCCGTCGTCATGGTTTGAAATTAGGAACTCTAGCCAGATATTACAAAAGCGATTGTAAGTACGAATGCTGGTCATTATTTAAAGAAGTAAGTGGGTACAAATGAAAAGATTTGAAACTGACAAGATGTCTGGACTGAGGCTGCTCAATAGTCACTTTCAACCCTTGACAGAGTTCGAAATCGTCCACGCAGCCTTCCGGGGGGATTAATTATTTCACACCCATAACCTCTTTCCCACAGACGAATCGTTGCTAACGTCTTGTTAGAGTGTCGCTATTTTCGTAGCAGACGAGCTACATTCCTTAGATACACCGGTACAAACCTTGAAATCTAAAATTCTCTATTCCGCGTACATAGGTTCAATTCATCGACATTCCTTTCGTATTTTATTGATAAGGAGTTAGTACTATTCAGACAGCTTCTTCACTAGAACTGTTACGCTGTGGATGCTTTCCCGATATAATAGCACTTTTCATCTGCCCAGATCACATTCTGCAGATCAGTAGTACTCACTGTTCAGTCAATGAATGCTGCAAGTTTCCTTATAAGGAAACGGCTGGTATGAACATTATCATTACCATATCTTTCTACATATCTATCACAATCCTTTTGTATTAGGTTGGTGCAAAAATAATGACGTAATAATGTCGTTTCTTGACGTTAAAAAATACGTCAAAAAACGACTTTATTACGTCATTATTTTGCACCAACCTAATATGTATGACGTTATAGTATGAACATTATCATTACCATATCTTTCTACATATCTATCACAATCCCTTTGTATGTATAACGTTATAGTATGAACATTACCATATCTTTCTACATATCTATCACAATCCCTTTGTGTGTATGACGTTATAGTATGAACATTACCATATCTTTCTACATATCTATCACAATCCCTTTGTGTGTATGACGTTATAGTATGAACATTACCATATCTTTCTACATATCTATCACAATCCCTTTGTATGTATAACGTTATAGTATGAACATTACCATATCTTTCTACATATCTATCACAATCTCTTTGTATGTAGGACGTTATAGTATGAACATTATCATTACCATATCTTTCTACATATCTATCACAATCCCTTTGTATGTATGACGTTATAGTATGAACATTACCATATCTTTCTACATATCTATCACAATCCCTTTGTGTGTATGACGTTATAGTATGAACATTACCATATCTTTCTACATATCTATCACAATCCCTTTGTATGTATAACGTTATAGTATGAACATTACCATATCTTTCTACATATCTATCACAATCCCTTTGTGTGTATGACGTTATAGTATGAACATTACCATATCTTTCTACATATCTATCACAATCCCTTTGTGTGTATGACGTTATAGTATGAACATTACCATATCTTTCTACATATCTATCACAATCCCTTTGTATGTATAACGTTATAGTATGAACATTACCATATCTTTCTACATATCTATCACAATCCCTTTGTGTGTATGACGTTATAGTATGAACATTACCATATCTTTCTACATATCTATCACAATCCCTTTGTGTGTATGACGTTATAGTATGAACATTACCATATCTTTCTACATATCTATCACAATCCCTTTGTATGTATAACGTTATAGTATGAACATTACCATATCTTTCTACATATCTATCACAATCCCTTTGTGTGTATGACGTTATAGTATGAACATTACCATATCTTTCTACATATCTATCACAATCCCTTTGTATGTATAACGTTATAGTATGAACATTACCATATCTTTCTACATATCTATCACAATCCCTTTGTGTGTATGACGTTATAGTATGAACATTACCATATCTTTCTACATATCTATCACAATCCCTTTGTGTGTATGACGTTATAGTATGAACATTACCATATCTTTCTACATATCTATCACAATCCCTTTGTGTGTATGACGTTATAGTATGAACATTACCATATCTTTCTACATATCTATCACAATCCCTTTGTGTGTATGACGTTATAGTATGAACATTACCATATCTTTCTACATATCTATCACAATCTCTTTGTATGTAGGACGTTATAGTATGAACATTATCATTACCATATCTTTCTACATATCTATCACAATCCCTTTGTATGTATGACGTTATAGTATGAACATTACCATATCTTTCTACATATCTATCACAATCCCTTTGTGTGTATGACGTTATAGTATGAACATTACCATATCTTTCTACATATCTATCACAATCCCTTTGTATGTATAACGTTATAGTATGAACATTACCATATCTTTCTACATATCTATCACAATCCCTTTGTGTGTATGACGTTATAGTATGAACATTACCATATCTTTCTACATATCTATCACAATCCCTTTGTGTGTATGACGTTATAGTATGAACATTACCATATCTTTCTACATATCTATCACAATCCCTTTGTGTGTATGACGTTATAGTATGAACATTACCATATCTTTCTACATATCTATCACAATCTCTTTGTATGTAGGACGTTATAGTATGAACATTATCATTACCATATCTTTCTACATATCTATCACAATCCCTTTGTATGTATGACGTTATAGTATGAACATTACTATATCTTTCTACATATCTATCACAATCCCTTTGTATGTATGACGTTATAGTATGAACATTATCATTACCATATCTTTCTACATATCTATCACAATCCCTTTGTGTGTATCACGTTATAGATAATAAAAGAAACTCTGAAAATAACGTTAGCATACGAAGAAAAAGGTTTGGTTTGGTTTGTTTTGTTTTACGGCATATCAACCTCAATGGGTTATTTAATGCCGAACAAATCTATAGCTGGTCTTATTTTTTTCCAAAGAATATATAGCTGTTTGCATTGCTGGTATTTTTTTTAAAGTAGTGCAGATAATAATTCCTCCTTCAAAAATTATTGCTGGTAATAAATTTTTTATATTACAAAGTATTTCTGGTATTAAAACCTATTTTTACACAAGTTTAGGTGTTACCTATTTGCCCATAGCTGAGACCCTAACAGGTGCTACCACCCCGTGTCAGGGTGGACCTGGGAACGCCAGCAATTAAGAGGTGGTTCTACGCTCCTCAAAGCCTCCTGATCAAAGCCCTTGCTGCTGGACGTAGTTTATCGTCTTACCCAGGACGCGGATGTAGTTTATCGTCATACCCAGGACGGAAGAAGAAAAAGGGTTCTTACTTGGAGCAATATTGGGTAATAGTGATATTCTTTTGGATGCTTCAAGGTTTTCTTCTGTAAAATTAAGAAAATATTGATCGATCACAGTGACTGCAATCTTTTAGGGAACCTTGAGCTATTTAGAGAAGAACTAGAAGAGAAAAAGTGATTTCTGAACGGAATAAACGAAGAAAGCCTCTCAAAAAGTGTTCGAAAAACAACATGCAAATATCAAAACCTTTTGTTTATGACATCATGATCCATATTATGTAGTATGGGTCCAAGTTTAGACGAAATTCCGTTTGCGTAAAAGCTTTTTAAAAAATCAGCTGAAAGTGGGTAATGATGACACTCAAAAATCGGTCGTAAGTCGGAGTGTCGAGAAACAAAATATCGAAAGACAAAATGACGAATGGACAAAATGTCGTACAGACTAATTGTCGGATAGACGAAGTTCCGAACTGACTAAATGACGAGGTCCAGATAATAAATTAAGCTATTCTAAACTTTTTATCGCTTAGCTTTGGTATCATTTAATAAATAATAGCTTTAAACGTAATTAAGCCTCTGTAATCATCAGTTAGCAGTCCGATTTGGAGTGGGGTATCCTTTATTACGCTCAATATTTTTACCAAATTGAATTGAGAGTCTTCTAACATTTAGATTCATGTAGAAAGTTTTTAGTTCATCGGAGGGTTTTATATTAGTTCAAAATTTTAAAATAATTATTTACCAGCAAGATATTTGCATGCTAAGTAAAAGGTATTTTATTGTAGGTACATTTCTGGCCTTACGTCATTTAGCCCGTAGAACTCTTTTTGCGATCGGTATTTTGTCCATTCGGCCCTTTGGTAGTTCGATACTTAGTCTGCTTAACATTTTGTCCGAACGGCACTTTGTTCGTTCGTCATTTTGTCTTTCGACACTTTGTATTAGGTTGGTGCAAAAATAATGACGTAATAATGTCGTTTTTTGACGTTACGTCAAAAAACGTCATTATTTTTGCACCAACCTAATACTTCGGCATATATATGTTTTTAATGTGTGTTTAAAGATTCTTTGCAGGCCTTCTGTTATCACAATGTGGGATATTTAATAACAAAAGTGATGGAAATATAAACAAAAATAAAAATAAAATAATTAAAATAATTAAATAAAATAGGCTAGACTATATGCCCAAAACACATATTAAAATTTTTTTTTTAAATTCCCAGCGTCTCTCGTTCGTGCGCATGCGTAGCTGCATCAACAAAAACAAACTTAGTCCGATGCAGTCAAAAAGGACGAAACGCGTCACACGGAAATGTTTTTTTTCCACTTTGTCATACTTATTTTCCTTAAAATTGTTCATGATATACAAAAAAATTATAAATCTGTTGTAGCATATCTACGGACGATAATGGGTATGCCCCTATTTCCATAAATACAGTAGTGAATACTGTACCTGGCTCCAGTTGGAGATTCGTCTCCAGCTGTGCTAGTCAAACTCTCTGCCTCCGGGCAGAGAGGATCCCCAGACTAGGTTATGTCGAAGGGCAGAGTCTCGTCTCGGGAAACAGCTACCCGACCCCTTTTTATACGAGGTGTACGGGGAATTTTGGATAGGCCTACGGGCTCGGATACCCCACATTAAATTCGACCTTGTGCCAAAGCTGATTTGGTAAATATCCTAGAGTTGGGGATTCATTGTGGAATTCACTTGACTCATTTCTAACAGTTGACTACTTCTACGCGTCGCTGGCAATTCTTATTTGTGTGGACTGTCCTAACTATTATCGTTCATTGCCAACCTTCGTTTGATTATTCTATTCTGTAACATTTCCTGGGTTACAACAAAATCGTTATCCCATTCATGCTTATATAGGAATGTCTTGTTTCATTGAACTAGGTTAAAAAATAATCGATCACGAAGTGAAACCTATTTCAGGTCAACAATCAAGGCTGATTTTATTTTTATTTTATTTCAAGTATCTTCTGTATTTTCCCATTATTCTTATTCAATGTAATGGGAGAAAATATGGACGAAACAACCACATTAATATCATCCACAGTATTTCAAGCCTGAATCAAATTATTAAAGAAATAATAAGATATTGATTATCCATATTACCATATTAAACATTCACTTCTAATGCCGGTGTAAATTTCGCGGTTTTGCAATTTGAATTTTTTGATGTGTTTTAATTCTGATTCTATCATTAAGATAGCGAGTTCTAAGACAATAAAATAACCGTAGAATTCCCCTATCGCATCGTCAAATATTTGAGCTTAACAACTTTAACAAAATATTGCAATAACAATCATAAATATGAATTCTGGTCGTAATTTTAAAAAGTGAGGAGGTACAAAAGAAAAATTTGAAATTCACAAACACTTGTCAACACATTTATCTTCTCTTCTCTTCTCTTCTTTCTTTCTTTCTTTCATTTTCAAACTGAAACCAAGTAGCGTTTCTGATATATCTTTTGTCTTTCCCCACGATCAAAACAAAATAGTCCATTATTTATGAGCTATTGGCAGGGAGTAACGGTCGTGCTAACTAAGAAGTATAATAAGATTTTAAATAGTAAGAATTAGAGTCAATCGGATTGATGTAAAAAATACTTCTGCAATTTATTCAGACCACTAACTTCATACCTGTTGATTTTTTGTTTTATATATATATATATATATATATCAAATGTGGACAGATATTTTCTTCCAACCTTCAGCAAGTATGCTTCGAAATTATTCTGAATTTCAAGGTTTAAAAGCTACGATAGAAACGATAAATACGTGGATGCTCGCCTGCATAATTTGTGTTAAATTCTGTCAAAAAAAAGCAATTATTCTTTCTTTACACATTTTAATGCGTTGTTTGTTTAGTTTTTTTCTGAATGATTCTGGTATTTCATGCAATAATACGAATAAATCAACTTCACTCTTTCCAGACTCAATTTGAACTTAAATTACGAACTAGAGTTTTAAACGCTTTGAAGATTTGTTTCAAACACAACACTTCTAAATACTTCTTCATCCATCACACCCTATATATATATATATATATATATATATATATATATATATATATATATATATATATATATATATATATGTATGTATGTATGTATGTATGTATTATGAAATGGATTAAGTCAGACAATTATGTAATATATTTTCTGCGTATAGGTTATTTTTAATAGATACAATTTATTTAAGTAAATAATCTATTTTTAAATAAACTATTAATTACATTTGCCGCCTGGTAAATGTAATTAATATGTAAATATAAAAGTGTACACTGAGCGGCGACAACCTGTTTCATACTTAAGCACTGAATATTACTTTAAAGCATGAAACAGACTGTCATCTCACACTGTTCACCTCAATATATATGCATGTGTATATATATATATATATATATATATATATATATATATATATATATATATATATATATATATATATATATATATATATATTTATACCAACTATCAGGTAAAATTGTTTTAGTCTCGGAGCGCTCGTATTAAAATACCTGTGAGTTGTAATCTCCTTTTTGGGAGGTAACATCACAAACTCGGAACCTTCCTTTATTTCGAACTTCGGACCGATAGCACCATAAACATTACGCTGCTTATGTCACAAATATCGACTGTCTTTGATTTAAAAAAAAAAAGAAAAAAAAAAGGCCAACGATAGTGAAAGTACTCGGAAAATTACATCTTCTTTCAACAAATTTCTTTGCATTTTTCCAGCTGCCTTATTCAATACAAGTCGAATCTCACCAAACGTTTTAACAGGCAAGCCACCCCTATTTTATTTGCAAAATGAAAATTTAAAACCAACTTTCAAAAATTCTTTAGTGAGGCGTTTTGATCCGAGAAAGAAATTCTTCAGGCTACTAATTGTTTTGTTTATGGAGTCAGTCTTATAAATATGTTAACTTATCTCAGCCAACACATTCTGGCTCCTGATGGACTTTATCAAGACAAATATACAATTATTTGTGGAGTATCGGAAAGGAAATAGAACTTTGGTTAACGCAACCCTAGTAGTCCCTTATCGAAATACTCAAATATAAAAAGTGATGGTCGAGCTATTAATCAAATTGCATTAAATAAAGCTTCATTACAAGCTTAAACGTTCGTTTGTTTTTCTTTATAACAAACGCCTGTTAAACCTTGCATCGAAACATTAAAGATACAGGAACGCTTAACATTAAATTTAAAATTTTGATGTCCAGTGTATTGATGTTTAAATTCGATTCCATTTAATTTTTACTGCTTTTGTTTTTATTTTATCATTATTGTTTTTGATTAATTCACATTTTATTAAGAATTGTTTTTAGGCCAGTCTGTAAGATCTGATGGAGGATTGTCTTCTTTGAATCCTAGAAGATTCATTCATTTGTAGTCATTTTTAATCATTGACCTAAGAAAACGCTTTTCCATAGCTTAGTATCTGCCACTGTTGGATGCCATAATACTTTACCGATAATGATCCCTCATGAGAAAAGATAAAACATTTCCCTCTACTTCTACCCCACACCTTCATGTCTTCAGATAAGGTAAGGAAACATTTCTGGTTCTGGTGAATATATATATATATATATATATATATATATATGTGTGTGTGTGTGTGTGTGTGTACATACAAATGTGTTTTCTATGAATTCATAAATTTCCCGCCTTTGATATATATATATATATATATATATATATATATATATATATATATATATATATATATATCTTATCTCAGGATGTGTAGTAGATACTGCTTTCCTTCAATATATATATATATATATATATATATATATATATATATATATATATATACAATTAATAGTTCGACATCACTTTTTATATTCGAGTATTGTGTAGTAGATACTGTTTTGCTTCAATATATATATATATATATATATATATATATATATATATATATATATATATATATATATATATATATTGAAGCAAAGCAGTATCCACTACTCATCCTCAGATAAGATTAGGACATATTTCTGGTTCTAGTGAATATGTGTGTGCGTGTGTGTGTGTGTTTGTGTGTGTGTGTGCGTGTGTACATGCAAATGTGTTTTCTTTGAATTCATAAATTTCCCGCCTTTGATAAACGTTATAAAACGAGTAAAAAAAGACTAACAAAAATGCAACAAATTTCTTTTTTAATAAAAAGCGTTAATTTCAAATGTATTCATTATAAATATAAAAGACTTCATTATAATTCGTTTTTCTTTTATTTAATCCATTCGTCATTTGTGTATACTTTATAATCTTTGATTATATTTCTTTTATTCAAGGAAACAAAATATTTCACTGAACGTAAAACTTATCTTTGCCGGTCGTCTCTAATTTTCATTTTATTTTTTTATTTTTTTTCTTCTTCAATTCTTTCTTTATTTTCAGTTTTCTCTGTTTTCTTCAAACATGTTTTTGAGCAAAGAGTTTCGTATTTGAGATTAAGAGGAATTCACATACAAATCCTTTCTCTAACGTCTGTCTTTTATGAAAACGTCTTTTAAATTAAATCTCTCCACTCTTGAATTAAAAAGAAATCTGTTGAATTCATGAGAGACCACACATAACTATTTTGTCTTTACACGCGACTGATAACCGTGGGACTTGATTGATTTGAAGCAAATGTCTGTAGACCTCTACACAGACATTACAATATGAAATAAATATTATTAGTTTAATTCATAAGTAAGTTCGTATTTGGAGAACAATTTGTAATGACGAATCTCTCATCCTAACTACTAATAGTATGTGGAAGTTAAGAATGCATTTGGAGTATACTAACATGCCTTATATTTTTCACGGAAATGGCAGCGTACACAGTGGATAAGAGGAAAAACGTTGCTCTCCTGCATAACAAGGTCGCATACAGCAAAAACCACACAGAAAAAAATAGGAAGGCAGTTAGTCTGTTCTACTCCAACAGTCATATTCACATGACCTGGCACCAACCGATTATTACTGTTTTCCATCCCTGTGAAAAGTTTCGATGGGGAAAATTATCTCTAATAAAAATCAGATTTAAAAGTTCGCCGAAAACATTTTAAGGTCTCAAATGGCTGTCGGATAAGTGACATTGTCCTGTTTTTGTTTTTATTTATTAATCCGACAGATTAATAAACGTTATTTTTATTAGATTCTCATATTTGAGTAGACGCCCCGTTTATTAATTAAGTAGTATATTCATTTATTTTCGTCTACTAGCATGAATATTATTAAAGAAAAAATATGCGTTCTCTGGGAAGATTCGAACTTGCCGCCCCTAGGCCGAGAGAACTGTCGTTAGATCCGACGTGTGAACACTGCATCAGCCACGAAGAACAATTGCCGGCCAAACAAGGCTGGATAGTGACTTTAAGCGAATTTTATAGCTGTTCAGTTTTCTGTTCAATCTTAAAGACATTTCTGAAGAAGTAATGTATATTTTTTATTCATTAATCCGAGAGATTTTATCATTTTGAATGTTATTTTTAAGAGATACTCATATTAGAGTAGACGCTCCATTTATTTATAAAACAGTATATTTTGTTTATTTTCATCTACTGGCTAGATATTAGAAGAAAAATATGATCCCTCTACCTGGATTAGATAGATAGATAGATAGATAGATAGATAGATAGATAGATAGATAGATAGATAGATAGATAGATAGATAGATATGAACATAATTAGATAGATAGATAGATAGATAGATAGATAGATAGATAGATAGATAGATAGATAGATAGATATGAACATAATTAGATAGATAGATAGATAGATAGATAGATAGATAGATAGATATGAACATAATTAGATAGATAGATAGATAGATAGATAGATAGATAGATAGATAGATAGATAGATAGATAGATATGAACATAATTAGATAGATAGATAGATAGATAGATAGATAGATAGATAGATAGGAACAAAATTAAATAGACATGAACAGAATTAAATATTAATTAAATTATTAAATTTATTAATACGACAGATTAATAAACGTTATTTTAGTGGATTCTTATATTAGAGTAGACGCTCTGTTATCAAACAATAAAAACGTAATCACTTTTTTACTATAATTTCTTGATTTTTTTTCTTTTTCCAGATCTATTCATTTAATTTCATTTAATATTTAATTTAAACAGTTAATCATCTTTCTCAATAAACATTAATATTTCTTAAGTTAACCATTAATCTTGTTTGCAATTAAATAAAGACTGCATTTGTTGTCATTTAAATTTTGATTACATTTTTGGGGGAACCCTCTATTTATCTATGTGCATATTTTACAAAGGCACAAATATGCGGCTTACAAGCTCATTGATGCCAGGCCGTAATAACTGCTTATGATTGGATTTTGTATTAATTTGTTAAATCTATTTCCTGACCAAAATGAAAATAACACCGGCTTTTTATGCACACTTACGTATATTTTTAACCAAATATTCTGCCATGTTCGTCCGGGGTATGACGATAAATTTCATCTTACAGTAAGAGAGGTTTTGAAGAGCCTAGAACCAGGTCTTAATTGCTGCTGTTTCCAGGTCCGCCCCAACGCGAGTTGGTAGCTCCTGTTAGGGTCCAGCTATAGGCAAATAGTTAATTCCCTAAGTGGGGTCAAAACACTATGAAAATATGAAAAGTTTTATTGTAAAAATACCAGCAATACATTACATTTATAGTAAAAAAAAAAAAAAACTTGCCAGCAATACATTTTTGTAAAAAAAAAATAAAAAATTGCCAGCTATGCATTTTTTGAAAACAAATAATGGATAGCGGTTCGGATTGAGAAATCGAAGAGCAGAGTTCGAATTCCAGTCGAATCCTTAACATTCACTTACGGGCTTATACCCTTGGGAAAGTTATGAATACTCTACTTCTCCCTCCATATATGGAGGGCAGACCGGATTCTATAGCCTTACATGGCAGCTTATCTACCGCAGAAAGAAATGGAAACACACTGCGGGAAAAATATGCCTCGTCAGTCACGTATCGAAAGATACATGATCGCCTAAACGTGTATCACTCATGGCACATAACTGATTTAACTGATTTCATGGAATCGGAGAGCCGAGTTCGAATTCCAGTCGAATCCTTAACATTCACTTACGTGCTAATACCCTTGGGAAAGGTATGAATCTTCGTCTTCCTCCCCCCCCCCAGCTATGGGTAAATAACAAGACAGACCGGGTTCTATAGCCTTGGATGGCAACTGGTCTACCGCAGAAAGAAATGGCAACCTACTGCAGGAAAAAATCTGCCTCGTCAGTCATGTATCAAAAGATACATGAGCTCCTAAGCGTGTATCACGCATGGCACATAACTGACGAGGAGGCACGGATTCAGAAATCGGATAGCCGAGTTCGAATTCCCGTCGAATCCATTAAATTCAGTTACGTGCTAATACCCTTGGGAAAGTTATGAATCCTCTTCTTCCCTCCCCACTGCTATGGGTAAATAGCAGGACAGACCAGGTTCTATAGCCTTGGATGGCAACTGGTCTACCGCAGAAAGAAATGGCAACCTACTGCGATAAAAAATATGCCTCGTTAGTCATGTATCGAAAGATACATGATCGCCTAAACGTTTATCACGCATAACACATGAATTAACAGCATTACAATTTTGTAAAAGAAATTACTAATGTTACCAAAAAAATTAAATTTCGGCATGAAATGATCCTTAAGGAGTTGATATGACGCTAAACAGACAAACATAGTCTGCTACGTTCTTACGAATAGCAAGTATGTCTGTTGTGAGTACCGGTACAATTATATGTGTCATTGGGTGGCACATATAATTTCACCTATCATCATAAGACATACATTTTATCCGAAAATAGATACATAGAATGTTTTAAAGTGGCATGAGTATATAAAGAAAAAGTGAAAAAAATATTTCAACAAAACGATACAGAATGAAAGTAAATACACGATAGGTTGAAAGTTTATGAAATATTTAATCTATAAAACAGGAACAAAATAATGCAAATCCGATACTGATGCGTTAAGAATCCGAATCTTAAATGTGTTATTTACTGAACAGCTGCAGAAGAACTCTTCTCGTTAAGTCTGTGACTGTACACAATGGTCTCGTCCTGGGTATGACGATAAACTACATCCGGCAGCAAGGCCTCTGGTCGGGAAATTGCAGGTCTTGAGGAGCATGGAATCACGATTTCATTGCTGTTGTTCCTAGGTCCATCATGTTAAGGTCCCAGTTATGAGCAAATAGATGAACTCCTCCTCCAAAATGAAAAAAAAAACCTGTGAAATTATAAAAATACATTTTCATAGAAGAAACACCAGCAATACATTTTTATATAGTTACCAAAAATATTTATAGTAAAATGACCAACAATACATTTTATCTGTAATTGAAGGCATATAATTGCGTCCAAAATATTTCGGTATTAAATAACCCATAGAGGTGTTGATGAGCCGCTGAACAAAATCAACCGACATACTCAAGGACAAGAGTTTTAAGACATTTAAAAAATATATATATTTTGTTGGTTATATAAAGCCAGCAAATATTTTTTAGGTTGTAAGGATTTTTGGAGAAAATAATTATTTTTACTGATACAAATTCTATTAACTCATAGCTTATGAGATAAGAGGTGGATTCATACTATGGGGATTAAATAGGCGATTATCTCCCTTTGGTCGAGATAGTCACGTGGGTCACATTTCGCTTAGTGATACCACTTCATACAGTGTCGAAAGTGGTTAGTTATTCATTCGGTTTACAGTAGTCAATCGAAGCAGTCTTTTGTTTGGCTCGGTCCTCTCGGTCCCGGCTGAGGCTGAATCTGCCCAACCCCCGGCAGATTACAAGTCCATGGTACCGTTTCTCTTTGGGAATATATCTTATAGAAAGAAATTCCAGCTTACTCTCCCATTATAATGCATTTCCCAAGAATATAAAGGCATATGAAATATTCATGCTGGTGAGAATTTTTTATAATAAAAGAAGTGTGGATGCATATTGCTTCCTAATGTGGCACGGATCCTGGAACAAAACGTGCCGCAGAGGAAATTATTTGAAATCTTAGCAGGGGTACCCTGCGTTGCCCAAGGACTAATTTTGTCGAAATAAAAAGTTTCTGTCAGACTTTCTGGAATGAGGAGTTACCATTATTTTCACTCTTTATAACCGGACTATTGTTCTCAAATTTATTGTTGTTATCACAACGTTTCGACCGTTGTATTCTACAGCATTCATCAGGTGTATATCGATCTGGGTAAACTACAAATAGATAACTAAGGGAAATAACAAAGCAGTAATTTATTACCGAAATATTATTTATCTCCCTTGCCTCTATATTTATACGCGTGAATAAAAATTTAACTTATATCAAAAATGGCATGACCTTGTTTGATCTTGATTTTTTTCTTGACCTTTAGAGCTGACCGAAGTCAACATGACATTAAAACACTTTGTGCGTCATAACTTATCTGCATGCCAAGTTTAACTGAAATTCATCCAAAAAATTTTTGGCTCTATAACGGACAGAAAGAGAGAGAGAGAGACAACTCGCTTTATTTGTAATGATAATAATCTACACATAACCAATAAGCACCGTGCCGGGTGATGGTGAAGGGGTTGGTGATTGGTAATTGGTAATTAGTAAACTTCACCCAAATTATTTTATCTCGAAAGTCATACCTGCTCAGTTTTATATCCGAAACTTAAACAAAACAATTTCTAAAAATTACTGTAATTATTTTTAATCGGACATTTTTAATAAAAATAATCTGGATGAAGATGATGTGCCTTTCTTAATAAGGAAAAATAGAGCCTTGCTTACTGTGGCGTCCTTCGTGGCTGAGTGATGAAGAATGCTGAATCAAACGGTGGATTCCTCTACAGGAGGGGCACGCAGTTTTGATCGCTGCCGGAGAATGTTTTGTTATTTTTTAGCTAAGATCTCCCGAATGCGTAGGCCGACAGACGTAATACACACTGTTTAATAAATAATAACATTTGTAATAATATATATATATATATATATATATATATATATATATATATATATATATATATATATATATATATATATATATTCTAGCCAAATTACCAGCGCCTTGCTGCGTGTCACACTTTTTTTCTTTTTTTTTTTTTTGTAAGAAAATGATGATTGATTTTAAATCATTGTTATAATTAGTGGAGAAAACTGATGTACTTCAATATTACTCAATGTTCTTGGCGATGTAACCTCCATCTTCTGGCTTTCTCCTTCTATATTTTGGATCGGAGTCATTCCATTGTTTAAATTTAATTTTAATTTAAATCAAAAGGAAAAAATTTCAGTGGGACGTTTGTGCCCCGAGGGGACTCCTTTGATCAAAATGAAATATATTTATCCAAGTACACTACGGGTCATTCCTTTGTTCAAATTTAAATTTAATTTAAATCAAAAGTGAAAAAACATTCAGTGGGAGGGTCCCACACCCGAACCACCTTGAATAAAATGTGCCGATGTGACCTATATCTGGCTTTCTCTTTCTATATTTTGGATAGGAGTCATTCCCTTGTTCAAATTTAAATTTAATTTAAATCAAAGAGAAAAAAATTCAATGGTGTTTTGTGCCCTGTGATCAACATGAAATATATTTATCCAGGTACCCTGGTTTATGTAATTTAAGAATATATATGTTTATTGGGGTCTATCTCCCTCGGATGATTTCGATAACAAACAAATAGACAAATTGTCTACAAATATATATATATATATATATATATATATATATATATATATATATATATATATATATATATATATAACGTTTTTGTATGTGTAAGACTTGATTGGCGTTGTGCAAAATGTTGACATGACATGCACAGAAGGTATGACTCCATACATGTCCACACACAAAAAGCTACCGCGCTGACAAACTGAAAAGGAACCACCTTCTTTCCATCTCTCTTCGAACTACGATCAACGTGAAATGAGCGATGGAAAGTAGCCACGAAAAGAAATAGATACACAACAGCAAAGAAAGAAAGAATGAAAGAAACAAAGAAAGAGAAAAAGAAGGAGGAAATAGATAGAGATAGAGAGTGGAGATAAATATATGTCAGACAAAACTTGGCCATGATTTATATTTTATTTCATCTTGAATTAAGCTTCATATAAAGTTAATTTTCTTCGAAGTGTCTTGGATTGTGGGATCCATCATCTCTAGCGATGATGTTCTAATTTCTCAGCAGATTTGACTCTCAAGAACACCCAAGGTGTTTCACAAATTCACGCGTACAAAAGCTATCTGTGCGTCTGTGCGTGCGCGCACACATTGAGGATAAAATACGGATATCTTTTCTGGTGTGTTTAGAAATTGTACACTGTTCAATTACTAACGCTAACAACGAACTATTTTAAATTGTACCTGGATTAAACGAAAATAACTTACAATATAATACATATTACTTATAATACATATCTTCTTGCCGTCAATTTTGACGGCACGGGTACTCGACTGGTACTCGTTTGGAAGGGAACTTTTTCTATTTCAATGTGCGTTCAGATTTCGGTTTGAACACTTCGCTGATATTTAAATTCTGCAGTTGTTTAATTTTGAATAATCTTAAACATATCTCCAGTTCTTCTCGTAGTACTTACACTTTATACCAACAAAAAATATATTTTGCTTCTACTTATTATTGACTATCCAACAAATAAATTTACCAGCGGTTGTTGCATTCTGTTTAGGTTTTCTTTTCTTTCTTAGTTGGTCAGTATCGTATTTTATTGACGTCCTATTTCCTGAGGTTTTAAATTTTGCATAAACTATACGGCACATATAATTGTATAATTGTAACACATAATTGCTCTAAATGGCGCTTCCCAACAGATATTGCCTGACCGAGGCTTATTAAGTATTGAATCAGTCTATAATAACCATCTCAAAGGTCATTTTGGTTTGTCCATTCTGGAAGAGATGAACGGGTTGATGGCCAAAATAAACGAATTGGATTATTAAAAAAAGTATTCGATAAATTTTGATTTTACAAGATTTGCTTCAAATAAACGGATGGTATTTTTTTTCTAGTGACGTTTGTAGCAGTAGGGGAAACGGCTACGAACATGACCTTCAGTTGCACAAATTTTGGTTTGTTTTAATTTACGGCATATCAACCTCAATGGGTCATTTAATGCCGACAACATTTTTTTCCTGGTAATATTTTTGTTTTGTCAAAAATCTATTTCTGTTAATATTTTTTCGTCAAGAATGTAAAGCTGGTAATATTATTTTTTCAAAAATGTATAGCTGGTAATATTTTTCAAAAACGTATTGCTGGTAATATTTTTTTTTCTTCAAAAATTTATTTCTGTTAATAAATTTTTACAAAGTGTTTCTAGTATTTTACACTTTTATAATGCTTTTTACCTCAGTTTCGGGGTTAACTATTTGCCCATAGCTGGGACCCTAACAGGTGCTACCACCCCGGGTCAGGGTGGACCTGGGAACACCAACAATTAAGAGGTGGTTCCACGCTCTTCAAAGCCTTCTGATCGGAGGCCTTGCTGTTGGACGTAGTTTATCGTCTTACCCTGGACACGGATGTAGTTTATCGTCATACCCGGAACCGAGTTGCACAAAGTGTAACTTCGTCATTTACCTTGATTATTCATTGATGTTTTATGATAAACGTTACAGAGATACAAGGCAGTGGTCAACAACTCACCATCACAAAAAATACAAAAGTATACAAAGTAATTGTAAATTTGAATATAATTAGACAGCGTTTGTTCGTTCAAAAAGACTTTAACCAAAAGGTAGACATTCTATGTCTATTAAATTTATTCTTTTTCTAAATTGCGAATCACTTTTCGAAATCTTGCCTGTTTCAAAATAATTGAAGGAAAATCAAATGTGCTTTAAATAGCGTATTGTTTTCAAAGTGTCCTTTCAAGGAGAGCCATATAAAAGTTAAATAGCGCATTGTTTTTAAACTGTCCTTTCAAGGAGAGCCATATAAAAGTTAGTGACTAAACTAAATAACAGTCCATAGCATTAAAAAGGATAAACAATAATTTTCCACCTTACGCCCTCTTTCTCAAGGACGGGATGTGGAGTGTCTCTCGGTGCTCTGTCGCTACTTACATGGAAAGTGCTCGGACGAACTACATTCTTTGGTTCCGTCAGGTCAAAGCATCACGTCAAGGAACCACCATGACAGTTAAATAGTACCAAACCGCCCACATTCGCTCTATATTCCATCGGATATTCCACTTAAACAGCTTCTTCCCGCGAACCACTGCCCTGTGGTTTGCTTCCATCGGTGAGAAGTAAGTTCCACTCGAGAATTGTTCTCCCCGCGAACCACTGCCCTGTGGTTTGCTTCCATCAGTGAGAAGTAAGTTCCACTCGAGAATTGTTCTCCCTGCGAACCACTGCCCTGTAGTTTGCTTCCATCTGTGAGAAGTAAGTTCCACTCGAGGATTGTTCTCCCCGCGAACCACTGCTCTGTAGTTTGCTTCCATCCGTGAGAAGTAAGTTCCACTCGAGAATTGCCTCCCCACGAACCACTGCCCTGTGGTTTGCTTCCATCGGTGAAAAGTATTAGGTTGGTGAAAAAATAATGTCGTTTTTCTTTTGAAATTGAACGTCAAAAAACGACATTATTTTTGCACCAACCTAATAAGAAGTAAGTTCCACTCGAGAATTGTTCTCCCCGCGAACCACTGCCCTGTGGTTTGCTTCCATCGGTGAGAAGTAAGTTCCACTCGAGAATTATTCTCCCCGCGAACCACTGCCCTGTGGTTTGCTTCCATCGGTGAGAATTAAGTTCCACTCGAGGATTGTTCTGCCCTCGAACCACTGCCCTGTGGAACCGACTCCCAACAGAATGTTTCCCCGGTCATTACAATCTTAACCTATTCAAATCTAGTTTAAATTTTTCATGGATTGAAGATTGCGTTGAAGCATGAAAATGACATTTGCTGCTTGTTGTTGACGACATTGTCAACTTTTGTATTTACATACGCACCATCTCTAATATTGAGCACTTTATATATAATTAAATATAGCATACCTTAAAACTATATTTCTATCATATATATATATGTGTGTGTGTGTGTGTGTGTGTGTGTGTGTGTGTGTGTGTGTGTGTGTGTGCATAAGTTACACTGGAACACCTTCTTCCCAGGAACCGTTACTTTGTGAAACCGATTCTTAAGAGGATGTTTTCCCGATCACTACATATCGTAACCTGTTTAAGTCTAGGGTCAACCACTATCTTCCCCACATATCCCCATAAACTGTGCCTTTTACTTGGTAACTTCCTAACTCGAGTGGCACTTGGGTCTTTTACTAGGTAAAAAGAAATCAAAATATCGAATCAGTATTGAAAAAGTTGACGTTGGAAGCTGCGTTGTTACAATTGATAAAGTGGCGATAGTTATATATATATATATATATATATATATATATATATATATATATATATATATATATATATATATATATATATATATATATATAGTGTGGGGGTGATGGAGAGGGGTAGAGGAGGATATGCAAGTAATTTTCCAAATCAAGCCGATAAGACGGTACACTGTAAATAATCAAGATATTTGCTTTTGTGTATTCTTTAAATAAAACAAGATTGCCTCCACCCGTTTCCCGGCAGCTGTGTCGTTCTGCTTCAAAGGAGACATTAAAAAAATATCCAGTCTCTGAAATAATATCTTCAGAGATCAAGTTTCAGGAGATGCCATTTTCGCTTTTTCTTTCTTCTTCTACTTGTTTTCTTCTTTTTCTTTTCTTCTTCTTCTTCTTCGTTTTTTTTTTCTTTTGTTTTTTTTTTTTTTTTCTGGAAAGAATTATTTTTATACGAAAATGCGCTCTTCTTTCCCGCCCCTCACCCAAAAAAACAAAAAAACAATAAGCATAGAGAGAAGGTCATCTTACTCTCATAAAATTATATTTCTTATTCATTAGATGAATTTCTTTTCTTGCCTTCTTCCTCCTCATCTACTTTTCATGTATTTTTGTACTGATTAATCCTATCAGATTTAATTCGCACGTTCTTTGATGTGAAAAATAGTTTACCAAATATAAACCCCGGTAAAGATACGATTTTAGTTCGCTAATGGCGTTGTTAGCAACGTAAGATACGCAGATAGCGCCGTGTTGAAGACAGACACAAAAAGAAAACGACAGGAAATCCTAGTCAAGGTAGTAATGTAAGGCAGGAAGAAACGAGTAACCATTAATTGTAAAAACAGAGAACGTACGGTTGTTAACAAAAGCGGCATCCCAAGATGCGTACTACGAATTGGGGGATGCCAAAATTATGCAAATAGAAATTTGAAGTGGTTTAACAGAAAACTGATAATGTGGCACGGAAATCAGAAGGCGTGAGATGCCTTCCAAAACATAGACATGTTATTAAGAAACAGGAAAATGAAATTAGAAGCAAAAATAAAAGACTATTGAACTTCTATGTAATATCAATCCTCCTATGTATTAGGGTGGTGCAAAAATAATGTCGTTTTCTCACATAGTAACGTATGAGAGAAAACGACATTATTTTTTGCACCAACCTAATGGCAAGACAAGCTTACCAAACATTTACACCATGTCAAAGTACCCTAAAAGTCTCATATCCTGATGGTTGTTTTCTAAGCTTCGTTTAGATGTGACACAAAACCAAAAATATAAGGCACCTAGCAGGACCACTCACAACTCTGTCATAACTGATCTATTAGGTTGGTGCAAAAATAATGCCGTTTTCTCACATAATAACATATGTGAGAAAACGACATTATTTTTGTACCAACCTAATAACAAGGAATGCTGGACAATTTCCTCACAGGTGAAGAGGGGAATTGAGGCAACGAATATGTATTTCTGAAGAAGGTTACTAAGAATTTCAAAATCTGAATTTTTTTATATAGTAAGCTTCACCCTTTACAAGTCCCGGGGTCCACTCGAGGTAGAGGGTTACGTTAGGGGGCCATTTGTGCGTATAGAAGTGGAGGACATCGGTTAACCTAACCTTGAACAGGTTAAGACTGTAATGATCAAGGAAACATCCTGTTGGGAGTTGGTTCTACAGGGCCGTGGTTCGTTGGGAGACAATTCTCGAGTGGAACTTACTTCTCACCGATGGAAGCAAACCACCGACGGTTGGTTTGCTACTATGTAAGTGTCATGGTGTGTTCTTGCCGTGAGGGTTTGACTTGGCGGGGTCGGGGAACGTAGTTCGTCCGAGAAAATGCGAGCCAGAAGAAAGTTTTCAAGAAAATGGGCGGAAAAAATACACTTATTCTTTGAATCAGAAAGACACAGTAGAAATTTATGATACACAGGGCTTGGATAATTTGTGTTATATACCGTACCTCTGAACACTAATCTGTATGTCCCAATCCTCATAAATACGTTGGACACTATTGTAAGTGGCGGTAAACTGCTGTCTAAGTAGTCCACCACTAGTAGTGGTTTACCTACTTCACAACGCTGGCGAGTATTGTATTTTGTAGATGTTATAAAGATTACCATTTCATTTCCAACCTCCGGTTTTGGTTATTCCTCATTCAGTAACCCTTTCTTTGACACTAGCCTGACACTTTGGAAGCTAGCGGAACAGTAGGAATTCGAAGTTGCTCATATATTCAGTCCATTATATTCTCACCATCCTTCTGTAGAATCACATTTCTGTTGCCACGATTCGCTTCTTCATCTTAGAGTAGATTATCCAGCATTCACTGCTATGTTATTCCATAACAGTCCAGTGTTATTTTCATTGTTTCTAACGATGTTTTCTTGATAACTTGCTTAGCTTTTAGAAGGCATGTTTCGCTAACATAATGCACATTCTGGTGTTGGTGTCTCATTTTCCGTCCACTGTTAAAACACTACCTAGATAGATACATTTTTGTACTTGCTTGATTTTGGTATTTCAAATTTGTAATTCGTATGTTGGTATGTTCATTTTTGCTAACAACCATATATTCTGATTTCTTACAGTTGATGTTTTGCCATTTCTTCTCACTTTTTTTTTTCTTTTGCTACTTTCTGTGGGAGTTCATGTCGTTTCCTTTCTGTGTCTGATATCAACACTGCGTTATCTGCACATCTAATTTGCCGCTAATGATTAAGCCTGATTAGGACTTCTAATTTTCTCATGATTGCTTCACTGTATAGCATAATTTAAACGAACGACAGTGCGTCTAATAGGAAAACAAGCAATATGTTTTCCATGTGTAAGCTACAAGATGTTGCAATGAAAGTATAATAAATAATTCTGTTTTTTTTTTAATCCAGAAGGCATGCAACATAGATGAGATATATTGAAAATACTTCGGCGAGCACGTTTTTGGAAAAACCTACAGTGTTAAATGGTTGTTTTGTTGTTTTGTTTTATGGCATATCAACCTCAGTGGGTCATTTAATGCCAACAAAATTTCATAGCGTTAGCTTGGTAAAAAAAGGTGTATATTTATACTTATATATTTGAACCATTTTTCAATTACTCATATTTTTAAGAAGATAAATGAAAAATTTCAGGCTGTAAGTTCACATTTTAGCAAAATACTTTCTGTACTTTCATCTATATTGTTTTATCTCATAACAAGTACTTTAAGTATTTGCTGGTAATAATTTTTCCTTCAAAATTATTGTTGGAAATAATTTTTTTTATTACAAAGTATTTCTGGTATTAAAAACTATTTTTACACAAGTTTCAGTGTTAACTATTTGCCCATAACTACGACCCTAACAGGTGCTACCACCCTGGGTCAAGGTGGACCTGGGAACACCAGCAATTAAGAGGTGGTCCCACGCTCCTCAAAACCTCCTGATCCGAGGCTTTGCTGTTGGACGTAGTTTATCGTCTTACCCAGTACGCGGATGTAGTTTATCGTCATACCCAAGACAGACAATGTTAAATGGTATTTCGGGAAATAGATCTTATCATTGTTGATGCAGACGTCGGTTTAAAACAATTTTAACGCCATTAATGAAAATTCATTATTCACCGAATGTCGGATGTGAGGGCATTGGGTTAAAGTGCGTGATAAAAGACGAAACAGGGATTTTGGTACAACTGTGAAAAATATCCAAATCCTTTCTTCGGATTTTCAATAAAAATCAAGGCAGCAGTAAGTGCGGTGGGAGGATCGGATCTCAGCTATTTTCGGTGAGAAATTCCGGCCTATTCGCTTTCCGACTCTTGCAAGATCAAGAGATCAGACACTCAGCTCAAGGTATTTCGCGTGAAGGCATAAAATGTAGGGAGTATCTCTTTAGACGAGTGTGAAAAATAAAGAAAAGATTCGTTCGCATCACCGATGGAGGAAATAAAAAGCTAGTCGTAGGATCCAACTTAAAATGCAACGAATATAAAAGAAACAAAAATAAATGGTGATGAAATCAAGAGAAAGAGAAGCAGAAAAGAATGGGAGCATAGAGGAAAAGAAAGTGAAAACGCACAGCAAAACACAGAAGAAACCATTACAGTGAGAATAAGAAAGACACCGAAAAAAAAAATGAAATCATCCACTGTAATATCAATAGAAAACAGAAAAGGAAACTATACATTGTAATATCAATTGAAAACACAAAATGGAAATGGAAAATATTTATTGTAATATCACAAAAAACAGAAAATAGAAAAAGAAAATATTCATTGTAATATCAGTAGAAAACAAAAAATAGAAAAGTAAATATTCATTGTAATATCCAGAGAAAACAGAAAAAGAACAGAAAATAGAAAAGGAATGTATTCATTGTAATATCAATAGAAAACAGAAAATAGAAAAGAAACATTTTCATTGTAATATCAGTAGAAAATAGAAAATAGAAAAGAAACGTATTCATTGTAATATCAATAAAAAAACAGAAAATAGAAAAGGAATGTATTCATTGTAATATCAATAAAAAAAACAGAAAATAGAAAAGGAATGTATTCACTGTAATATCAATAGAAAACAGAAAATAGAAAAGAAACGTATTCATTGTAATATCAATAAAAACAGAAAATAGAAAAGGAATGTATTCATTGTAATATCAATAGAAGACAGAAAATAGAAAAGAAACGTATTCATTGCAATATCAATAAAAACAGAAAATAGAAAAGGAATGTATTCATTGTAATATCAATAGAAAACAGAAAATAGAAAAGAAACATTTTCATTGTAATATCAGTAGAAAATAGAAAATAGAAAAGAAACGTATTCATTGTAATATCAATAAAAAAACAGAAAATAGAAAAGAAACGTATTCATTGTAATATCAATAAAAAACAGAAAATAGAAAAGGAATGTATTCATTGTAATATCAATAGAAAACAGAAAATAGAAAAGAAACGTATTTATTGCAATATCAATAGAAAACAGAAAATAGAAAAGAAACGTAATCATTGTAATATCAATAAAAAACAGAAAATAGAAAAGAAACGTAATCATTGTAATATCAATAAAAAACAGAAAATAGAAAAGAAACGTATTCATTGTAATATCAATAAAAAACAGAAAATTAAAAAGGAATGTATTCATTGTAATTTCAATAAAAAACAGAAAATAGAAAAGAAACGTATTAATTGTAATATAAATAAAAACATTAAATAGAAAAGAAACGTATTCATTGTAATATCAATAAAAACAGAAAATAGAAAAGGAATGTATTCATTGTAATATCAATAAAAAAAACAGAAAATAGAAAAGAAACGTAATCATTGTAATATCAATAGAAAACAGAAAATAAAAAAGAAACGTATTTATTGCAATATCAATAGAAAACAGAAAATAGAAAAGAAACGTATTCATTGTAATATCAATAGAAAACAGAAAATAGAAAAGGAATGTATTCATTGTAATATCAATAGAAAATAGAAAATAGAAATGACAAATACTTATTATGATATCAACAGAAAACGAAAATACAAAAGGAAAATAGTCATTGTAATATCAATAAAAATCAGGAAACCTTTCATCTTGAAGGTTCGGTCAAAATATTTCCGAAAAAAATCGAAAAAAGTATTATGACGTCTCGTCTGTCTTACTAGATCTTATTTTCTCTTTTTTTTTTCTCTTACTCACTTTACCCATTTTCTTCATTTTTCTATTTGTCCCCCTCTTCTTTTCTTTTCTTTTTTCTTTTCAGCGTTCTGTCATTTTTCTCATTCATTTTTTTTCTTTCTTGTTTTGTTCTTTTTCTCTTTCACCTTCTCACTTATTTCTTTTCCCCTTTTCTTTATTCAACTCTTTCAATATATTCCCTGTCTTATTTCTCGTTTCTTTTCTCATTATTTTTCTTTCCATCCTCTCTCTCTCACTCTCTCTCTCTCTCTCTCTCTCTCTCTCTATATATATATATATATATATATATATATATATATATCTTTTCCTTTTTCTTTTCCTTTTCTTCTCTCACTTTTTCTCTTCTCTCACTTCTTTCTCTTCTCTCTGCCTTTACTGTTTCCTTCATTTATCTCTCCTATCAATTTTCTTGTTTGTTACAGGATAGAATAGTCACAAGCACCTATTTCAAATCTAAAAAGGTCCAAAGTCTCGTCTTTTTCTTTCTCTTTTTTTTATTCTTCTGTGATAACCGCCTTAGTCTTCAATCAATAAACTCATTGATCAAGTTACAATTCCACTCCATTCTCATGAAGACTCTTGGAGAATTTCTTATCAACAGACAGATCGAATATAGTCCTTTCTTTGAACAAAGTTCTTGTCCGTTTTTGGATCTCTTGTCAGGGTCAGCAAATATCCATATACTTTTAACTGTCTTCTTAAAGTGACCTTCCATACCTAACAAGGAGAAGCAAATCAAGTTTAATATATTTTACACTGGTGCAATTCTATCCATTGAAAAATGCCTGTCTGTAAGCCAAGGCACTTCTTGAATGCAAAGTAGCAATGGTTTACCATTTTTATCCTTTACAGATTGCAAGAATAAGCTTACCAGTGTGCATTCCTTAGTCAGACTCTAACTATATGACCAGAACACAAGTTTAATGTGTTGGCTGCTTTAAGAATTAATGTAGGTTTTCTTACGAGAATATTTTATTATACATGAATTAATGGTAGTAAAAAAGGGTACATGAATAAAATAACAGATCAATTGATTTGCAATGCAGGATAACCTTTATTAAACTAAATCAACAAAAGGTAAGTTTAATATAGTAGGTTCTTTTCCTAGAAATAAATTTCATACACAAGGAAATGTTAATGAATATATTTGAGTGTGACTTACTACGTTGGTGTGTTATAGTGTGACGTGTTCACAGCCTTTTTGCTTCAATGTGAAAAGTTCATGTCATCTAGTTCGAAAGGAGGAAAGCCCGGAAGAGAATTTATCTAAGGGTTTGCATTTTTTTTATACCTCCAGAGCCGCTGCTGATACTAGGTTTATTAAGAGCTACTACTGCTACTATGCTTATTAAGGTACTGCACCACAGCTTCAGCTCTAGTTATTCTAATATTTAAAGCTTAAAATTTTTGTGTATCCGATCGAAATTTTAATTATTAATCAAATAAATAAAGCTGTCTGTTAGTGCATCAATGAAGAAATTCTTCCTTATTCAGAGATATAAGATTTACAGTTATTTTTTTAACAGAGGTGGTGTTTGTCTTAAGTTTTGTAAATTTAGCGTTGTTACTGAGGATAAATTGTAATTTTGTGTAGCATATGCATCCCTACAAATATCAACCCACATACACCATAAAGAGCTACAAATCTCAGGAAGTTGTAGAGAACCATGATCGCTAACGTCCTGAAGGAACACGGCGCATTGAAGAATGTTTTTATGTACTTCATTTTCGAGATTGAGGAATGGAGAACATTATGTTATTTATTCGGACAAACAAGTGGCATCACAGAGACAAAATAACATAATAATCAATAGATATCTGATGATGGCCAGAGGCAACTTCACCGAAAAATCGTGTCTGTAATAACATCTAAAACAACCAAGTTGAGAACAATAGTTTAAAATAATTAAATTATATTGTCAGTTCTTATATGTGTCATGGCCATTCAGGACATGGACGATTATAGCTCTCCAAAACTTCCTATCCCATGTAGCACTTAGCAGTATTTCTCTTTTTACCAAGACTCCTGAACCTCCTTTCTGCCAGCCATTCACACAAGTTAGCTCGGAGGGTGTCCCTCTGTCTCCCCTATATCACTTACACGCGATATGCCCTGTGGAGGTCAGGTCCTCTAGACCCTCCTTCATTTGAAAAATAAAATTATCAAAAAGCTGCACGGCCCCTGCATGATAACTAAAGGAATATAAAGATGTCCAAAATACAGCACGTAGCGTAACGGATATAAGAGTTGGTTAAATCTGTGTTACAGCTTGAGAATCCTTTATTCGAAATTTTTGGAACCGGAAGTTCTTCAGTTTTCAGAATATTTCGAATTTTGAAATACAGTCTATTTAATTTGTATATAGTTTAGTTAGTTTTAGCTTTTCCTTCCGCTTGTGCTGTTAGGTGTCGCGGGGAGACACAGTCGTCTATCAGCTGCAAGGGGAGTGGACTGGAGGAGAGATATCTCGTGGGCTCTGACAGTGTCTGCCACTGACTCGCTCCAGCGTATTCTTGGTCTGCCTCTCGCTCTCCAGCCAGAGTACCTGAGAGTGTATGCTCGTAGGGCTGGTTGGTTGATAGGCATACCAGTGAGATGTCCGAACCACTTGATCCTCTGTCATTCAATGTGTTGTATGATTGGTATTGCTCCTACCATATCTACCTCATTCCTGATCTAGTCTCGCCATGGTATTTGTATATAGTATCTATAAAATAGAGCAGCTTGGGAACTGAACCCAAGCATAAACATGATATCCCTTTATATATCATAACACAGCTTACAATGAAGGTATACTTAAATAACATATACCATGGAACTAGATTTATATAAAATTTAATAACTTTTGTGTACATACAGATACAGGTAATGACGTCAGTCATGTAATTCTCACGAATATAGGAACTAACACGTGTAGATTGTGAGGATATGTTGGAGAGATAACGGTTGACTTAGACTCGAACAGGTTAAGATTGTAGTGATCGTAGAAGCATCCTCTCATGAATCAATTTCACAAACCAGCTGCTCTTGGGAAGAAGCTGTTCGAATGAAACGTGCTTCTTACCAATGTAATACGAAATGAATTTGAATGATCTACGTGGCATCGCGGGTCATATCTGCAAAGGTCTGCTAAGGAATGCTCAGGAATGAAGCTCATCAGAAGATTTGCCATGGAAATAGGCATATAGCAGAAAAGGTCTTAGCTGTAAAGGTCTGAACTAGCGGAAATAAAGAATGAATCTCATCAGAACATTTGCCATGGAAATAGCCATAGAGTAGAGAAGGTCTTAGCTGTAAAGGTCTGAAGTGGCGGAAATAAGGAATGAAGCTCGACAAATAACATTCTTGGTTTTTCAGTTACTACAAACCTGTTTTTTGAAAGTTAAAGGTTTGAAATTTCTTACTTGATTTTGAATTTACTTACTTGGTTTACTGAGTTATGACAAGGTTGGTTTTTCAAAATTACAAGTTTTAAATTATTAGGTTGGTGCAAAAATAATGACGTAATAACGTCGTTTTTTTAAGTATTTTTTAACGTCAAAAAACGACATTATTACGTCATTATTTTTGCACCAACCTAATACTTGCTTGTTTTTTTTGAGTTTATTACACGCTTAGATTTTCAAAGTTACAAGTTTGAAATTACTTGTTTGTTTTTGAGTCGTTACAAGCAGGTTTTTCTCACATTTGACTTTTAGTGCTAAGTCGAAGTAAAGATCAGCTATCGAGTCATTCAGTGACTCTGAAAATATGCCAAAGATATTAACAATTTCCCGACATGAGTCGCCCAATCTCTTGTCTGATAGAAGGCTAAAAGTATGAGGAACTTGGTGTTGATCGCAGTCCCCTAATCTGTATATTAATAGAGCATTTGACTTTGATGTTTAAGCGTATTTCTGTTGTCTCTGGCTAAACTTTTTCCTCTTCGCTTATCTCTTGTGACGTTTTCTCATCTAATTTCAACGTTAAATTGCCCGGCTACCGGTTTAATCCCATCCTTACATGAAACAAACATAAAATGTCTAGCGTTAGTTTCTTTTGTGCGTACAGCACCTCAAGGAAAGTACAGATTAACTTTCCCATTTCCGATAAATTTCTCTTGTCGGCTATCGTCATTTTTTCTTTTCTTTTTTTTTTTAATTTCTTTTCTTTTTTTATTCCTTAATTATTTTATTTTATCGCTGATCTGATGCAAACAAGATGTGTCCAGGCCAAATATATTCCCAATGTAATTTATTTTTGAAAACCAATAACTCGAAAAAAAGAATGCCAGCTGAAAAACCGATGTGGGATTTACACTAAAACACTTTAGGTAATGATTTCTATAAATTGCTTTTGCTTACCATCCTTTTCCTCACACACACACACATATATATATATATATATATATATATATATATATATATATATATATATATATATATATATATATATATATATATATATATATATATATATATATATATATATATATATATATATATATATATATATATATATATATTGGGGGATCCCGTCATTTTTCTATCATAACTGGAAAATGTAAATCAGTTGTCATAAATTTTCCTTGCAGGATAACAGATACCGACTTGGAAAGGCGACTCAGCGAGCCGAGTTCAAACTCCGGTCTAGTCGTCTGTTTTATTCAGTTTCGCACCCTTTCCATCAGGAAAGGCCTGAATTCGTTTCATCTCCCTCCAGCTATGAGTTAATTAAACAGAGTCGACTGGGGATTCTAGCGATTTCATACTAATCATTATAGCAACAGGAAAATGCTTAATTCCAACGTAGAACTCAGAGAAGGTGACGAAAAGCCATTTTTCTATCTTTACCAAGAAGGCATGGCAATTCCCAGATAATAAATAAAAGGAAGCTGTGAAGAGTCATGACCGGGAAATAACATTTAAAAATGCCGTTTCAAATGTCTTTATACGATAACTTACTTGCTGCAGCTTACTCCTGAAAATAAAGAGAAACACGACATCTGGTTAGAAGCTTCGCTTTCCGCCTATGAAACCTAGCTTCGATTCTGACCAAGCTCGATTTTTAGGAAGGTGTCTATTTGATATCATCGGTCTTGGCAATCTATCCCAGTGAGCGGCATCTTCGGAAAATGCCTTAAAATCATACTAGATTTTGTCCCAAGCATTGTGAGCGAAACTAGAAAGACGGAACTCCTTCAAAGCCTTCAATGGCTGTGATAGTGTGAACGGTACAAGGCATTGTGACCGAGGGTTTTGGAGTGCTAGCGTTGTTAAAACTACTGATCCTAACCGATTAAGCGCTCACACTTAGAAACTAAGTTCCTCTCAGCAGCAGTTTTAAACCACAGGTGGGCTCTGTGGATTTTTGAACAAATACAAATGTTCCTGAGCAGGTGTCTTCACTTGCCGCCCTAGCAGACGGATGTGCTCTTAAAACAGTTATTCGGTCATTTTTGGTTGGTGAGTATATTATATTATTATATTGTATTCAGCAATTATCGTTATTGTGGCATCTTGGGATATAACTGGATTATCTGCAAGAACAAACAAAATTAAATTATTATTTTTACTTCCTCTCACATGACAGTTCATTGTTCCTGTTTCATTTCAATACAGTAATTAGAGGATGGAAAGTGAGACATGGAAATCATATGACAGTGAATACTGGACCGATGAAAAAGATGCTTGAGGCTAGAGAAATGTTGTTCTACAGAAGGATACTGAGATTACTATGAACTGGGCATGTGAACAGTGACGAAGTTTTAGAGAAAATGGAAACAAAAAAGACACGTATACTTAGAATCAAAAAGAGAAAGTTGGCATTTCTAAAGCGCAAAACAAAGATTAATTCGTTTTTTACGGCTTATCAACACAGGTTATTTAAATTCACAAAATATTTTTTTTAGATTGTAATAATTTTTTTTTGTTTGAGATAATAATGGTTTAATGATACAAGTTTTACTAATTAACTCATAAATGGTTTGGTTTGGTTTAGTTTGGTTTGTTTTACGGCATATCAACCTCAATGGGTTATTTAATGCCAACAAGAGTTTTATTGCTGGTAATTTTTTTTTTTCTGAAAATATACTGCTGGTAATATTTTTTCTTCAAAAATTCATTGCTGGTAATAACCTTTTACAAAAATGTATTTCTGGTATTAAAACCTATTTTTACACTTTCATAGTGTTTTGACCCCAGTTTGGGGGTTAACTATTTGCCCATAGTTGGTACCCTAACAGATTCTAACATCCTGAGTCAGGGTAGACATGGCAACACCAGCAATTAAGAGGTAGATCCAGGCTCATCAAAAGCTCCTTATCAGAAGCCTTACTGTTGGATGTAGTTTATCGTTTTACCAGCACCTCATATCTAGTGAGACAAGAGGTGAAGTCATATCTTTCCCAAGGGTATTTGCTCGTAAGTGGACATAACGAAGACAACAGGAATTGGAACTTGGCTCTCCAATATTCAATTCCATTACACCACCCGCAGTTCCAAGGTTACAGCAACTGATATTCCTAAGTGGTCAGCCATCTAGGTATTGAATGTTAGACATTTTCATGATGGTTGTCTTCGAGTATAGAATCCAGAGGTTGGCAGTGAATATTTCGGAGACAGTAGGAAAGCGTAATTCAGGTTCGCAGTGGATATCGTAGCAAAGTAGCAGAGCGTAGTTCTTCCTTCTATCATCTTCGCCTGTCAAGTTGGCACTTGTCCTTCCGTAGGGTAAACAAAGATGGCCGCCTTTATACACGACGGATACAATGTTCTGCGGCTTCTGATTGGTTAACCTTCTATTGGTAGACTATAAAGGAAGTTAAGTCATTTGGATTGTCTCACTAGTCACACACATATATATATATATATACACCCAAAAAACCGTAACATTGAACTGGCCCGATGTTGCTTAACTTTGGTGATCGTACGAGAACTAGTTTTCAACGTGTCGCGGCCATAAGCCCAAAGAAAAGAATACTGAACTTATATAATATATATATGGACTTGAGTGAGTGGGTGAGTGATAGCAATAAAAGAAACTCGTTTAATGAAGTGTCCATCTTGTTTACTCGGCCATAGCACAACTGAAAACTTATGGAGCACTATGAAGAGAAACATTCTACTTGGCAGAATGAAATACAGAAATAAAAATGAAATGTTTGAAATGTTGATCTAAATGCTTTCATATGAAGATGCAATAGGTCACAAAATCAATAGATGATCCACTAGTAAAACTAGTTCAAATATCTTAAGACCATCTCCTACGGGATCGGGCTGGGTTTACTGCCCGATGCCTGAGGTGTCCCCAAAATGAGAAGTGTCGACTTTCAGAAGAATCCACTTCAGACATCGACCTTGTATCCCATTCGGTAGCGGCGTGGGCGTGATGAAAAATAAACCCTTGTGTTATAAAATAAAATACGACATATCTCGGCTGATTTGCAAGCAAATAAACTAATATACTCAAGAGCGAGAGCCGGATGGGAACGGGACATGGCCCCGTCACAAAATGACCATTATCGTCGTTTACGCATAGGCCCGACGCACGAGTTCCGGTCGAAAAATAAAATAATATTTTAAAGTGTTCCTATTTCTCGACCAATAAAAATGCTTCCCTCCTAATTATACTCGCGTCGTTTTTCGAGCCTGTTAAGCCATAAAAAACGTCATAAAATGGGTCACACGGGGGAGTACAAAAGCAGTCAACAGGAGGTCAGGGAAGAGATCTGTCACGGTCAGTCTGGGTAGTCAGCAGGAGGAGCGCCACGCCAACTAGTGAGAACTACTATGATAGATCAACCCAGATCGGAGGCCGGCTTATGAACTATACCACAAGGTAGCTGTCCCAAAACCACACGTTCCTATTGAAATAAATCACGTAAATCTATTTCTGCTGATGTCGTATTTCTTTCTTGCAACCACACGCTTGTCTATAACACTTGTAAAACTTGTTTACGAACATAGAGCATTCATTTATCAATAAAAGACTTTAAGTTTTTCTTATCATATCAACAATAATCTTCTTCTATGTGCCGTATACCTTCAGGACGTGGACTATCATGGCTCTCCATAACTTCCTATTCTTTGTGGTTCTTAATATTTATCTTTTAGAGTCTGTCCATCAGTTTTTATTTTTGATATGTCTTGTGAATGTCAAATTTTCCTCGCCTTCCTTCTTCATTATGTATCTCAAAAATTTCAATTTGATTTTGAGTATTGATTTCCTTTTTGTTTCTCTTTACCTTAAAACCACGTCTCGTTGTTCATGCCATGCTATTCTAAGGAACCCTCCCGTAAAACCAGATTGTTGCTGAATCTAGTCTTCTCTTCATCCGGGATAAATTGTTGTTGCGGAGTGGTTTCACAGTGGAGGCTTGTATTTGTACTAAGTCGGTCCTAAAAATAGGTTCGACGTACAAAACGTTAGGAACTTCATATAATAGGTATGACGCAGAGTAAATCTAGTTGTGGTCGCTGATACTTTCGTATTCGACTAACTGTCGTCCGGCATCGACTGACTGCCCGACCCACTGAGCGACCTCTCGTTACTCTTACTACACCTGCTTATTATAGGTGGGAGAGTCTATTAACTATAGAATAGGTGTGTTCCACTATAACAGTTGTCTAGCATTCCCTGATGGTCGGTAAGACAAAACCTTTTAGCACACTTTTTCTTTATTTCTAACGAAATTCTCCTGTTTCTCTGTACGTTGCTTAGTTTTTGGAAGGCACCTTTTGCTATTCCAATTTACCTTCGGATTTTGGTGTCACCTTTTTCCATTCCCTGTTAAAACCCTTCCCAAATATTGAAACTTCTTGCTTGATTCTGACATATCTAATTCAGTTTTTGGAATGCTTCTCCGGTTGACAACTATATATTCAGTCTACTTACATTTTATACTTAGTCCTTTCTTTTCTCTTTCCTTTTTTTACCATCTGTGGAAGTTCCTGAAGTTTCCTTTCTCTGCCTGCTATCACCACTGTGCCACTTGCATATCATATGTTGTTAAGCTTGTGTCTGCCATTAATAAATGCAAGTAGGGCTTCCATTTCTCTCATGATCGTCTCGCTGTCAATGTTGGCGAGAAGACATGTTTCTGTTTTTTGTGTATTTGCTGAATTCATTTCCTGACCATCTGAGGACGGTTTGCCACTAGTTTTAGTTCTGTATTTTTCTCATATATTTCCCAAATAAATCAAGCTGTCTTAAAGTAGTTTATAGTCGTCAAGATTAAAAATTAAATAATGCTTCCAGGGGAAATCATCAGCCGTGATTGTTATGTGACCCGGTCTCACAAATGATGAAACCTCTAAATTGTATTTGCTAAGGAAAAAAGGGAAACCAATCTTGCAAAGTGTTTCCCTCGGGTTCACAAATTTTAACATAAACTAATTAGGACATGTTTCGGCACTTTGGGGCTTTTCCAACGGGTCAGAGAAAACAAATAGAAGCCGGTAGATCGAAGGTTCGATTTTAAGGAAATATAGATGCAATAAGCCTTAAGGAAATAGACAATCATATCTCCAAAGATTCCTTTCCTTCATTATATGTAAATTGCCACGAATTCTTGAAAAAGATGCTGGAGTGGTTCCCCGTTGATTTCTCCGTGATTTGAACTCATAGTGTTTATACTCTTATACTGGTTGTCATCAAAGAGTTCTTCTTCTTCCCGAGGAAACGACGATTATGGCTCTCCATGATTTTTTGTCATTTGTAGTTCTTAATTTTTCTTGTTCCCCCAGCCGTTTAGGCAAGTTCTCTAGGTAAATTATGCGTTGTTTTCCTCTTCCTTTTTGTTATGATAATTTACCCACGCACTTGTGGACTCTCCCAGCTATAAATACGAGCAGGTACTGCTTTTTTGAAGAGTGAAGTTTCCAGAAGTCAGCTCGCGCAGTCGTACCGAACATTCTTGCTGTAACACTCTCGTTTGTATATGTTTTAATTACTGTTACTATTAATATATTTAACTCAATTCCCTACTTTGTGTCTTTATTTCTGACCCCTAACAAGACCACAACACTCTTGCTATCAGAATGTCCTGTGAGCATCACATTTTCCAAGCCTTCTTTTCTCCATATAAGTTTCAACTTTTTCTTCCTGTAAGCGTTCTTTTGTGTTTCCATTTTCTCTAAAACTTCGTCGTTTCTCACATTTTCAGTCCCTGGTATTCTTAGTATCTTTCTGTAGAGCCACATTTCTGTTGCTTCAAGTCTCTTCTGCATCTGTGAGCAAATTGTCCAGTTTAACACACCGTTTTGGTGAGGGAGAGAAAAGGCATGAAAAAAGCCGGAATAATAAACTCAGATCTCCGATTCCACTTTCTGCGCTGATATCCGTTATACTACCAAGACATTTTTAAATATACACCTTTGTGCAAATTAATTTAAAAAAAACGCTTTAGTTTCCTTTTTTCACCATACAGTCAATTATAGACCCACTGGAGTGACAGGGTGTAATCGATTTCTATTTTTCTTCTGATTAGGTCATTTGGAGTGGTGTGCAGTAATATTAATCCATTTTTGAGGTGTATGATGAAATTCTTTTTCCTTAAAAAATATTGCGTCATTCATGACTGCATCAGATTTTTATCACGACCAGACACTATTGTCTCGACTGTCGATTAGTTGTCCTGCGGTCATTGTCTGTGATAGACTTTACTACAAGGAAGCGTACGAAAATTGTAACGCTGCACAAACACACTGGCAAGCATTTCCAGTGAGAAAATCAAAGTACTATAGACTGGCCCGGAAACTCTCCTGATTTAAATCCAATCGAGAATCTGTGGTCAATCTGCGAAGAACGACATCGTGGAATAGTCATACGAAGTACTAACATGTGCATTGGTTGATGCTTCATCAGAAAAATACGAAAAAGAGTAAATAATAACGGAATTATTCGTTTTGTTTCAATTAATTTGAACAAGGGTGTATGCTTCATATACTTGAAAAGTAAAGGAAGATAAAATCTATCTCGTCTCTTCTTTTTCTCCCCCTTTTTACCCTTCTTTTTTTTTATTATTCTTTTCTTTCTCTTCTTTTATATTGTTTTTTTTTTCTTTTGTGCCTTTTTATTATTCTTTCTTCCTCTTGATCTTTTCTCTTCATTTTTTGGGGGGAAACTACTAGTTTAAATTATTACCCTAGCATGCGAGTTTTTTATCATAAACTCTTATTAAGTATTACTCGTGTTCCTTGTCAAGTTAAAAATGATGATTACTCAGTTCAACAGAATCTTTAATATACCCATGGAAACAATGACCAAAGCCAAATGTAGGACGTAGTCGATCATGGCTCTCCATAATTTCCCCTCCATTGTAGCTCTTAATAAATTTTATCTTTTGCTTATTTCACCTGAACCCTGATCCGGCATTCATTTATTCAAGCACACTAAGAATTTTATGCGTGATTCCTTTCTCCCTCTTGCCTTCAAACTATCTTGTCTGTATTAGATTTTCCAAGCCTTCTTTCCTCATTATGTGCCCTAGAAATTTCAACTATCTTCATGTTAAGCATAAATTTCCGTTTTGTTTCGATTTTCTTTAAAGCTGCGTCATTGCTCAAATATTCAGTCAATGGTATCTTCGGCATCCTTCTGTAGAACCACATTTCTGTTGTTTCAAATGTCTTCTTCATCTTTGAGGAGATTGTCCAGCATTCACTGCCATATAGGAGGACAGATATCTCATAACAATTCAGTACTTTTTTGTTTGTGTCTAACGAATTTTTTTTTTCTGTTTCTTAATATCCTGCTTAGTTTTGGGAGTGCATCTTTGGCTACACCAACTTCACCTCCGGATTACAGTGTCACAATTTTCGTCCTGTGTTAACCCACTTCCCAGATATTAAAATTTTTTTTACTTGTTTGGTTTTGTTATTTCCGATGTGTAATTTGCATTTTGGGTATGTTTTGACAAGTCATCTCTCCTATCCTGTAACAGACGACAGAAAGTAGGATAAAGAATTCTAAAGGTAGACAGAAAAAGTGAAAGATGTCGTCTAAAATGGAAGATATTAAGACAGAGAAAAATGGTGTTAGAAACAAGGAAAAGAGTGCTGAACTGCGATATAATACCTGACCTCCTATATGACATTAATAAGATAAAGATAAGATAAACGATAAGATACAGATTTTAAAAAATTGAAGTGACAGAGACTTGTTTCTACTGACGACCGCTAAAAATACTATGAACAAACCTATAATTAACGAGAAAGTCTTAAAGAATATATAAACAAGGAAGCATACTTAAACCAGAAAGAGCACGGTTGAAAATTTGTGGATATATATATTGAGGAAAGAGTGAAACTCACAAGACAGAGTGACGGTAAGAAAAGCAATAGGAAACAATGAGTAACCTACTTATGTATTATGCGTGAATGGACAGCAGAACATGGACAAATGTAATGGCAAAATTAGCTGTTTCGTTATTATATATATATATATATATATATATATATATATATATATATATATATATATATATATATATTATAAAATATTTAATCAATTAATTTATAATATTAATGCTCCGTACATTTACATTGAGCACTATTTTGTAAAAATAAAAATATCTATAAGAACACCGGATTATATATCTTACTGTTCTTTCCTTTTATTTATACACATATATATATATATATATATATATATATATATATATATATATATATATATGTGTGTGTGTGTGTGTGTGTGTGTGTGTGTGTGTGGGGGGGGAAGAAATATAGTTTTAAGGTGTGCTATATTTATGGGATAAAGTGCTCAATATCATAGATGGAGCGTATGTAAATATAAAAGTGAACATAGAAGTCAACACTCAGAGGTGACATGCTGTTTCATGCTAGGCGCAATCGTCAGGCCGCTGAAACAGCGATTGAAGAAGTGGGATGAAACAGCTTGTCGCCTCTTTGTGTTGACTTCTATGTTCACTTTTATATATATATATATATATATATATATATATATATATATATATATATATAAAAGTGAACATAGAAGTCAACACTTAGAGCCGACAGTCTGTTTCATGCTATATGCAATCGTCAGTAACATAGTATTTATTTATGTTTTATTTCTATTTTTTATTGTTTTTTTGTTTATTAGTATATTTATTTGTTTTTATTTTATTTCTTCCGTTTTTCATTTTTTAGGTTACGTAGTAAAAATTTATTTTCATGTCTTCATTTTGAGATGAGCTCGGATCTTTTGTTTAATAATTTCTTTTGGTCGGGGAAAGTAATGATAGCTATTTTTTCCTCCAAGCAAAGTTTGCAAGTTTTTGATTGGTTGTTGTAGGCTGATGATTTTTTCCTTATCTTCCAAGATATTTTTGGTGTGATGTGCGTTTTGTTTTTAATTTCCCAGATATACTTAGAAAGCATTGTACTGTTCGCATATTTACTATTTGTGAAAGATGTTTTGTGTTGAACATTATGAACAAAACATCTTTCACAAATAGTAAACATAAATAAATACTATGTTACTTAAAAATCGAAAACCGAAAAGAGAAAATATACAAGTAAAATAAATTGACCTAAATTCATCGAAGTAAATAAATAAACAAACCAATCCCAAATAAAGATAATCAATTAACAACTGTTCCCGCCAAAATAATACTTAGAATGAACTACAACAATCAACCCCAAAATTGAACAAATAGCTTTAATTAAATTCTCAAACCAAAACAAAACTGTTAAATAAGTGATATAAACAAATTTTTATTACGTTATTAAATAAATAAATAAATAAATAAAATAAGAAACAAAAAAATAAAAAATAAAAACAAGCAATATAATTTCACCCAAATAAATAAACAAACGACTTCCGGTAAAATAACCGCCATAATAGAATACCCACAATGCACCACTAACCGGTATATATAAAAATAGCTGAGAAAAATAACAGCATATCTGGCCTGACGATTGCATATAGCATGAAACAGACTGTCGCCTCTAAGTGTTGACTTCTATGTTCACTTTTATATTTACACACGCTCTATCTCTGATATTGAGCACTTTATTCCATAAATATAGCACACCTTAAGACTATATTTCTTTATTTTTATATATATATATATATATATATATATATATATATATATATATATATATATTAGCTGTTTTTCTTATGGCATTCATTAACCGAGCATCCAGTATTACTCTTTCTCGTATTAACGGGAATTTCCTTCCTAACTTTTTGTTTGAATCAGTGTGGAACGTCACAATCTTGACATCATGTCATTATTTTTTCTTCGCGTCACATGTGCTATCTATTTTAGTTGCTGCTTCTGCTGCTGTTGAAAGTCTTCAAGTGATGTAGTTTCTGCTATCTGGTACAGTTCTTTGTGATTCCTGTAGAACCAGCCCATAATGTTCAAACATGTATGATCCTTGCCAAGTTAAAATATTTCTGAACGATTTTGGCGCCATGCATGACATCCGCATGAAAGTCTCGATCTGACGAGGCTATTTAGGAACATGACTCGAGTTTTCAAGTTGTTAGTTTTGGTTTTGTAGCAATTGGCGGTATTGGGCGAAACTTCATCTGGCGTAGTCTATTCTATGTTCAGTTCCCTTATCTTCTAAGCTAAATTTATGATAACTGACCAATACACATAGTTTAGTATGTGTTTAGTATTTACTGTTCAAGGATGGATAGTTTTCGTTAGAGCAACAAAAGTAATTTAAATTGTGGAGGGACATTATCGCCCACATCCCAAATGGACACGGTACACGAATGAAGAAGTGGGATTTACTGTAATTCTCCGGATCAGCATAAATAACGAGTCTTATCAGACGCCCGAGTCTGAAAAGAGAAAAGTTAAAAGTCACTGGTCAGCCTCGATGTAAACTTGATGAATTATTTCGATCGGTAGTCTCAGCTTTTAACGTAATGTTTCAATTGATTAGTTTTGCCAACTTTATCAGATGAATGTCAAGCCTATAGCCTGAAGCTTTACTTAAAGCATTACCGCTGTCGCTGTGGTTGCAAGGCGATAGTTTTAAAAGTGCATCTTCAATGATTCCTTCAGCAAACCTACCCGGTGTGGCCCGGTTTTGTTTTTGTTTTTTTTGTTTTGTTTTTTGGGGTTTTTTTTTTAAATAAGAAATGTATTTCGGAAACTAAATTAAGAATTGTAACATAGAGATTAAACAATCAGTGCAAGATTAACATAGCTGAATTAGCAAAAGCTTCGAGACCCACATTTTCGAAGACCCCCTCATTAAAGAATTCCCAGCTTTCAGGATGTGCGGGTGATGTAATGGATAATGGTTCGAAATGAGAAATTGGAGAGCCCAGTCGAGTTCATTACATTCACTTATGCGCAGACACTTTTGGAAAAGTTATGAATCCATCTCATATCCCCCACCTATGGGTTAAATAGTAGAGTAGAATTAGCCGTCGTTGGTAACCAGTCTAGAACAAGAACAACTCTGAATTCAAAACATGTTGGGTATGAGGCTAGCAACTCCATCCTGTAAAAACCTACTGCTTGCCATGGTAACCACAGTGTTAATGTCTAGCTTGTTGAGAACTGTGGGCCTCCATTCGCCTCGGGAAATCTACGGGCGGGAAAGTGTCTGGTGAGATCGACATCTTACGACCTGGCAATGTTACTGTCCATATGACAGGAGAGCTGCATTTTCAATTATTCATCATTTCAAGAAACATTATATCGAGGCTGTTACATCTACTCAAATATCTTGTTAGAAGCATTTGCCTCATATTTTTCCGGGTCTGTTTACTATGCCCGTAGAAGTTAAATATTTACCTGTTTTATATGCTAGTATAATAATTTATGATTTTATAAGTATCTGCATTTTTAAAATTAGGGACCCTTTCTAACAAATTCCACAGGCTCTTTACTTTTTGCAATCTGGTCCTGCTGGTTTGGTGGCCTTCATAGAGTAGATTACATGTGGCACAAGGTCGAAATTATGGGGCTCCAAGTGAGGATCGAACTCACTATTCTGTCGTAATTGATCTAGCGAGTGTGTCCAAAAAAATCTGGCTAGTATGTCCAAAAAAACAAATCCTAATTTACAATGCATTCAAGATGATTGTATATCACGAATGGTGATTTTCTAAGCATAACACTTAGATGTGGTACAAAGAAAGGCGAAAATATGGGGTACCCAATGAGGATAGAACTCACTAGTTAGCCGTAATTGTTCTAGCAAGATAAGCTTGCTAACCATTACACGATGTCGAGTTACACAAGCTGCTTTTTCTAAATGTAGCTTAGATGTGGCACAAGGCCGAAATTATGGGGTACTCAGTGAGGATCGAACTCACTATTCAGTCGTATTGATCTACTAGTATGTCTAAAAATCAAGTCCTAGACTACAATGCAGCATGAATGGTGATTTTCTAAGCATAACTTAGATGTAGCACAAGACCGAAAGTATGAAGCACCCAATGAGGATCGAACTCGCTACTCAGAAGTAATTGTTCTAGCGAGACAATTTGTTAACCATTACACCACGTCGAATTTCCCATGGCCCCTCTAGTATATTCAAAATAGCAAATCCTAGACTATATTCCATTCAGGATGACTGTACACCATGAATTATGATTTTCTAATCATAGCTTAGGTGTGGCATAAAGCCGAAAGTATGGGACACCCCGTGAGGATCTAACTAATTATTACTATGTTATTGTTTATTGTTACTTCTGGAAAAAGGACGATGAGGGTTGCTGGGCTCAACTGTTTTTGGCAACTGGTCCCAAGCCCCGTCGATGAGAATGTGACTGAAGTCGAGATACCCGGTCAGGAACGATACATTACAGTGCCGTCTTTGAATTTTGTCAAGAACCTCAAGAATAGCAAAATCACCAGACATGGTAGCTGTATTCAACTGACGGGTGAATGGTAGATTTGTATATGCGCAAGATGGATTCTGACTAGAAAAATTTTCTGGCACGACATAGTGAAGCAACTTTCCTTGCAGTTCTGACATCCATGCATTATGTCTTCTTACAATTGATGTTTAGTCCTTTGAACTCGCTTTCCCTCACTACCTCCTTTGGGAGTTATTGTAGTTTCCTTTCTGTGTCTGCTATCAACACTGTTTCATCTGCATATCTTATCAATACTGATAGGACTTCTAATTCTCTCGGAATCGCTTTAACCTATTGGTTGAATAAATCCTCGTTTTACAACCTTTTCTATTTTTATGTATTTACTATTGAATTTATTTTCTGGCCATACGCAAACGATTTACTGCAATTATAGGTTCTGGGCTATTCTAATTTCCTTCCCAAATATGTCAAAGTTATCAAGCAGTTCCAACAGTTCTTTGTGATATATTCTATCAAACACTTTTTCGTAATCTATGAAACACAAGCACACACCCTTCTGCATTTTTTTATTGCTCTTTCTGATATCAGTCTAAGCATAGTTATCACATTGCCTGCTCCGGTGTCTTTAACCAACCTGCACTTGTAACATTATATCGAGGCTGTTAAATCTAAAAAAATGTCGATAGAATTTAAATATCTACCTGTTTTTTTTTAATAGTGTCTTTCACTAGGCTAGTAAATAATATATAATTTGATACTTAAGTGTATTTTTAATTTTTATTTTAGCGCTTTTTTATAACACACGCTGCATTTACCGCACTAAATCAAGTCCTGTAAATAATAATAAGAAAATAATAAGAAAAAACATTCATAGAAATTTTAGTTTTATTTTTTACTTTGTTTTTTTTGTTTTTTTTTTTTGTTTTGTTTTTTTTCGGGTAAGTGGAATGCTTTTACAACTTCGTAAGTGTTAACTCAAATTAACTTCTGAAGCTCACACCATTCACTATCTTCTTATAATGTTCTATGATCATGCGATACGGTCTTTCATTTAGCAGACGATAACTCAAGTTAAATTTTGTTCTCAGCATTGTTTAAATCTTGTGGAACAAACGTATTCTTTAATGCTTTTTTGCAAAATAGTGATTTAACAAGTAAATCGTGATTTCTTTTATTGTAAATATCGGTACAAAGGTACTGGGGGGAAGGAGAATTAACTCGGTTTATAATCTTGTGGACAGTTGTTCTCTTTATTCATCAGATGTATATGAAAATAGCATTCTGTGTATACGCACTGACGTACAAAAGTTTTAGGCCAACCACATAAACTGATTATATAACTTTACTTTATTAAGAAATTAAGATCGTTTAGCAGTATGCTTTTGTAATGTGCTGATCTTGAGGATTGGCTATTGCGTTTTTTGTAACAGAAGATAAATCGCTTTCATCAGCTTAAAGCTGAAAAAAGGCCATGCAAAACTATTGGGCCAGTGAAATATCTGAGGTGATTAATATGCAAATTTCTAAACAGAAATAGTCCCATCTTATTAAGATTAATCTAAGGTACCTTGGTAAATTATTGCAGTTGAACATGTCTAAATTTTCTGATGAAACAAAGATGAAGGTTGTAACTTTGAAAAGGAAAATAACTCAACGAGAGTTAGCCATGCGTTTGTGAATTTCTAGAAACAGTGTTTAAAGCATCCAAAAGACGTTTGTTACGACAGAGAGTGTTTTGAGATTGGTATTTGGTTTCTTATATGGTTGGTATATATTTTTCATTAAGCCGAATGTTATATCGAGGAAGTTTACTTTTTTAATTTTGTATTAATAGTAATTTTTAAATTTAGGCACTTAAATTCATTATGTATTAGTTTTCTAATATTGTCAATTTTGAAGTTAGTAACCTCTCTTACGACCATAAAGCCATCATCTCTATATAATCCAATATCTTCTATATTAATTTCACGATGGGTAATGTATATATATATATATGTGTGTGTGTGTGTAGTAGTATATATATATATATATATATATATGTGTGTGTGTGTGTGTGTGTGTGTGTGTGCTCTTCTTCATGTGATGTAGCCGTAAGCTTGATATGGAATGAGATAATCAAAAGTACTCGAACAAAAACAGAACAAGAAGATGAAGTTTGGAAGACTTATTCGAAAACTAGCAAATTGGGGAAATACAAATAAAAAAATAAATAGACATTGGCTGTTGAATTTATTAACGCTTCTTGAAATGAATTATTGCTCACAATATATTTTTAATCATTTCACTCCTAGTAAGGCAATAAAGCACCTAAGACGCAAGATCTTACTGAATGGGAAACAATATGCGGAAAAGAAAAAAAAATTACTAAGGAAAGTGAAGAATAAAATAACTGGAATTAAAAAGACAAAAGATAACGATTTATATTGCATTTAATTTTTTGAAAATCAAATTTAAATGGAAAGCAAGAAACCGGAAGATATTTCTACAAGTGCGAGAAAATATACTGTTAGCATTGAACTTACAATTACATCTAAGCAATTCAACAATGAAATGGTGAGACCTTGCGGCCAATCTAGTACTGCGCTTACATTCATAACAGATAGGTACGAAAGAGGAAATTTCATCAAAACAATATGGAGTGTTTAATAACGAAAGTGCTAAAAGCATAACCAAAAAAATAGGGAACCTGAAGGAGATCGGATAGACTGCATATCCACACATCTGAAAAACATCTGTAAAAAAAAAAAAATAAAACTTTTTTAAATTTTAAAATTTTAAATTTCAGCGTACCCACATCTTCAGAATTTCCTCCCGGTGCATTATTGTAACAGACGCTCGCTTCTACATCTGCCCTTCCTTAGTGAGATAAAAAGTAATTCATGTTAAGCATACCTGTTATGGTCGAGGTTAGGACCAAGGAAGAACAACACGAACACAAGAGTAGAAATAACGAAGGTATATTACACGAAATAATAATACAAGATGTGGAAGGTGTTAGTATGACTGTCAGTCTGGTTTGGAGTGAACTACTATCGGCTCGACTCGATTCGTCCCTCTCTCTTGAGAGGCGTAGTATACATGGTGTTAGGAAGAGTTCATTATGTAGTTATAAGTAAGGGCCCATGACAATAATAATACTAATATTTGATATCGATTTACGGTGTTGTGTAAAACTACTTCTGGCGCAGCTTATTCCATGCTCAATTTCTTTTTCTCCTGTACTAATTTAATATTCTTTAATTTCTTATGCGTAATTATTAGATTCACACAGTTCCTCTATTAGACCGATGAATACAGTGGATTCCGAGTTCAAAGACAGTTTCTAATGGATGAGAAGAGGAAGTCTCTACTGGTGTTGTTATACATTCTGGGAGGTTGACAAAATAGGCCAGATTACATAAAATGCCTTTTACCCCAGGAGACGGTAACTTCACCAGCTTTTAAAATATTTAATATAGGTACATAATTGTTATGGTCGAGGTTAGGACCAAGGAAGAACAACACGAACACAAGAGTAGAAATAACGAAGGTATATTACACGAAATAATAATACAAGATGTGGAAGGTGTTAGTATGACTGTCAGTCTGCTTTGGAATGAACTACTATCGGCTCGACTCGACTCGATATTTACTTGCCCTCCCCCACAACGAGGGAAGAAACCTTATAAAGTTACTGAATGATATAAAAGAAGTGGAATTTCTTCGGCGTTTCAGTTTCGCAAGGCTACGTAATATAATTTCAGAGATGAGGTCGTTCTCATTCTTCTTGGATAATTACTATTATATGACATCAAGATGGTAACGACCGATTAGTTTTAACATAGGTTCCGGATAAAAAAATGAGAATTAAGTAATTCCTGATTTTGTGAAGAAATATATATGTTATGGTCCAGGTTAGGACGAAGGAAGAACAACACGAACACAAGAGTAGAAATAATGAAGGTATATTACACGAAATAAAAATACAAGATGTGAAAGGTGTTAGTATGACTGTCAGTCTGGTTTGGAGTGAACTACTATCGACTCGACTCGATTCGACCCTCTCTCTTGAGAGGCGGAGTATACAAAGTGTTAGGTGGAGTTCATTCTGTAGTTATAGGTAAGAACCCATGACAATACCAAAACTTGTTTTCTTTTTTTTTTTAGTTAACTATGTCGCTATAGAAATTTTTAAAATTATAATAATTTTAAAAAATGATACATTTCATCATGCCAACATCTTCACCGTTTCCTGCCAGTACATAATCATAACCAACGCTTGGGTTTTTATATCTTCCCCTTCCCTTCATACACGCATATAAGTCCATCAACAGAAACAAAGCCTGATGAAGTCTCTGTAGATGACGAAACGCGTTAGACAGAATCTTTTTCCACTTTGTTATTCATTTACATCAAATATATATATATATATATATATATATATATATATATATATATATATATATATATATATATACGTCATGCATGTCCCTGAAGCGGTAATTGCTTACAAAACAACGTAATATGCCAAGCCACATTAAAATTACCAGATAATGAAGAAAAAATATGCAAAAACTATGCACACAAAACATCTTTCACAAATAGTAAATATGCGAACAGTACAATGCTTTCTAAGTATATCTGAGAAATTAAAAACAAAACGCAAATCACAACAAAAATATCATGGAAAATAAGGAAAAGATAATCAGTCTACAGCAATCAATCCAAAACCTGCAAACTTTACTTGGAGAAAAAATGGCTATTATTACCTTTCCAGACCAAAATAATACTAAATAAACGATCTGAGCTCATCTCAAAATGCATTCATGACAACAAATTTTACTACGTTACTTAAAAATTGAAAACTGAAAAAATAAATAAAAGTAAATAAAATAATAAAAAACCAATAAAATAAATTAACCCAGCAAATAGTAAACAAATTAACAAATTACTCCCATTAGAACAGACGAAAAAGAATAAATAAAAATAAAAAATAAATAAGAAAAAACAAGTAAAAATAATCAATCCAAATAAATAAAGTACGTAAATAATAAACAAATTAGCAAACCAATCCCGCCAAAATAACTGTTAGAATAGATTACAATAATCAATCCAAAACTTGGACGAAAAATAGCTATAAGTGCTATATAAACAACCAAAAAAAATTTTATTACGTTACTTAAAAATCGAAAACCGAAAAGAATAAATAAAAATAAACAAAATAAAAAATAAAATAAAATAAATAAGAAAATACGAGTAAAATAAATTAATCCAATTAAATAAATAAACAAATTAACAAACTGCTCTAGCTAATATAACCATTAGAATAAATAAAAATAAAAAAGTAAATAAGCAACAACAAATAAAATTTATCAATCCAAATAAATAGAATAGACTACAGCACCAATCCAAAAATTGAACGAAAAATAGCTTTAATTACCTTCCGTTACCAAAGCAAACTATTAAATAAAAGATCTGAACTACTCTCAAAAATTTTTACTATGTTACTAAAACACCGAAAAGAATATAAATATATGAAATAAAAATAAAAATAAATAAAAAACAAGTATAAATAAATGAGAAAACCATTCCCGCCAAAATAACCGTCAAAATGGACTACCCACAAGGCACCACTGACCCGTATATATAAATATTCGTGAAAAAAACGACACAGGTGGCCTGACGATTGCGTCTAGCATGAAACAGCCTGAGTGTTGACTTCAATGTTCACTTCTATATTTTCATACGCTCTGTCACTGATATTGAGCACTTAATAAATATAAATACGTAAATATAGCACACCTTAAAACTATATATATATATATATATATATATATATATATATAATCAGGAATCACTTACACACCACTAAGGTATCCTCAGGCGACCTCTCTCTCCGTTTCCATACTAACTAATTTTACGAATGAATATGCTTATGAAGACATAAATTTCAAGATTAGTTATTCCAAAAATTTCGCTTGAAGATGAAACAGAGCTTGGTACTTTAATTCAGTTTAATTCTAATAATTATATTGAAGTTTTCAGCTCTTGTTTTTAAACATGAGAACTCTTATGTACCGAAGGAATCATATTTAAAAAAAATAATTATTATAATTTAGGCTCTACGTTTTGTATCGAGCACTTTTTTTTTAAATAAAAACAAAAATATTAGGTTGGTGCAAAAAATTAATGATGTAATAATGTCGTTTTTTTTAGTTTAAAAAATACGTCAAAAAACAACATTATTACGTCATTACTTTTTGCACCAACCTAATACTAAAGAACTTGATTATTTACCTAACGAGTTCTTTCTTATTTTCTATATATTTTCACACACACACACACACACACACACACACATACACACACATATATATTAGGTTGGTGCAAAAATAATGACGTAATAATGTCGTTTTTTGACGTATTTTTTAACGTCAAAAAACGACATTATTACGTCATTATTTTTGCACCAAACTAATATATATACATATATATATACATATATATATAAATATAAATATATATATATATACATATATATATATATATATATATATATATATATATATATATATATATATATATATATATTAATTTGCGTTTATTTGTTTCTCCCAGTCCATTTCTATATATTAAGTTTATTCAGCTACACATCAGTTCATATTTATTTCTGTAGGTGCTTAATTTGCATGCATGTCTCTCTGTCAGAATAAATATAAATTACAAGGCGATTACGTTTAGCTGTTATAGTTGTTATATATCGGCGTTAATTGGCTCCGTTAATTTTAGGTTACTGTCTTCGCCGAGATTTGCAGCTATCGATTAAGGCACTGTTGCTCTCAATCCGTTAATGCCTATCATAAATGCCAGTCGGTGCTCAAGTTTACGGCTACATTTAGTGAATGTCATATGCCACGAAAATTAACTCGACAGCCGTTTTCGTATTTCATACTTATGGACGTCATTCAAGGATATATATTGGGTCGACGCTTTTATATTATCAGTGTTCCATTCAGAAGAAGGTATGTATTTCGTTCTAATTTTTTCTTCTTAATGATTATAGTAACGAGAGATTTTTCTTTTGAAATCAAGTATTTGTTCTCACATTTAATATCAGTGTTTTAGGAAACACTAAACAGCGGGATCATTTTAGTGTTCAGTTTTAGCACTTGCTACCAGATTTTACTAGCTCCTATGTTTGCGATATTAATTTGTGCGTGTGGCGGGCGTTGGCGGTGGCCTTAGAGTGAAAAAATGTGTCAGCGTTCGAACTCGGGTAAGGCCGGTATTTTCAAAGCTATCGATACTTGGAAGGTGAGTGCAACAATCTTCCGTGCTTCATCTGCCCCCATTTCCTTTGTAACGAATCAGTCTTTGCTTAAGGAACACCTGTCAGTTTAACGATATCAGTCTGTTCATATCTATCTAGCTATATGTCTGTCTATATATCTCAAGCTGTTCATTTCTTTCTTTCTATCTCAGTTCATATCTATCTGTCTATATATATATATATATATATATGTATATATATATATATATATATATATATATATATATATATATATATATATATATTAACCTCTTCATATCTATCTCACCCTGTCCATATCTATCTATCTTTCTCAGCCTGTTCATACCTGTATATATATATATATATATGTGTGTGTGTGTGTGTGTGTGCGTGTATCTATGTATCTATCTATCTATATATATATATATATATATATATATATATATATATATATATATATATGTCAGCCTGTTCATATCTATCTACCTTACTTATATATATATAAGTCATATATATATATATATATATATATATATATATATATATATATATATCAGCTGTTTATATTTATCTATTTACCAATTTATCTATCTATATCAGCATGTTCATATATATCTATCTATCTATATATATATATATGTCTGTATGTATGTCTGTGTGTGCGCGCGTGTGTACATATATGTGTGTGTGTGTGCAATTAGGCAGCAAACCATCTTTTAGGCCTGTCTGAATAACAAACGTTAGGTCTGTTTATTTTTATTATAAGGCTTTCATATTCACGAATATTTTTCCATATATTACAATTGTAATATACGGAAAAATACTCGTGAATATGAAAGGATTGTGATCAAAATAAATAGACATAATTATCGTAATTTATTCAGTCAGACATATATATATATATATATATATATATATATATATATATATATATATATATGAGGACTTGAGTGTCCTAGCCTTGTTCACACTGTTGATCACGCTAGACAATGTGCTACCTCCCAGAATCTCTAATTAAGGTCCGCTCAGCATAGTTGGAGTATAAACAAATGTGCCCGAGCAGGCGTCTGCAACGAGGATTAGCTAACCGGTCCAGTAGACGTACATCTTCGGTTAGGTGTATCCAGCCACTAATATATATGTATGTATATGTATGCTGGACTCTCCCGACGTTTATAGACATATGAGGGTCAAGCAACTCAGTTCCGAGGAACAGACAGCCCAGACACCAGCACATATGATTTGATTATAATGGTGAAGGCTTTGTGCAGAAACAACCACAGGGCCGAATACAGAGACCTGATGCACTACATGTCGCAAAGTACCCAAACGATCCTTTGCAGGTTTCCAATTCAGAGTTGTCCTCGTAGACTAGTTACCATCCAAGGCTATAGAACTCGGTCTGTCCTGCTATTTACACATAGCTGGGGGGACAAGGGTATTAGCACGTAAGTGAATGTAATGGATTCAACTGGAATTCGAACTCAGACCTCCGATTCCTCAATCCGAGCCTCTATCCATTACTCCATCAAGAGAGAGTGTGTGAGTAAGCGAAAGACATCAGCTTGTTCATATCTACTATCAATATATCGATCACAGTCTGTTCATATCTATCTAGCTGTCAATTTTTTTATCTATCTATCTGTCTCTCTCTCTCTCTCTCTCTCTATATATATATATATATATATATATATATATATATATAGAGAGAGAGAGAGAGAGAGAGAGAGGCCTATTTTTTGTCTATTTACCCTTTTTGTTCATATCTATCTATTTATACTCGTATCTATTTGTCTTTCTCTATATCCAGTTTTTTATATATCTTTCAAGGGACCTGTCTGTATTTGTTCGTATCTATCTATCTATCTATCTATCTATCTATAGACCTATATCGATAAAGACTGGTATATCAAAAGACACATACATACATACATACATACATACACGGAGACTGAGATTGATAGAAAGATAGAATCTGTTTCAGTCTGATTATTATCTAAGTCTGTTCATATCTATCTATCGATATTTGTTCATATCTATAGACTGGTATATATAAAACATGTATATCTAATAGATAGATAGATAGATAGATAGATAGATAGATAGATAGATAGATAGATAGATAGATAGATAGAAATAAACAAACATAGCAACATTCTTCATTACAGAATTGAAACTGCAGCATGGAATTAAATAGCAGAATAGACTGTGTTCTTCAGCTTTGGGTAGCAACGAATCTAAGAGAAGAAAAATACCGAATTCCAAACCTTAGAAAAGTCACCGAAGTAACCTTTACAAATGAATGGCAATTCAAAGATAATAAAGAAAATGAATCTGTGTAGAGACATGATCGCCTACGTCCTGAAGAAACATGGCAATAAAAATCCAAAACATAATCCAAATTATGGAACCAAGATCAATAAATAACCGTCTGTGGGGTCTGTCTTCTTTAATGTATCATGTCCCTTCAGAACGTTGGCGGTCATTGCTTTAAACAATTCCCTGACCTTTGTAGCTATTAGTAAATGCTGCCTTTTTGTTATATCTCCTAATCACTGTTCCGTCATCTATTTAATTAAGCTGGCTAGGCAAGGTGGATGCGTTGTTTTCAGGTGTCCCTCTTGCCTTCAATCTGTCCTGTTAGTATCAAATTTTCCAAGCTTTCTTTCCTCATTATGTACCCTAGAAATGTCAACTGTTAAGTGTCTTTTTTGTTACTATTTTCTCTAAAGTTGCTTCGGATCATGCTATTCTCAGCATCCTTCTGTAGAACGACATATCTGTTACTTCAAGCCTGTTTTTCAGCTGTGTGAAGATTGCAGTATTGACTGGGGTTTCCTTCCTAACCTTTTGTTCGAAGTATTGTGGATAGTCAACATCTTGATTATGTCATTATTTTTTCTTTCGATTATACGTGCTATCCATTTTAGTTGTTGCTGTTGTTGAAAGTCCTCATGTGATTTATTTTATTTGGCACACTTCTTTGTTTGTGATTCTGTAGCGGTATTCGAAGAGGGCTGGTTCTCTCAATGACCTCCATTCCTCATCCTCCCGACGCCATTTTTAATCATTGATTTGAGAAATCGCTCGTATACAACTGACACTTTAGATATTTCTGAACAAGGTCGGCGACAACCATATGAAAGTCTCCATCTGGCAAAGGTATTTGAAAACATGACGATTTTTTCGGTTCTTCTATGTGACGATTCCGATCGGGAAGTAGGTTCGCCACAATTCCATGTCCTTTGTTGCTATTAGTAAATGCTGCCATTTTGTTATATCACCTAAACACTGTTTCCTCATCCATTTAATCAAGCTCGCTAGGCAAGGTGAATGCGTTGTTTTCCGCTGTTTGTCTTGCCTTCAGTTTGCCCTGTTAGTATCAAATTTCCCGCCATTTCGATACCAATATAACTCTATATTACTCCCAACAATAGACGATAAATAAAAGTTAACCATAAAACAGGGTCGACATGAGTTAGAATTTAATTCTTGTAAAAGAAAATTCTTTTTTCATCATGCCTAGACTTGAACAGCTTAAGATTGTATCGATCGGCGAAACATCTTCCTGGGAGTCGGACGAACGGTAAATTTGAAGATATGTAGGATGGACTCCGACGAGAAAAAAACCTGGCACGATACAATGTGCCAATGTTTTCGAATCCTCTGCACTGTCCTCAAATTGACACTCTGAAATATTTGTATTGTAGCATCCGTCGTGAATGCCAAACAGTACATTATAAGGAAACATTAACCGAGTAGCTTATCATTACTTTCAGTTGGAATTTATGAAAATAAATTTTCAGGAAGATAGGTTTTTGAAGTCCAGTTATCGCTCATTCCAATATTGATGGGGGTTTTCTTCCTAACCTTTTATTCAAAGTTGTGTGGAATGTCAGCATCTTGTTTATATCATTATTTTCTCTTTGATTTACATGTGTTATTCCTTTTTGCTATTGCAGCTGTTGAAAATCCTCACGTAATGTGGTTTCTGTTATTTAGAACCGTTCTTTGTGATTCCGTATCGCCAGTCCACAAAGTCCCAAAAGGGGTGGCCTTCGCCAATACATACTCTTATGGGGACCTACCTTCATGGACAAAATAGACTCGTCTTATAACTATATTATACCTCGCAAGAGGACTGTAGATAGGAGACGAGTTGACTACGTGTATGTCTTCTGTGTCTGACTTCTGTTGAACTCTCTGCTTTGGCAGAGAGGAACCCGGACGAAGCTTTGCCGAAGGGCAAAGTTTCGTCCGGGGAGGTAGACTGGCCCGGAACCCGTCTACGGGCTCAGATAAACCCACGTTAAACTCGGCCTTGTGCCACATACATTCCTCGTGGGTGGGGACTGTTAAATACCGCAGACGAGTTGACTACTGTACAGACGGACGTTCAACACTTCTGTATTCGTTCTTTTTGTTAATAAAACGTTTTCACTGAATTACTGAGATCGAGTTTTCTTTCGGACCTCTTCGGGGTCCACAACACATATAGGCTTCATTCTCTCACTCAAAGCCATTTTAATTATTGATCTGAAAAGGGGGTTGTATATAGCTGATAATTATCTTTGGTTTGTAAATTGTATTTTGGTAATATTTTCACCAGTCAGCTCTCCGATCCTCTAACAGACGACATAAAGTTGGATAAAGAATTATAAAGGTAGATGAAAAAAGCGAAAGATGTCTTCTAGAAAGTAAGCAAGCTATTAAGACAGAAAAAAATGAAATAATGCTGAACTGCGATATAATATCTAACCTTCTCTATGACATTGAACGCTGGATAATGTCATTACATACATATGCTAAAAATACCATGGACAGAACATGTGATTAACTAGAGAGTATTAACAATAAGGACCCTTATATTTAAATCAAAGACACATAAAATTGTGTGGATATATATTGAGGAAAGACTATTCAGAGAAATTAATTAAAACTTACAAGATACATTGAGGGCAATAGAAACAGTAAGTAACCTACTTATGTATTTTGTGTGAGCCGACGGTAATGTAATGGTAATTTTAGCTGTTTCCTTATAAGCGTTTGGCATTCATTAACCGAACAGCCAGTACTAATGTCGGTTGAAATTTATAAAATCTTTCACTGAGAAACAATTTTTTTAAGAAAATAGGTTTCTCGGGCTGTTATCACTCTTTCTAGTATTGACAGGTATTTACTTCCTAACTATTGAAAGTCCTCAATTAATGTGGTTTCTGTTATCTAGTACAGTTTCTTTCTGATTCTGAAGCGCCAGTCTACAATGTTGAAAGAAGCATGATAATTGCCAAGTTTAGATTTTCCTGAACGGGTCTCGAGCTATGCGTGATATCCATATTGTTGTAGCGTACGACGGACGATAATGGCTGTGCTCTCATTGCCATAAATAGAGTAGTGAATACTGTACGTGGTCTCTAATCGGAGATTCGTCTCCAGCTGTGCTGGTCAAACTCTCTGCCTCCGGGTAGAGAGGACCCCCAGACGAGGCCATGCAGAAAAGCAGAGTCTCGTCTCGGGAAACAACTACCCGACACCGTTTTACACGGGTTCTACGGGAATTTGTGGCTGAGCCTACGGGCTCGGATGCCCTCATATTAAATTCGGCCCTGTACCACATCTGATCGCGTGGGGAGGTTTGTAAATACGCTAGTCGGAGATTCGTTTCGAGCTGTGCTAGTCAAACTCTCTGCCTCCGAGGATCCCCAGACGAGGCTATATAGAAGGACAGAGTCTCGTCTCGGGAAACAGCTACCCGACCCCGTTTTATACGGGGTCAACGGAGAAGATTTGGCCGAGCCTACGGACTCGGATACCCCACATTTAATTCGGCCTTGTAACACATCTGACCGCGTGGGGCAGTTGGTAAATATCCTGCAGTTGGAGATTTATTGTGGAATTCACTTGACTCACTTCTAGCAGTTGACTACTTCTTCTACGCGCCGCTGGCGAATCTTATACGTGTTGGTCGTGTCCTATGTATTATCGTTCATTACCAACCTTCGTGTGATTATTCTGTTCAGTAACCTTCCTTAAGTTACAATACATATAAAAGTCTCGATCTGGTGACACTATTTAAGAATATATCTCGAGATTTCACGTTTGTGTTTTGATTTTTTTGCAATTGACGGTGTTCCTTAATTCCTTTTTCCTGTGCAAAATTTCTTTTAACTGGTTCATGTACCGATGTATTTCAAGCGTTTAATATTCGCTAATTCCACATCCTGAATTTTTAAAATGGATTCAGGCTATGCACCATCAATGCTTTCATTTCGATGCCAGTTATAGTTCCTATTTTGGAAAGGTTTATCTTGAGTCCTATTTCTTGGAACACTTTTCTTCAAGATCATTCTTATTCCGGAAAGGCAAAATCGCCTGATTTTAATGGCGTATTTTAATGAATCACTTCGACAAAGAGATCCATACGAAACTCACAGATTCGTTCTCGTCGTTATAAAGTGAACAATTATAAAGATAGAGATTGGACAGAACCACCACTTAATTGCTGATGTTCCAAGGTTCACCCTGACCCGTGGTGGTAGCAGATATTATGGGCAAATAGTTAACCCCCAAACTGGGATCAAAACACTATGAAAGTATAAAAATAGGTTTTAATACCAGCAATACATTTTTGAAGAAAAAATATTACCAGCAATAGATTTTTGATGAAAAAAATATTGCCAGCAATACATTTTTAAGAAGAAAAATCTTGTCGGCATTAAATAACCCATTGAGGTTGATATGTCGTAAACCAAACCAAACCAAACCAAACCAGTTATCCTCGTCTCTAGCGGTTCTAATATAACGGGCTTTCCATGAAGGTTACCATGAGACGGGAAAGCGTTAAGATAAATGATATATTTGCTTGATGCATCAATATGCATATTTTAATATCCGATCGCACTTTTACGACATCAGTGTTGTCCGTAACGTTGGGAGTGAAAGTAGGGGTAGCGGTAGCAGGAGAGAATAACTCATACACAGTTTCAGGTACATTAGTACTTGCGTTCATAATTGTATACATATGAAAACACACGCAAAATAGACCAGAGTACTTACTGTTACAAAATTGGAAATGTGTGATTCGACAGTTATTAAATTGTGTACATTTCATCATCAAACGTTTTTCCTCGCGGTGAGGGATACATCTAAAGCTCTATGATAAAACACTGTAGCATTAGGAAAATATGAGACAATCTCACTCAAAAGCAGATAGATAGATAGATAGATAGATAGATAGATAGATAGATAATGAACAGACTGACATAGATAGATAGATAGATAGATAGATAGATAGATAGATAGATAGATAGATAGATAGATAGATAGATAGATAGATATGAACAGACTGAGATAGATAGGTAGATATGAACGGAGATAGATAGATAGAAAGATATATAGATAGATAGATATGAACAGACTGACATAGATAGATAGATAGATAGATAGCCGATAAACTGAAAGTCCCTATACAATGTTGATTTATACATATACATGCAATGTTAATATATATATATATATATATATATATATATATATATATATATATATATATATATATATATTCAAAAATGAGAATAAGTGTCATCACATATTAAAAGATATATTTACCAAAATTACAGAAAAATATTTTGAAATGCTAAAGGGTAAATTTATTCAATAAAATTGCCACTGGATTCAATCACGTCCTCCAGACGATTTCGGAATCTCCTGCAACTCTTCTAGGGGACTTCCTTGTTTAAGTTGCTGAATGCTGTCATAATTCTTGCCTTCAGTTCATCTTTGGTGCTAAAAGGAGTTTTGTTGTTTTCTCGCTCAACTGCGCCCCACACATAACAATCAAGGGGGTTGCAGTCTTGGGAGTTAGGTGGCCAGATGTAAGGGTAATGTGGTCGTAGAAATTGCCTGACAGACATGACTGTGTTCGCCTGATGGTGTGACATGGTGCAGAGTCCTGTTGCCAGACATAAGGACTTCCAGCAGCCGTCCTCTTGACCCAGGGCACTACATTCTCAAGGAACTTCATGTAAGCCTCCGTGATGAATCTGAGACTATCGGAAGATGAATGGAGACATAATGTCACCATCACTAATAATCACGCCCAACAATGCGAATGCCAAGTAGTACAGCATACCGTTTCCAAATTTCTGACGAAGTGAATTACGTCAAGGTGCTCTTTTTCTCACAGACAATGCCCAACTGACCTTACTATATTGTATCGTCGACAAAATCAAAAACAAATAACGCGCATGCGCGAAATTAAAAATATAAAATGTCGGTAATCTACCCAGCGCATCTTGTATATCCTTACTTATCTTGGCGTAGTCATTATTTTCTTCAATTGTCCAGCTATTATTCTGTGCGTTTGTCGTCATGTTGATGGTTAAAATCGTTTTGTGTCAGCCTCACTGTCTTCTCAAATGAGCAATGGTGAGAGGAAAAATCATTCTGGCCTTCCGTAATGTTACCAGTATTCGTACTCTGGCTTCTATCTTCAAAGTTCGTTCAAGAACCATCAAGATAACGGTAAATAAGTTTAATAAAGAGGTAATAGCAGAGAGGAAAATTGGTTCAGGAGGTCACAACAGGAAGAGTGGGCATTATTTCATTTTAGAGCTATAGTGATCAATTAGAAAAGATCCAACTCAGTCCATAAGACGTTTGCAGCTATGACAGTCCAAAAAGCAGTGAAAAAAGGACTTCAAAATTAAATCGTACATGAAATGCGCAAGGCAAATTGTTGCTCCAGGACAGAAAGTTAAAAGGTTAGAGAGGGTGAAGATCATCTTGACACATATATCAACACATATATGAACTTTATTTCAATCCTTCATGACCTTCCGATCCTAGGTATGATTAATTAATGATGAACATGTCATTTTCCTTTTTGATCGATAAGTTTACCCAGAACAAATATCTCGCCATACAGTGCCAGTTTACGTTTCAATTCTCCCTGCCTACACACAGCCGCATGAGATCTGTTGATAACAACTACCCACAAGAGGTCAAGATGGTGTTTAGTCCGAGCTCTGTGCAACACAGAAAAGAACTCTGCTGAATAATTGGTCGTACAAGTGACAGTACACAATAAATGCTCCCTGATGGCAGACACATTTGCCAGTGAATGCCCGGATTTTATTGGCACATGTCTACGTGTAGAGCAAGGCACGTTGCTGCGCAATTTGCACTTCCAGCCGTTGGATAGTTTTACCCACATACTTATTCAATGAGAGGCAACTGCTTAATAAGGTCCCTAAACTATACTGCTATTTCCGTCAGGTTAATGACATTTTTACATCTTTTTCATCACATAATGAGGCAGTTTTTTTCAACATCTCAATAGTCACCACTTGATGGAGGTGGAAAATAATATTATATGACCTTTCCTGGACGGGCTGGCTGAGAGAACTTCAACTTCTTTCCTCGCCAGCGTATATAGGAATCCCACTTTTACAGGGGTGTATCTCAGCTGAGACTAATTCTAGGAAAATTAACCTTGTCAAAACACTTACTCATCATGCATCTGTATCTATAATTTTCAAAATGTGTGTGTATACGTATGTTCGTGTGTGTGTATGATCGGATGTTGTTTAAGCATTTCCACTGTTTTCATCCAATTTCGATAAAAAAAAATTTTGTTTGATAGATAATTCTTCAGCGCCGGTTTTGAGTCCAAATTATTAGCGACAGTGGCTCTCCACTACTTCCTGTCCATTATAACTCTCAGCAACGTTTTACTATTTACTATCTGTTCTTGGATATATCTCTTTCATAAAAACTTTAATAAAAATAAATAGTTTAAATTATTACAATAATATTATTTTATTATCATACAGTTCCCTTTTCAGGGCCAACCCCACATTCAAAATGTTACCCCCTCCCCATTTGGGGACGTGTCTCAGTTGCACCCAAATGTTGTTAATAATATTGATTTTCGGGTGGGTTGATTTAAACTTAAACTGCCCAATTGAACGGCAAAAATTTCCAGTAATAAAGATCCGGTCAAAGACGGGTTATCCTGCTAGTTGATGATATGTTCAGAGTGTGAAGTTGATGCCGAACCCAGGGAAATTACCAATATATTTCTCACTAATGGTTATCCTGAAAGTGTCATCAAAACTAACACTAGGCTTAAAATTTCTTAAGTGTCCCCTCTACATGAGATTACCTGGGATTGGTTCTCGCAGTCACTTATGGGCTGATAAGATCTCTTCAACCGTCATGCACTGCTTCAATTCATTTTTGGCTCCCCCACCTTGTCTATCTTGCAAAGAGGCCTGTTTCTGTATCTGTCTATATTTCTGAGGTAAGGTATTATGTACACTATTTACATTATTCGGACTATTGTCCTCATCTTTGTAGACATATTTATTACAACGTTTCGGCCGTTGCACGTTCCGGCCTTCTTCAGTTGGTTGGAATGTCGAACTGAACCCTTTATTTCGCTCACTGGAGTAGACTGTTCTAGTTCCACCTGCCATGTTTAATGGATGTCAGTTATCAGTTATCTGAATACCCAGAAATTCATGCACAGATGTTCTCAAGGACACATGGCACAGTGGATAAAGGCGTTAGTTAGATCCCGTGACAGGACCCAAAGAGAGTGAGTTCAATACCCGGTTAAGGCAGTGAAGAACATTCAGAGGGGAATTAACAGGAGATAACTAAAAGATAGTAATAATACTAAAAGTGCTTTCCCCTCCGTCCGTAAGGATGTCTTGCCCACACATCAACAAAGTTTAGCTATTTATCGCTTTAAAATTTTCAGTGTGAGGCTGACTGTGTGTAAAACTATACAAAAAATGCAGGTATGAATTGCCTCGTTCTATAAGTAGACATGCTCCAATAACATCCTGGAATTCACAGGCGCATGAGGCTGCGATCGGAGAGCATTTATCGAGTACTGTCACTTGTAGGGACCAATTATTCATCGGAGTTCTTCTCTGTGCTGCACAGAGCTTAGACTAAACACCATCTTAGAGGTGATTGATATCAACACGTCTCTGTCTAGGCAAAGAGAATCGAAACATAAACTGTAACTGTTTGGCGAGACATTGTTTCGTTCTTGGTGAATATTATTTTTTTTGGGGGGGGGGCTCCCCTCCCCCTTGTCTGTCTTATATCAATTGCAAGGAGTTTTCTTTCCTTTCAGTCAGTCAGTTATGTGCCATGCATGATAAACGCTTAGGCGATCATTTATCTTTCGATACATGACTGACGAGGCAGATTTTCTTTCCCGCAGTAGATTGCCATTTCTTTCTGCAGTAGATCATTTCCAGCTAAGACTATAGAACACGGTCTGTCCTGCTATTTACCCATAGCTGGGGGGGAGACGAAGAGGATTCATACTTTTCCCAAGGGTATTAGTACGTAAGTGAATGTAATGGATTCGACTGGAATTCCTTTCAGTATTTCATTTTAAATCTGACGATTTTTCTTCTGATGAAATTTCGGACGAAAGTTACCAAAACTTGCTATTTTTAATCGACTTTTGATTAATAAAATGTTCCCTACTTTAAGAAAATATATATATATATGTGGTTCTTATTATTACTACTGCTGCTCAGTTCTTGCTCGCCTCTTTCCACTGAGATCAAGTACACATTAACCGGGCCAAGGATTGAACTCACAATCTCTATGTTACCACATACACGATCAACACTTTAACCCACTAAGCCATTTTTAGTGATTAGGAAAACATCCTACCGGAAGTATGTTTCACAAAGCTGCATGGGTTATGAGGTTGTGGAGAGCCATGATCGACAACGTCCTTCAGGGACACAGCAGATACAAGATGAAGATGGAATTGATATCGGTATTCAATTTCTCGTGACTATGGAAATTATACTGGTTGACGACTACATATCTTGTAATGCATTTCTCTGGCTTTTAATTTCATTAAAATGATTAAACAAGATGTGGATTGAATAATCAATGTTTCCTTTCATCCTTCACTTTTTCAATCAATTTTGTCTTTGTAAGCTGGTTTCATCGTGATAGATCCGATTTCTATACCACATGTAAAATCAGAATCAATGAAATTAGCAGAGTATATAAAAATCAATTAACTTCTTGGAAACTGATGAATCGCTAAATTATTTGGCTGGCCATTCGAATTAAATCGCCGTATTCGATAGATTCATTTAATTTTCTCTTTTCAAACTTTGAAATCAAATGTAGTAATTTAAAGAAAAAAAAAACGTTTAAACTCAACACAATTTTCGCAGTTACAAACTTAGAAATATCCTCACCGTCCTTTTTCCGAGATTAAACCAAGACATCTTTAAAACTAGTCAGTGTTCCAAGAAATAGGACTCAAGATAAACCTTCCCAAAAGAGAAACTATGATCTGGAATTGAAATAAAAGCAGAGATAAAGTAAAATATCAAGAGGTATATAAAAATAATTTACACATG
>OZ010577.1:47233335-47345835 GCA_963932145.1 Acanthosepion lycidas | reverse complement strand
TTATCGTGAAGCTTAATAATAATCATGAAAAGACTTACATTAGTAAAAGAATTTAGCATATTTTAGGTCTGAATCTATGAAGTTAAAAGATATACAGTAGGAAATAAATAGATTAAGTATTAATATCTGAGAAGTATGCGAAATTTCTTCTTTATCTACCGTGTCCTGTCAAGACGTGGGTGATCATGGCTCTCCACAACTTCATGTCCTTTGTAGCTCTAATAAATGTTGTCTTTTTGCTATTTCTCCTAAACCTTGTTCCGCAATCCATCTACTAAATCTAAATATATCTAAGTATATTTCGTGCTGTTTCCACCTGTCCCTCTTGCCTTCAGTCTGCCCTGTGAGTATCAAATTTTTCAAGCCTTCTTTCCTCATTATGTGCACTATAAATTTCAACTGCCTCTTCCTGATTTTACGTATGTTTCCTCTTTGTTTCCTTTCTCTTCAATACGTTGCTCATATGCTCGGCCCATGGTAACCTTAACATCCATCTGGAGTAACACATTTCTGTTGCTTCAAGTCTCTTCTTCATCGGTGACGAGATTGTCCAGCACTCACAGCCAAGACAGGGGGACAGATATCACGTAACAGTTTAGTACTCTTTTCCTTGCTTCCAGCGATTTTTTTTTCTATTTCTTAATACTCTGTTTAGCTTTTGAAATGCATCTTTGGCTATGAAAATGTGCCTTCGGAAGTTAGTGCCAAACTTTCCGTTCACTGTTAAAACACTTCTCAGATATTTGAATTTATTCAACCTATACAGGTGAGGTGATTCCGACAGAATTAGAAATCCTACCAGGATTTCTTTATTGGTGGCTACAATCTTAACAGAATTAGATAAGCAGACGACACAGTGTGCCTATAGCGGACACAGATAGGAAACTACATGAGCTAGAAAAGGAAAGAGATAAGAAAGGGCAAAACAACAACTGTAATAAAACAATATGTTTGGTTGTCAGTAAAAGGAACAACGCAATATGAGAGTTACAATTTGGAGATACCAAAATAAAGCAAGTACAAAAAAGATAGATATCTAGAAAGTGTTAACATCGAACGATAAATGCAATATCGAAATTCGAAGGTGCATTAGGGTAACGAAAGTTGCCTTCCAAAAGCCAAGCAAAGTTTGGTTTTGTTTGGTTTGTTTTCTTTCACAGCATATCAAACTCAATGACAACATTTTTATTGCTGATAATAGTTTTTTTCCAAAAATGTAATGCTGATAATATTTTTTCCTCAAAAATGCATTGCTGGTAATAATTTTTCCTTCAAAAAATTTATTGCTGGTAAAAAATTTTCCTTCAAAAAATTTATTGCTAGTATTAAAACCTATTTTTATATTTTCATAGGTGTTTTGATCCCATTTTAGTGGGTAATTGGTTTGGTTTGGTTTGGTTTGGTTCGGTTTGGTTTACGTCATATTAACCTCCATGAGTTATTTAATGTCGACAAAAGTTTTATTGCTGGTAACTTTTTTTCAAAAAATGTATTTATGGTAATTTTTTTTTCAAAATTGTGTTGCTGTTAATAATGTATTGCTGGTAATAATTTTTCTTCAAAAATTTATTGCTGGTAATTTTTACAAAGTATTCTGGTACTAAAAAATATTTTTACATTTTCATAGTGTTCTGACCCCAATTTGGGGGTTAACTATTTACCCATAGCTGGGACCCTAACAGGTGCTACCACCCCGGGTCAGGATGGACCTGAGAACACTAGGAATTAACAGGTGGTTCCACGCTCCTCAAAACCTCCTGATCAGGGGCCTTTGCTGTTGGATGTAGTTTATCGTCTTACCCAGGACGCGAATGTAGTTTATCGTCATACCCAGGACGCAGATGTAGTTTATCATCATACCCAGGATGCGGATGTAGTTTATTGTCTTGCCCAGGGCGCGGATGTAGTTTATTGTCTTACCCAGAGTGCGGATGTAGTTTATTGTCTTACCCAGGACGCGGATGTACTATGCAAAGTGTTAATAAAAAAATCATTAGAAACAAAGATTACTGAACTATTAGGTAATATCGACCCTCCTATATGGAAGTGAATGCTTGTCATTCTCATCACAGAAATATGGTTCTACAGAATGATGCTGAGAATACCATGGACAGATTTTTTTTTTTTTTTTTTTTAGACAGTAAGATTCCTCGTATACCGAGGGACCACTCGATGTAGAAGGTTACGTTAAGAAGCAATTTGTGGGGATAGGAGGGGAAGTTAACGTTTAATCCTAGCCTTGAAAAGGTTAAGATTGTTTCGTTCGGTTTTGGTTTGATTTGTTTTACGGCATATCAATCCGAATGGGTTATTTAATGACGACAATTTTTTATTGCTGGTAATATTTTGTTTTGTGAAAAATCTATTTCTGGTAATAATTTTTTTTTTTTCAAATGTGTTGCTGATAATAATTTTTTTCAAAAAACTATTGCTGATAATATTTTTTTCATGAAAAATATATAACTGGTAACATTATTTTCAAAAATGTATTACTGGTAATATTTTTTTTCCAAAAATATATCGCTGGTAATAGTTTTTTTTTTCTTCAAAAATTTATTGATAGAAATATTTTTTTACAAAGTATTTCTGGTATTAAAACCCATTTTTACACTTTCATAGTGTTTTTTTACCCCAGTTTTGGGGTTAACTATTTGCTCATAGCTGGGACCATAACAGCTACTACTACCCCGGGTCAGGGCAGACCTGGGAACACCAGCAATTAAAAGGTGATTCCAAGCTACTCAAAACCTCCTGATCAGAGGCCTTGCTGTTGGAATTAGTTTCTCGTCTTACCCAGGACGCGGATGTAGTTTATCGTCATACCCAGGACGGGTTAAGATTGTAGTGATGACGAAGTTTTAAAGAAAATGTAAACAAAAAGGATGTTTATACATTTGCATCAGAAAGAGACAATTAAAATTTCCAAGGCACATAATGAGGAAAGACATATTAGAAAATCTGACACTGCCAGATCATATTGAAGACAAGACTGATAGAGGAAAATAACGCATGGCCTACTTTATGAGCTTGTGTAAATATTTGGCGGGACATGGATTAGATCTGACATCAAAATGACAAACATTATTATTTACAAAAGACGGGAAATTGTGGAGAGCCATGATCGCCGATGTCCTGAAGGCACATGATACAAAGAAGAAGAAGAAGAACTCGGAAGCTGTTGCAAATCTAAATCTGGTTAGTGGCCTTTCGAAACAAAGTCAATTTATCAAGCTTGTTATTACTGCAACGGCAGTCGCCGGGACTAAGACTGATGCTATAATTGGACGAGCTTCACAAGATGACGAGAAAGTTTTTCGAGCTTCTACTTAGACTATTCAAATAGAATATAAAAAAAAGGGGAATGAAAGAAAAAGTTTTTAAAACAATAAAAGAAAAATAAACGGCAAAGAGTTAAATATATCTTTTATTTTTAGCAGAGACGAAAAATACTCATCAAGGTCTCTCCCCTTCATCTCTTGGGGATGATTTAGAAGTAAATCCTTTAATTCTAAAGGTAGGAGATATTTGAGGAATATTTCTGACGTTAAGAAGAAAGGGTTTCATTTGACTGGAACAGGCCTATGTTCGGGTTATTTTCATTTAATTATTTTGTGGTTTCTGAAACCAAACGTATCATCTCGACAACTGAAATGTATTTGCTCTCTTTCTATGAGGATTAAAAAATAGTGAGCGTTTGATTATCCGTTGTAATTGATTGTAAATCACTGCATGATTGACCAAATCCTGCCGATTAACCGCGGGAAATATTAAATATAAATACCTTCTGACTCCGTGTTTATTCAAGTGTCTTCCTATTTTCAGATTGCAAGCGAGAATTTAATAAGTTCCTGAAACTAATATGGAGTCAATAGAAAGTATTAGATATACATCGCTCGCTCTCGCTCTCTCGCTCTCTCTCACTCTCTCTCTTGACTGTCCATTTCTATATCTTCCCTCTCTCTATCTCTCTTTGCTCGCCATTCCTCTATCTCTCCCCCTCTCTCTCTCGATTTGCTCTCCATTTATATATCTTCCTCTCTCTCTCTCTTTCTCTCTCTCTTTCTCTCTCTTTACTGTCCATTTCTATATCTTCCCTCTCTCTATCTCACTTTCTCTCTCTCTTTGGTCGCCATTACTCTGTCTCTCCTCCTCTCTCTCTCTCTTTCCCTCTCTTTACTGTCCATTTCTATATCTTCCCTCTCTCTATTTACTCGCCATTCCTGTCTCTCCCCACCTCTCTCTCTCGATTTGCTCTCCATTTCTATATCTTCCTCTCTCTCTCTCTCTCTCTCTCTCTCTTTGCGCTCCATTTCTCAATCTGTCCCACTCTCTCTCTCTCTCTCTTTCTCTCTCTCTCTTTGGTCTCCATTTCTCTGTCTCCGCTCTCTCTCTCTCTCTCTTTTGATTTGCTCTCCATTTCTGTATCTTCCTCTCACTTTTCTCTAATGCTCTCCATTTCTCTATCGCCCTCTATTCCCCCCTCTCTCTCCCCTTTCTCTCTTTATCTCTCGTTTTCTCATATGTCCGGGTTGTATAATGGATAGATGTTCGGAATGAGAACTCAGAGAGTCGGGTTCGAATTCCAGTTGAGTTCGTTACATTCACTTACGCGCAAACAGCCTTGGGAACGGTATCCGTCTCTTCTCCATTTAATTATGGATTAAATAGCACGACTCGTATATGAGAAAATCTCTCTCTCCCCCTCTCTCTCACTTTTTCTCTCTCTCTCTCTCTCTACACGCATGTATACATACATACACACACAGCGTATAGACTTCCTGCTATCTATTTTTTTTGGTGGGTGGGGTTGTGTGTATATATACGTAACTAGTGAGTTAGTCAAAATGACTTAACTCCCTTTATAGTCTACCAATAGAAGGTTAACCAATCAGAAGCCGCAGAACATTCGATCCGTCGTGTATAAAGGCGGCCATTTTTGTTTACCCTACCAGAATGATCAGTGCCAACTTGTCAGGCGCAGATGAACAGAAGGAAGTACTACGCTCTGCTACTTTGCTGTGATATCCACTGCTAACCTGAACTACGCTTTCCTACTGTCTCCGAAATATTCACTGCTAACCTCTGGATTCTATACTCAAAGACGACCGTCATGATGAACAAAATGTCTAACAGGCATTTCTTTCTGCAGTAGACCAGTTGCCATCCAAGGCTATAGAACCCGGTCTGTCCTGCTATTTACCCATAGCTGGAGGAGAGAAGAGGATTCATACCTTTCCCAAGGGTATTAGTACGTAAGTGAATGTATCCCATACTGTGATAATAGAAGATCTGCCAAGAATGGTGAAATGTTGTAAGAGCCAGGGATCAAATTTACTGTAGATGACATTGACATAAAAATTTCTAATCTTATGAGGTACACATATCTTGAGAGTGTCTTCATCTCAATGTCATCTGCAGTAATTAGATGAAAAGAAAGTTTGTTACATCTGAAAAATAACATTCATAAAAAATATCTTTCAACACAGAAGACTAAATTATGCTGTATATAAAATATTTAACAGACCCATAAAATAATGTCAATAAAATAATAATAGTATAATATTTTTCATTTTCCGCTGAAGTCGATTTGTGAAAAACCTTTTTACACATGACGTCATTTTTACGATATGCGAAAAACTGAACTAAATTTGAATTGCAGCGTTCCAAAAGGCCAAAAATGTAAAATCTTAAATTAACACACTGATAACATCTGACTCTAGATATTGACTGAGATTGTCGAAATCACTGAAGCAAATGAATATTCGACGATTTATCCACAACCGGCTTAGGAGAAGGAAAAATTCAAAACTGAATTCAAAAGCTCCAACTATGGACAAATAGTTGGTCATTCAGAACTTTGTAGCCATGGTTGGCAACCAGACTATGAACCAGACTTGACAACTCTGAATTCAAATTCGGAGCCGGAGTCACTAAGACATTCTGATGTCATGTTTAATTTCGTCCTGACAACTCCTGCGACGACGCCGGTGCCAAGTTTTATTGGCCTCAGCCTTTCTCTTGGAGTGTGGAGGGGGAAAGTGCTGCATGGGTAACTGCCGATCTCACTTAAAAAATAACCCCGCCAAGGCCCACGCCCTAGACAGAGCATAATACGTCGGGCGTAGATCCATAGGCTCTTGAGACTGATGGATGCCATATATATCGGCAATTTTTATTAGAATATACGATTTATTTGAAAATACTATAAAAGAATAAAGCAAACAGACCGTACGTTTCAAGTTAATAGAGCTCGTTCATATATATATATATATATATATATATATATATATATATATATATATATATATATATATATACATTGTCATACATATTTGAATATTATCTGTTACTTCATTACACGTGACACATATCTAACCAACTAACCAATAAGAAATAATCAAATACAACATACCATTAATCTGCGTCTCTTTGCTTTTAATCATTTTTATCTTAATCTCTGACGAAGCTTTAATAAAGTATAACATGTTAGATTAAGATCTGTTTCCTACTTGTTCTTTATCCTATCATATATATATATATATATATATATATATATATATAGTACAGGTAATAGATCCGTTGGTATATAGGGTCATAAGGTTAATATCCGGGTTGAATCTGTTGAGTCTATTCCCTTTTAGACAGATACCTTCCGTTCTCCCCTTACCTCTGACTCGGGCATTTTGTCTGACTGAGACGTCGATTTGGGTAGGTTCGGTATCAATTTTTCGACTGCTATCTAAGTTAAATGCTAAATCTCTGATTCCAATATGAATGCAGTCCATCCACCGGTGTTGAATAAGACCTACGTATTTAGCGTTGGCTGAAAAAGACTTATACCCAAATAAGGTAATTTTTAGTTTGTTTTTTTTAATATATATATACGGTTGTCCATGACTGGAGACAGATTTTAATATATATATATATATATATATATATATATATATATATATATATATATATATATATATATATAGAGAGAGAGAGAGAGAGAAAGAGAGAGAGACCAAAAAGGATTTGAGATAATCATATAAGTAGTTCATCGAGTCTAGAAGAAACCTCAGCAGAATGTAGAAATCACTGGACGGTCGTTTTGTACTATATTTGGGACTCATCAGCAGTGCGCATCCACTAGCGAGAATTGAAACCCGGACCGTTACGCTATGAAACAAACGTCATATCAAACTGTACCAACGAACCTCAGCGGCCAAGGAGTAACGAATTAGACTCGATACAGCGCCGCCCGATCACATATCCCGTGGTGGAACTCATCTGAGTTTACCTTACTCGGAGGACTGTTCTCCCACGAGCCACGACTACTATCATCAAGCCCCTCCAACTGGAGCATTAAAGCCGGTTCTAGCAAGGATATACGACTGATAGAAATTATTAGGAGGATTTGAGATAATCATGGTTAAGTAATTCATCGAGTCTGCTAACAGTTTCTTTTCTCTCATTCCTCGCTTGTAGAACTCTCTTCCGGTTTCCCAATCAACTTTAATCTGCAAAAATGTCTGTGCAATATTCCTAATTCTTCATCACCCTGTAACCCCTTGTGTCTTAGTGGCTTTACTGCCTTGTATGGTGTGCTACCGATTATATATATATATATATATATGTGTGTGTGTGTGTGTGTGTGTGTGTGTGTGTGTGTGTGTGTGTGTGCGTGGGCGCGCGCAGGTGCTTACCCAAAAGTGAGATAAGCAGTTCGGTATCGTATGTAAATGCTCATTAGTTCAATTTTCTGTGGATACACCCATTATTATGGCCGTTTTTTTAGATCTAAATTTAGCACAAATAATGGAGAATTTAGTCTAGAAAGTCATTAGAAATTTCATATAGAAATATTCATATAGAAATTTTTATACAAGAATTATAAAAATTATGGAAATTATATAGAAATTCATATAGAAATTTTTACATAGAATTATTTATAGAGAATTTTTTTAAATAGAAATTATAGAAAATTATATATTTATAGAAAAGAAATTTATACAGAAATTTTTATATAAGAATTATAGAATTATAGAAATTATATAGAAATTCTATGCAAATTCATGTAAAAAAATTTTATAGAAATTTATTTTCGCCCTAAAATCATCACTGGAAAAATCAGATTTGTTTTAACTAGGCTCGAAAACTAAACACTCTGTTTTAAAAAATACGCAACTATATCCGCCACGTAGCAAGTCCTACGATCTCAACTGTGTCTGTGTGTTCTTAGTTCGTTCGCATTAATTTCTATTTCAGGTGATGAGGCAACTATATTTCATTAAGCTTGCTAAAAGTAGTATTAGATTAAAAAAAAAAAAAATAGTTCAATACTTACATAAAAATTAGATTTCATGTCTCCAAAGTAGAATTAGATTGGATAGGTAAACTTAATTTATCCGCATCGAGAGGATTATAGGAAAACGATTTTCTGGCATTGACATAGTATTTTCGATCGATGATCTTTTGAGTCGGTATTCGCTTACCTTTATTTCAAGGTCACATATATCACAATGAACTTCCCTCCATTCTCACCATTTTTTTTATCTTTTTCTCCTTTTCCCTCTCTCTACCCCTCTCTCTCTCTCTCTTTTCCTAACCTCACCATCTCTCTATAGTTCTCCTTTTCTCATTCTCTTTCTCTATTTATCTTTCTCATTATCTTTCTCTCTTTCCCTGTAGTCCTCTCTTTTGTTCTCCCTCTCTCTGTTTCTCGCTCCCTATCTCTATTTTTCTCTACGCCATCTTTATCTATTAAGATAACTACTCTCCTGTATCAAATACAATTAAATTATTTCCTGAGTATGACGATAAACTACATCCGGCAGCAAGGCCTCTGATTGGGAGGTTTTGAGGAGCGAAGAACCTCCTCTTAATTGCTGTTGTTCCCAGGTTCACCTGATCCGGAATTGTAGCGCATACTGGGTCCCAGCTATGGAAAAATAGTTAACCCCCCCCAAACTGGGATCAAAGCACTATAAAAGTATAAAAATATATTTTTATAGTAAAATTATCAGCAATACATTTTTTTTTAAATATTACCAGCAGTACATTTTTTTAAATACTACCAGCAATACATTTTGGAAAAAAAAAATTATTACCAGCCATACATTTTTGAAAAAAAAAAACTTACAAGCAATACATTTAAAAAAAAATAATACCAGCAATATGTATTAGGTTGGTGCAAAAATAATTTCGTTTTCTCACTTAGTAACATATGTTAGAAAACGAAATTATTTTTGCACCAACCTAATATTTAAAGTATATATATTACTATTAATACATTTTTGAACAAGTAAAAATATAACCATATTGACGATTAAACTCACAATGGTAATAACAGTATGTGTGGTGGTCCACTTGTGTGTGTGTCAGATGGTCCAATGTTTTGTTTAAGTAGTTTCGACCGTCTCAATCACTATCAAGAACAATGTATTGTTAGTGTGGTAAGCAAGTTTCGGTTTAATACATACATACATTTTCGACATATATATATATATATATATATATATATATATATATATATATATCAGAGAGTGTGTGTGTGTATATACAGGGCCGGCTTGCGGTACTAGTAACTTGGGAAGTCGCCCGGAGTGCCATCGAGGCCGAGGCCGCCTTCATGCCGCAATGCCATGTGTTTGGGATGTCCAAAGTTAAAGCTTAGAAAAACATACTTACGGTTGTCCATGACTGGAGACAGATTAAATTCTTTGAATATTTTGTCAATAGCAAATGATCTTGTAAAGTTGATAGGTGTATAAAGTGGCATGAAAAGATTTGCAGATCTCAAGGATAGAAAAGACATTTTTAGGTAGGATAATGAATATTTTATTTAGCTTGTATTAAGTTGTATATTGTAATAAACTCGTTAGTCTACATTTTCAGTTTTTCTCTTTGGGAAAATTTTTAAAAGTTATACTTGTAAGGCGCCGAAGTTCACCGTGGCAGTGGTGCCAGCAACCCTAGAGCCGTCACCATGTATACTCTCTCTATATCTATCTATCTATCTATATATATATATATATATATATATATATATATATTTGTAGTATATCTTCATTCAAATATATTTCATTGAATAATCTAAACATATTGTCTACATATTTTTATACTGATCCTTTTCATTTGTCTAATTAGTTCCTTGATGTTAAGATGAAATTCATTCATTCGTAGTTTTTGTTAACCCAAATACTTTCGATCTTTTCCAAGATCATCTTCAATGTTAAATTACAAAGAAAAGCTTATTGTAACTACAATAAAATCTGCATTCCGTTGTCATAGTCCTTTTAAATATATATATATATATATATATATATATATATATATATATATATATATATATATATATATATACATGTCGAAAGTATAAAGAATAAAATGGATATGCATCAACATGGTAATTTTCTTCCTTAAATAAAGTCACTAAGAAACTTGTTCTTAATTACGAGAGGATCTTATTAAAAATAAGTAAACAAAACTTGTGTAAGTATTTAATGATATATATATATATATATATATATATATATATATCATTAAATACTTACACAAGTTTTGTTTACTTATTTTTAATAAGATCCTCTCGTAATTAAGAACAAGTTTCTTAGTGACTTTATTTAAGGAAGAAAATTACCATGTTGATGCATATCCATTTTATTCTTTATACTTTCGACATGTATATATATATATATATATATATATATATATATATATATATATATATATATATATATATATATTTAAAAGGACTATGACAACGGAATGCAGATTTTATTGTAGTTACAATAAGCTTTTCTTTGTAATTTAACATTGAAGATGATCTTGGAAAAGATCGAAAGTATTTGGGTTAACAAAAACTACGAATGAATGAATTTCATCTTAACATCAAGGAACTAATTAGACAAATGAAAAGGATCAGTATAAAAATATGTAGACAATATGTTTAGATTATTCAATGAAATATATTTGAATGAAGATATACTACAAATATATATATATATATATATATATATATATATATAGATAGATAGATAGATAGATAGATAGATAGATATGTGTGTAGGTGTGAGCGGGGAGGAATAGGTAAGTATAAAAAATCGGAGGAGGATAAAAAGAAGAAGAGGATCAAGGCTACAGAAGATGTCGATTGACATTATATATATATATATATATATATATATATATATATATATATATATATATATATATATATATATATATATATAGAGAGAGAGAGAGAGAGAGAGAGACTAAACTACCCCAAAGTGACAATATTCTGGGGTAAGCAGTGATGATTAAACTCATCCTGGTAATAATAGTATGTGTTGTGGTCCACTTCACTATGGAATCCCCATATAAATACGAATTTTAATATTAAATAGCTAACATTACAAATTATCTTCCTTTTTTCCGATGTCTGCTCAAAAATGTAATTTATTGCGTAATTTAAGATTTTATTGGCTTCCTTTCTTTTTCTCATGTTATTTGGAGACCAATTTATTTCTGAAAATTTTCATGTTCCAAATAATAGATTTTCTTTTTCATGATTATTAGCATAAACAAGTCCCAATTGTTTAAATCCGCTGGGCTGTGTACAAAGCGTAAACAATTAATGATTCAAAATACTTTGTCTATTTATGTTAATGAAACGATAAGCAATTTCTGTTTTCTTACACATTTAACTGCGACCAACATATCATAATTGACAATCCCCTACCCAGCAACTTTTTCAAAATTACTCTACAGAGCTAACTAAGTGTAGAAGACGAAATATCGCAAAGTTCTATAGAAAATGGCTTATTTTGTTTCTTTATATTCATAGCCAACTTTCATTTCTCTTCGCTTCGAAACTTCAACAAATAAATAATAGATAAATAGATGAATGGATAATCTCGCGTCATCTTCGTTCGAGACATTACTATTTTTATTTTCTGAGGTAGAGAAACTGGCAAATATACCAGAACATTTTCAATGATTCCTTTGATAGACCCTGTTATATTGTATCAAATGTATCATTCGCAATATTTTTTCTCGTTCGGAAAAAGATACAAATATATTATTATTTGTGGAAGATCCCTTCGGAATCATTTTATGAGTAGATGCTTCAGATTAGCGCGTCCAATGGTCATATACTTAGCATCAGAGACTCGCAGAACACAATGTGGATAAATATATGCTTACAGTAACGGCGAGGAAGATGTTTCGCGAACAAGTGTGTGAATATATATATATATATATATATATATATATATTGAACAATAAAAAAAAATAAAAAATTAAAATCTTCAGACACACTGGGTTGTAGATTAATATTCTTTCGTTTTTTTTTTATTATTATTCCATTTAGATTCCTCGACAAGTTTCGGCCGAAATGGCCATCATCGGGAGAAGAAATATTTCTGCTTGCTGCTAGCACTAAACTACAGAAATGAATGTCTATATATATATATATATATATATATATATATATATATATATAAAGAACACTAAGATATATAATCCGGTGTTCTTATAGTGTTGTGGATTCCGCGTGAAAAATCGGTCTCCAATAAATGACAAACGCAAGTATTTAAGCTAAGAAATTAAATGTATTTACACGAAATACAAAAGGTAATGCTATTAGTAAAATCCAGGAACGCCGGTTAGTATTAATCAAAGATCGCTATATACAGTCTCGAAGTAAACTTCCTTAGAGTCGGGCGTCCTTGTAACTGACTTCTACCGTCAACTCAATCACAGTGTCTATGTACTTTCCACTCTGTTTCTCCACCCTCTTCGTCTACCTCTGTTCCTCTACTATCAGACTCCTGACTGACTGACTGTGGCTATTTTATGGCAGCAGGACAAGTCCATTTATATCAGAAAAGGGTGGACTCCATAACATATAGATATTCTTATTTTAACAAAATAGTGCTCAATGTAAATTTACAGAGCATTAATATTATAAATTAACTGATTTAAATATGTTTTTTCGCTACACAGTTCAAACCATGTTTCAAAAATTGAAGCTAAAAGCTTCGAATTTAATTTTGTAATTAAATTAAAAACATTAGTTCCATTTCATCCTCAAACGAATTTCGGAGTAACTTATTATATATATATATATATATATATATATATATATATATATATATATATATATATATATATATATATATATATATATTCTATTTATACGCTATTTTAATAGATACAATTTGTTTAAGTAAATGGTCTGTTTTTTAAATAGGCTGTATCAATATCAAATATATTTACTGGACTGAATGTTCGAGAAATTTCGTAGAAAATATGCCTTCTCCAACAGGAATCGAACCTGTGTCTTGTTGGAAAACGCATATTTTCTACGAAATTTCTTGAACGTTCAGGCCGGTAAGTCTATTTAATATTGTTTAATCAAAAAAATTAAAAACACAGAGCATTTACTTTAATAAGCTGCATCTATTGAAATAACGTATAAACAGAAAATATATAAAATAATTGTTGGACTTAGTCGATTTGATTATATATATATATATATATATATATATATATATATATATATATATATATATATATAGCAAATTTCTTTTTACATACATATACAAGTAAATTCTTGCATATATATATATATATATAGAGAGAGAGAGAGATAAGAGAGAGACAGAGGAACAGAGAGAGAGAAAGTGAAAGAGAGAGAGAATGGCAGAAATACACCCACATAATGGTATGAGATTAGTGGCAACTGTGTTTTCATCTATCTAATATTTAACCATTCTGAGAGAGGTATTTCTGGTACCTGTATATGGAAGATATTTCTGTCGCACCTTCTGTGTATATATATGTGTCTGTTTCTGACATATCAAGAACAATTGCGATTAAAGCACTGTCGAGACATTTATGTCGTAATGAATTATTTCTCCTTTGATCATGGTAGCATTTTTTTTATGTGAAAATTATCAGTTTCGTTACGGTGGGCAACCAATACATTTGATGTATTAGTTTGTAAAATGCCCATTATTTTTGTTTTTATTTAGATTCCTTGAGGTTTCTCCTATGTATTTTGGGGGGCAATTATTACAGGGGATGGAGTAAACGCTTCCTCTAGGTTTTAGCTTATTGCTTCGTTTAGTATATTGAGAAATTTGAAAGTGTTTTCAATGTATTTCTCCTCTTCGTGTAAATAATACGAACTTCATATTCTTAGTGCTCTTAGATAGGATCACCAGAAATCAACCAACGGGAAACCACCGGAAGTCAACGAACATAAACGATCTAATAAATTTCTATTCTCACTATAACAACAAAATAAAATCCGGCATAATCATCGGATACTACCTGAGAGATCTAAGATTATGCAGCTCGCATTATTTACACGAAGAGGAGAAATACATTGAAAACATTTTTAAACTTCTCCACTGCCTCAATTATTCTATATTCAATTAGAAAAAAAAGCCTCCTAAAATATTCCAAAACAAAGAAAAAACGACACCTCCTCACTTTTGTAAGTAGGTATTCTACATTGTATTAGGTTGGTATAACGTCAAAAACCGTCATTATTTTTGCACCAACCTAATACCTACTTACAAAAGTGATGAATAGAAAAAGGCTCTAAATGAATCCGGCCAGATAAAAGAATTCTAAAATTCCCAGCACCCCTATATCGTAACCATGTGTAGTCCAACAAGATAACAAATTTGGTCCGAAGAAATCCGGACAAACGAAACGCGTCACAACACAAGTAAACATTTTCTACTTTGTCATACAATTTTCCCAATATATATATAATTATATATATATATATATATATATATATAGGGAAGAAGTTATATTAGTTTCAACGAGGGAAAAGTGTGTATATTAAAAAGAAGAGAGAAACCGCAAACGATTTCGATTATAATGTGGATTTCTTTTAAATATTATGCTTTATTTTCCATAATTTTGCTACACCGGTTTCCGGTCTCGCGACTTTCATCAGGCAAAGCGTGGAGATTTCCACATATTATTAAAAATAATTAATTTTTTTTATGTTTTTCGATGTTAAATATTCTCGATATGAGATATTCTCTTTTTATTGTGTTAGTGACCCAAATATCTTTCTTGAACTGGCAGTGAAAATCTAAAACAATTAAGATTGGTCCGAGAAATGCTGAAGGAGTTATCGGCATTCTTATCTTTTAATGACCCTTATATATATATGTGTGTGTGTGTGTGTGTGCACGCGCGTGTGTGCTTCTGTGTTTATGTGTATGTGTGGGCGTGGTAGGGAAAGGGTAATATATATCTATATGCGCCCCCATGTATGTGCGTGCCTGTTTATGTGTATGTGTGGGCGTGGTGGAGACTAATTTCTATGCATTGATGTTTTTTCTTTTTGTTTTTAACATTATTTCTTCGTACTCTAAATCCTATATTTTAGTGAATATATTGTTATCATATCTGGGTTGGATTTACCCAGTCCTCACTTTCCCGCCTTGACTGAGTTCAAAAGAGTGTTCTCGGCTTTGAAGGCAATGAATTAATTTCCCACCCCCCTACAACCTCTTTCCCACAGACGAAATGTCGTAAGCCACTCGCTGTTCTATCCCCACGGCAAGTGATTTGACGAGCTGCATTCCTTGGTACCTTGGTACTCTGTATTTGAAAGACGCCATTTCCTTCGTATTTCATTAGTAAGTAGTAAGTTCAACCCTGACAGCTTCTTCCCAATATCTGCTGCTCTGTGGAACAGACTTCTGACAGGATGTTTTACTGATCAATACAATCTTGACCTCTTCAAGTTTATGTTTAACCGTTATCTCTCCTGTATAGTCCCATTAAATTAATTTCTTTTTTCTTATGCTTCTACAACACCACACAGTAACCTTCTACCTTGAGTGGCTCTTGGAACCTATATTGGGTGAAAATTGGTTTAAAATATACGTGCTTTGAGTAAGATGCACTGTTTTGTGAATGAAACGTAGCACCCTATGCATTCGAGAGTCTCGTCTTTTTATCTTAATAAAAGATGCCCTCTGGCAGGGTTCGAACCGGCGTCGGAAATCATCATCTTATACGGCGTGCTTTAGACGTCTCAGCCACAGAGAGATTTACAAAATGTGCTCAGGTAATCTTAGTCTTAAGCACAAATAGACACTCAATATGAATCGAACTAAAATAATGATTGTCGAAAAACCTTACCGCTAGAAGAGCCAACAGACACACACACATACGCATATATATATATATATATATATATATATATATATAATGAAATTGATTATAATTATTTTATGTTTTCTGTTTATACGTTATTTTTATAGATACAATTTCTTTCAGTAAATGCTCTGTTAATATTTTAATTAAACAGCCTTAATTACATTTGCCAACCTGAATGTTCGAGAAATTTCTTAGAAAATATGTGCTCTCCGACATGAAGTGAAATATATATATATATATATATATATATATATATATATATATATATATATATATATATATATATATATATTGGCAATAGTATATAATTTAAAGTATTGTATATTTATGAGTAAAAGTGGTCAGTATCAGAGCTAGAACGTATTTAAATATAAAAGTGGACACTGAGGTCAACACCGAGTGGCGGCAGTCTGTTTCACGCGTGAAGGTTGCGTTCAAGCATAAAACAGACTGTAGCCACTCAGTGCTGACCTCAATGTCCACTTTTATATTTAGATAGGGTCTATCCCTGATATAGAGCACTTCATGGAAAGCCGAGTCCTAGGCATTCCAATCCTCTATCAATACCTCAGGTATAATTCGTATGCATGATTTATCGCTAAATAGGCTGGAAAATGCTTTCTTTTACTGCTGCAATGTATATCTGACAACTCCTTCCACGCTTGAAGAGTCGGATCTGAGGTTCAAGAGCCAGTTCAAACCAAAAAATGGCCTATTCCTGCCGAATCTGGACTGGAGCAGCTCAATCCTAACTTTCCACCCATGACAAAGTTAAAAGGCGTCTACATGGCATTGTGGGTGATGAATTATTTTCCACCCGACAACCACTTTCACACAGACGAATTGTCGCATGCCTCTCGACCCTTTATCGCTATTTCCATGGCAAATGCTCTGTCGAGCTACATTCTTTCGTTCTACCAATTGCCGGTCATTACATGGCATCTCGTCTACAGTCACTTTCCTGCCAACGTCGTATAATTTCTCTCTGCTTTTTCTATAAATATCTTTATAGTAATTCTAATCATTGTTCTGATCTGCTTTCCTCTTTGATAACTCAACTTTATGAATTTAAGCAATTCGATTGGCCAATTGGTGTCATAAACTCACTGTTGAAATTGCCAGATGTAAACGTAAATTATTTTGGTAATAGTTTATTCTCTTGAACTGTTCGCTTTTCTCCCGGCTTCTTGTTCTGGGAAATACGATCTTCAAAGATTTAAATGCGATGACGATCTTTTGTTTTCTTGAATCCTGTTCTGCTTTTATCCTTTCTTCCCAATAACTCTATTCTCAGATTTTTTTTTTTTTAAATTCCTGGCAAACGCTTTCGTCTTAGTAGTTTTATCGCCTTGCTTGGGGTGAAATGATTTGTTTTTGTTTTTAAACATTCTGCAATACTTTATATTTGTAACCAAGTGATAACTTAATGGCCGTGCATCTTGGCTGACACTTTCCTAGTTGGACGGTCGAATCAGGATTGGATTGACTTGTTATTTTTAAATAACTGTTTGCTTTAGTTTGATAGACGTTGGGGACAAAAATCATAAAGAGAATATCACGCTGTTCATTATTATATTTTATTTCTTTTATATTTAATAACAAATCAATAACTGAAAGTTTTAAGATATTTCCATTTCGACGATACGGATCTTTAGATTAATGACTTTTCATTGTTTTAGAAAATTTAAACAAAAGCAAAACGTTCGCTAATTAACTCCCGTCTACTCCAGAAATCGTGTGTGTGTGTGTATGAGAGGGAGAGAAAGAAAAAGAAAAAGAGAGAGTGAGAGAGTAAGCAAGAGTGAGTGATCAGTAGTTGTCGAGAAAGACTGACAGTGTGATAGAGAGGGAGTTTTTGAACGAGAGAGTGGTAAGAAGGTAGGTAAGCAAGTGTAAGAGAATGAGTGAGAGTGTGAGGATAAGTGTGAGAGAGAGAGAATATGAAGGTGAACAAGAATAAGAGCAGGAATGAGAATAAGAGAGCGAGTAAGAATATGAGGGTAAACAAGAGTCAGGGAGAATAAGGGATGGTAGGAGGGTAAATGAGGAAAGGAGAGTAAGTGGCTAAGGAGAGCAATGAGGGAAGGAGAGTAATAAGGGAAGGAGAGTGAGATCAAGGGTGTATGGGAATAGGAGAGTGGTGGAGAGTACGTGAGTAAGAGGATATATGATATTAAGAGAGAGCAAAATAGTGGGTTAAAGAGATTGAGCAAGAATAAGAGTGGGTGAGCGAAAGTAAGAGAGTGGGCGCGTACAAGAGATTGGGTGAGAATAGGGGAATTTTCAAGAATAATAAATTGACAGTGAGAGTGTCCGTGCTTGTGTGTATCTGTGTGCGTTTTATAGATCATTTAGCGCAGCTCACGATGGAAATTGCCGAAGTACAGGTAGCCATTTTCCTGAAACACCTTTCCTGTCGGTAATGTATTTAAAGAAAGAAAAGAAAGAAAGAAAGAATTGAACAGAACAGAAAAGAAAGAGCAAAGAAAAAAAAGAAAATGCACACATTGACTTAAAGAGCGATGATTAATGATGTTCTTTTCAAAGTTCTAATTTGTTTTAGATCATTTTTCCTGTAATGTTTTCAAAATCAATATTTGTAATTAACCAGGAAGATATTGCTTTTGAAATCGAATTTTCTCTTGTAGAGAATATTGAATTGAAAACAATCCGGAAAAAGAATTCCTACGACAACACAAGCAGAAAATTTTGTTTCCGTGATATTTTTTTTTCTGTTCCTTCAAATTAGATGATAATAGTACTGCATATGAAACACTTTGCATGAAATATATTTGTTTAATTTGAAACCAATTCTTCCTTCGAAATTTTTTTGTGTAAAGGTTCTAATCAAAGTTTACTCATTCTAAGAAAAATTAAGCATTGCAAAGAATGTGTATTCGCCTCTTTCATTCTTCTTCTTTTAAGACATTTTGATTGTTGTCGATTTGTTATATGATCAGTTTTTATTATTCAAACCAAAAACGTAAATTCAATATCGAGAGTGCAAATAATTAACATTCTTCACTGCTGCGTTGTTACAACATTGTTGCTAGGCTAGGCTGGCCCGTTTTGTAAAAAAAAAATGAGAAAATATTTCGATTTTTTACTTAGTATTTAGACGTCGAAGGCGATATCTACTGAACTTTGTTTACATTCAGATAGCAAAATCAAATACAACTTTTTAAATATTTGTTTTTAAATGTTTTAAAAGTGAACGGGAAGAGCGACACTAAAACCCGGGGTCGCATTGGAACAGCAAAAGATGACCTCTAAAAGCTAAACAAAGTATTAAGAAACAGGAAATTTTCGTTAAAAGCAAAGAAAGGAATACTGAACTGTTTTTGTTTATTTTTTGTTTTGTTTTTGTTTTTTTCTTTTAAATCATTTCACCCCAAGCAAGGCAATAATGTCACTTGAACGCAAGGGGTTAATGGATTTTACAGAATATTAGAAAAAAGCTACTATTATGGAGACAAGACAGTAAAAGGATAGGAATTAAGAAGACAGAAGATAACGATTGACATTTCATTTAAATTTTTAACTCTTATGTAATATCGTTACGCCCACTCTGCATGAATACCCTTGGGAAAAGTATGCACTCATCTCTTCTGCCAATAGTGCCGGATTAAATAGCAGGGCAGACTGGTCTCTGTTGCCTTGGATGGCAACTAATATACGATAATTTGATTTGATTTGTTTGTTTAATAGCATATCAACTCCTCATGGACTCATTTAATACCGAAATTTAATTTTCTTGAGAGCTTTCAAGTAATAAAAATATAATATACGTTATTCTGCTTTCACAGTTGAATACATGGTAGATGATACTCAGCTTTTGTGCATATACATGTTTGTGTGGATAATTACTAGAGGTGGTGATATGTGTGTTTTAAGTTATATTTTGTTGTATTTTGGAACATAGTTTGATTTCTTGAAGAACTTATAGGATATTATATGGATTAATGCCATCAAAGAGTTCTTTCATTTTTATTGATGCATTATTGGTAATTTCAATATAAATAGGTACTGTTGGTAATTTTATTTTTACATAAAAATTTATTGCTGGTATTTTTACTATAAAAATGTTTTTTATACTTAGATATGGTTTTGGCTTTGTTTGGAGTGGTCACTATTTCCCCATTGTTAGGACCCTAAAAGGTGCTACCACTCCGGGTCAAGGTGAACCTGGGAACAACAGCAATTAAGAGGTTATTCCACGCTCCTCAAAACCTCCAGCCTCTTGACCACAAACCATTCAGTCGAATGAAATTTATGCCCTAGATTAATATAGGAGAATGACAACACTGAATTGAAAAAACAGCTAAGGCTCAGATAAAGTTTTCTCTACTAGTGTTTGCCCAATAGAAGACTCAAGAGCCATAAAGGTAGAGGGTTTCTAAATGAGGCGTATAAGGAGGGATGAAGATGTACATACAAATGATAGATAATGGTTGACCCTAGTTATGAATGGGTTAAGATTGTTGTGATTGCAGATGCATTACTTCCGGAGTCTTTTCTGCGTCGTAACAACCCTGGGGAAGAAGCTGAGTGGAAATACTTCATAACCAAAGGAATACTGAGGTAATGAGTTGAATCAGTATACGTGGCATGGGTGAACTTTGCCGTAAAGGTTTCAACTGGTAGAACAAACTAATGTAGCTCACTTGAACATCTTTCATGAGAATAGCGATAGAGTAACGAGTGGCGAGCAACGTTTGCAAGCTAGAAAATAATTAATGCACAAATCAGCATAATCACTTTTGACAATGCTAGAGAGTGATGTGAACTGAGTTTCCAGCGCATATTTCGTAGCAATATATGCATACATATATATATATATATATATATATATATATATATATATATATATATATATGAAGAAAAATATACGGAAAAAAACAAACAAAAATCCTTATATGCAATTATGCTGTTTTAATGTTAATATAATGTCAACGTCGGACGTTTCGGTCTAATAAACCATCTTCAGGACATATTCATAAAATATAATTAACATTATCAATTCAACATGACAAAGACGAATATGTCCTGAAGATGGTTTATTAGACCGAAACGTCCGACGTTGACATTATATTAACATTAAAACAGCATAATTGCATATAAGGATTTTTGTTTGTTTTTTCCGTATATTTTTCTTCATACTGTCGGATCTATATCCATATATTTGCTTACATATATATATATATATATATATATATATATATATATATATATATATATATATATATATATATATTGGCTAGCAATCTTTCAAGAGATAGTGACTCGATAAAAATACTCATCACCAAGCATCCTAGGCCACTCGTGGGAATTTGCCGGCTTGAAAGAGGAGCCATCTATCATGATAAGTGAAAATTCGGGGTCTGCTCAGTGATGGCGGAATGTTATTAGTTTGATTTTGTCCGTATTAAATTTTGAAAGCTTGTCCATCCCCCATTAAACTACCTGGAATAGATCAGAGTACAGAAGAGCTGGAAAATAAGTCATTACCTAAAAGGCAACGTAGACGCTTTTTATCTCTATCAAGACAGGCAAATGAAGACTGGCCAGCTCCAGCCTAGATTTGGCAACAATATTCCATTTTCACTCTGATCTAGCTCTTCTAGAGTATAGCAGGCGGGGTCAGATAATTACTGGAGCGGCACAATGAACGAACCATTTTTCCAACATCTTTATCAACAGATCAGATATGTATGTCCCACTTGAGGACTGGAAGGAACTTGAGTCCCAATAAACGTTCAATGAAGGAGACCCCCTTGAGGGAAGACACAATCATGATAGGTGAAAATTCGGGGTCTGTTCGGTGATGGCGGAATGTTACTGGTTCGATTTGGGCCGTATTCAATTTTACAAGCCAATCCTGGGCTAGGCCAAAGGAGAGATGATCTCCCAGGTACTGGTCTTCTAGATTTTTCGAGGTGCGATTACAAACTGCTGTATTTCCGCATAGATACTCACTGATGTCCGGCGTCTGCTCTTGGGTAGATCATTAATATTGAGTAGAAAGAGGATAGAACTGAAGAGATAACATTGCGGTAATGAATGGGATATTTAGTTTTGCCCCTCTAAATTCACCCGGACTAAACATGTACATATTAATACCTGCAATCAATTTAGATCAGTAGCCTATTGTAGAATTAGGACATTTATTATTATTATTATTATTATTATTATTATTATTATTTAAATTCCTTTGATTTCTGGTGTGTACACATTTCTTTCCAGGTCCCGCCCAGAGACCTAAGGTTAGAAATGGCATCATGACATTTTCCACTGAACAATTAAAATAAACAAATTTTAGATAAATGAAGCCCATCGTAAGGTGTGGGATGTACTCATAAGAACAATTTTTTTTGTATTTCTTTAAGGCATGGACTTCCAGGAATCCCTTCAATTAGTCTACTGGAATCTTTTCCAACCAATCCGAGGGCCCCAACTACATCAGGAATGGTTGCTGTTCCTATGTGCCTGATTTTTGAGATTTCGATTTCATGGTCCTTGTATTTTGATAGCTTTTTGAAGATCTTCAAATATACAATGCAATCTGCAGGGACTGCCATATGAATAAGGAGGCACTTTGTTTTTTGTTCGCGGTTTCTATTAACAATGTCTGGGCGGTTAGATTATTATTATTTTTATTATTTAAAAGGTTATGACTCTGAATACTTGTCATGCCTAGGGTCAATAATTACGTAATCTTCACTTTCTACTTCGCCCTCTTACGTTCATACCACAAAAGGTAATCAGTAACTCTCTGTCTTTAGTGATTCTTGGGTTTTGTATTGCGTGAAATTTATTAAAAAATATTCACTACAAAATGACTACATAATAGATGTAAGCAGTAAGGTTGTTGTATATATTCCACTGAAGGAACGATAATAAAACAAAGGGCTTTGTATGCCTATTTTAGGGGCAATTTCCCCTTGGAGAACACGTGCTACACAATCTTTCTCTCCAACATGTACCTTATTAATCTAAACTTCCTAAATCATCTAGAATATAACGAAGAGAAAAATCATGATGATTAACATTGCGTGTGTTGGAGGCAAATAGCGAATACCGGCGTCATTAACATGCGAGCTTTACTTATCACTCACGTAAGTATTAGTTCGAGTTAATGGACTTTAAGCGGCTTTAGATAGAATACAAATGGAAAACAAGGAATAAAAATGTGTCAAAATCTTAGCTTTAGGTCTTGGATTATTAAAGAGGCTAGTATAACTTACATTACATTTCTGTTGCTTCGCGTGGTATTCTCAGGAGAATAAATTTGAGGAACTTTCTAATTTTCATTTTCAAATGCCTTATTTGTAGCAGACTCCTGAAACAATGCTTTTCTGATCACGACAATCTTAACCACTTCAAGTCTAACGTCAACCATTGTCTATCCGAAATATCCTCTTCATATGCACCTCTTACTTCTTCCATGTACTCACTTACACTCTGACTGGCGTGGCTCTTAGGCCTTGTATTGATAGAATAATAGTATTGTAAAAATGAATTATTGCGAACGCGAAAATTCAAATATGAATATATCGTATAAGTGATGTCCCGTGTAAAATGGTTTCACCTAGTTCGACTGCACAAAAAAATCAATGTCAATATTTATGCATACTGTTATTATTATTATTATTATTATTATTATTATTATTATTATTATTATTATTATTATTTCATACACACTTTAAGATACTGTCTCCTGTCGTGAAAGATATTTTACTTAATACGGTTTATATATATATATATATATATATATCAGGGCTACGGGAATGTAGGACGCCCATGGCTAAGATACAAAGACAAGCTGAAAAGCAACTTGTCAGCAGTCAATATACCACATAACACCCTTGGGTGCTTAGCCTTGGAGATCAACGCGTTTTAATGGACTCAGAAATTTTTAATCTGCTTGTCTGAATCATCTTCAAGAAGCGAGAGCAAGATCTAAAAGGTCAGCCAATCTAACAGTGATCTCATCTCACAATCCTAACACTTGCTCCATATGTGGACTCCTTTGTAAATCACTAGCGGGTCTTAAATGCGACTTAAGATTATCGCACAAAATTTCATAACTGAATCAATAAGCTGCCAGATCCTCATACGTCGGAGCCGACGGTAGAGTCCATTATATGTACGGGTAGAATATAAAATCTACATACACGCACGAATACTTGCACGTACGTATAAATATATTTCTTCCTCAGCTATTATAAATACAGTGCTCAATGTTATGAAGGAGTTCTATAAGTAAATATTATGTATATTAACAAATACATACATACATACATACATATATATATATATATATATATATTTTATTCCGTCTACATCAATCCTATACTTGTATATATATATATGTATATATATATATATATATATATATATATATATATATATACAAGTATAGGATTGATGTAGACGGAATAAAATTCCAATAACCAATAACGGTATTCTTAAAAGACTGCTCAATACAGAATAGAGCAAATATTATTTATTTCAAACTTTAACATAAATATGTTATAAAATCACTACAAAAATAGCCATTTTGATTCAACACTTTTGTTGTCTTCTCAAGTTGAATGTAGAATAAAGCGAATAAATAAACTCGTTATTCTACATTCAACACCATCACTTGGGAAGACACCAGTAGTGTTGAAACAAAATGGCTATTTCTATAGTGATGTTATAACGTGTTTATTTTATTTTTATATATATATAACGTGTTTATTTTATATATTTCTATATATATATATATAACGTCATCCACCGACAGACTGTTTCGCAGCTCATCAGTGTGGCTAGACATTCGGTTGCCTCTTAGCTCGGATCGAAACCCGACTGAATTGGTGTTAGTCGGAGATTCTACCACTAAGCCGTCGGCGCACAGCAGGGGCGTAGGTGGATTTTTAGCGTATTTATTTTTAGAAACACCCCCAGTGACTGACAGTTGGCTTCAACGAAGAGTCTCGCTATATTAGCTATAATAGTCTCCCTAGAGAGCTCAACTGAAATTAATATTTATTTCAAGAGCCAATATAACGTCATATAATCTTATTTAAACTCTTGGAGGTTTCTCCAATATATTCTTTCTGGCAATATTTACAGAGTAAATTCCTCATTTAAGTTTTGGCTTGTTGTTTTGTTTTGTATTGATTAAGTTATTTATTGTTTTAGACGTAATTAACCAAATTTTATCTTGAGTTATGATAAATTCTCTGAGTTTTATGCACCATTTTTTGCAATCATCAGGTGATGATTGCAAAAAATTAACCGTTGCAAAATTGAACTATTAATGATACCCGGATTTGTGCTACTGGTGAGGAAAAATTGTATTTATACTACTAATAAATTATTAGTATAAATTTTATACATTCAACACTCTTTTATTGACATATATATACATATATATATATATATAGGGAGAGAGAGACACTCAGACAGACAGAGAGACAGACAGACAAGGAGAGACAGAGAGAGGGGATAATTAATGCAAATATAACGTGTGTTATTTGGCTGATTCGTGCTACCTTCAGAATCCAGAATCCAGGGTTTAGGATATGGACCCTCCAGCAATCAATCCATCCACTCGTCAAGGGGTATCAGAAATTGACAGTTTAGATTTCGCGTTTATTCTTTTAGATATATATATCTTTCATATCTTTATCTATCTTTTAGATATATATATATATATGTGTGTGTGTGTGTGTGTGTGTGTGTGTGTGTGTGTTGTTGTACCCACTAACTTTAACACAACTACAATTGAAAAAAATTATATATATATATATATATATATATATATATATAGCCAGACTCAACATTTTCCGTATTGTACAATATATTTCATTTAAAATAATATAATTCACTTTTCCAATATAGAAACATATATTTTTTTATAAAAAGATTAAAATTTTATGGTATCGAATAAATTGGCATCATCTTTTTAAGAAACTTTTTATTCAATACAGTACCATTATGGACATAACAGGAACCAAACAAACACGAACAAAATTATCCGTCCGCATTAGTTAATAAACAATGGCATAGACTTTCCTGACAATAACTTCCGGTAAACGTTTTCTATAGTCAGTAACTAATCGCCTACAAATTTCTTTAGACATAATCTTCCATTCTTCGAAAGCAAACCGCTATAAATATACTAAATTTGAAGGTTGTCTTGAATTATCTCTATTGGATTCAGGTACGGACTCAATGGAATATTTTTATTATATGTTTTGTGAATTTTATAAACAATTAAAATAATTTCCAGGCATAGAGATAATTTGGTTCCTCACCAATTTTTAAAACTGTGCTTTTAATGAATAATAAACTGGATGACAATAAAAATCCAAAATAGGTAATGAGTATTTCTACGATGCCTAAGTTTATATGATATACATATAATAAAGAGAAAAATCATGATGCTTAAGATTGCGTGTGTTGTAGGCAAGTAGATACATAGTGATATAATATAATATATATATATATGTTTCATTAAAAACGATAGACAAGACACTACAGTTAAGCTTTTTATTTAATTTTTCTTGTGTTCGAACAAGTGCTTTCTTTTTGCGACAGACTGTGTAGAAACTGTCCAAATGTTTTATAGTTCCGAGCGCTTTCGGCTATACTTTTAGCCATTATCAAAAATGATTTTATTTTTCAGTTTAATTGACCGTGTGCGTTATCTGCATGCTTTTAGTGTGTTATAGAGGGGTTTTATTTTTCGAACACGGTTAGCACATTATGGCCTAGTTCGTAGTTATAATTGTTAAGCGTTGGCGTTTTCTTTTCTTATTATTAGGGCTTCCATTATTTTTAATCTTTTTTTACAAGTGGATGAGGTTATTCTGTTTGAGTTTTCTACTAGTCTGTTTCGAATGGAGTCTGGTAGACTACAAAAAAAAAATAAAAATAATGTAAAAAAATTAAAAAGTAGTGAATTCTATCCATACTAGTTACCTCATACTTTCGACCTTGTACCACATCTAAGCTATGCTTGGAAAATCAATATCTTGGCCTACTCTGTCATGACAGGTTTTATATTCAGTGGGTGCCAATACCGTGCAACTTGATGCAAGATGATAAATTGTTTCTAGATATTTTTCGCAGAATCTGCATTTTGGGCTTACTAATATTATTACTATTATTATCAAAACGATCAAAAATGGGCGAAAGTACTCGAAGCTTTACAAACAATTTCGGCAAGTTCCTTTACATATTTTCATCTGGATTTTCATTCGACGTACTATTCAATAAAATAAGTGTAAACAAAGATGTATACCTAAATATACTACGTTTAATACACACACACACACACTCACACACACACACACACATATATATATATATATATATATATATATATATATATATATATATATAGCTTATAATAATAACTCTCATTCGAGGATACCCGTCTACTGGGGTGGCTAGCCAATCCCTATTGCAGACGCCCGCTCAGGCAATTTGTGTTTGCTCAACACCCACAGAGCCCACCTATGGTTTATACTGCAACTGTGCTGAGCAGACCTTAGTTACAGTTTCTGGGAGAGAGCGTGTTATCTAGCGTGATCAACAATTTGAACAAGACTTCGGCCACGATGGCTTGTGGCTTTGTGCCCTCATGAATTCCGTCTACCCAATTTCACTCATACGGCTTGGGTCAACCCGTGGTATGGTTTTCAGGCACTTTCCAAATGTGCCGCACGCTGGGATCGACCTCGATCCATTTCGATAACATCAGAGTGACAAATCGACCATGGTGAGATTCGAAACCGAGTCTCATGGCCAGAGTGAAGAACGATAAGTCAGTACGCGTTCGCTGACACCGTTTAAGGGGAGGTAACTAAGTATGGTTATGGAGAGTTTTTTACGAAACAAGTAGTAAAAAAAAAACTATTAGTGCAAACCTTGGCATTCCAAACTATCTATTGTACACGTTTTAAAACATTTGTGGAGTATTCATAATTAATTTTATTAAGGTTTGGCTTCAACTTTTTAATATAGATAGCTTCGAGATTTGTGAAAGGATCCAATTGAATATAAGTACACAGATCATGTCTAAATTATTCAACGAAATATGCCTCAAAGAATACATGCTGCCAAAATATACGCATATATATATATATATATATATATGTGTGTGTGTGTGTGTGTGTGTGTGTGTGTGTGTGTGTGTGTGTGCGAGCGAGCTCGTGTTTGTGTGTGAGTGTGCGTGTCTGTGTGTGTATTTGTCTTCACATGCCTGTGTGGGATACTGAGCGCTATATTTAAAAATATCTTCCTATCTATTGCCTATTTAAACAACTATCATTCTATATTTCGACCCGCTTATCTATCCTAACGTCTTTTTTTCTATTCATCCAATCTCACAGCCATTTAATTCAACAGAAAAATTTATCACTTTACAATTGTTAATGGGATTAACTTAGTTCCATAATTTTCTTTCTATTATGGAATCCGTTTTCGGACCGTCGTTATCAATGAATTGTTTACTTCGCTGATTTTGCGATTGATTTCCAATGGACAAATTTAAATGAATCCCCTTTCTCTTTTTCTTCGTTTGATTTCTATCTTCTTTTACTTTATTTGTTTTTTAGATATTTTTAGCCTTCTTTTTTCCTATCCTGAATTATTTATTTTTGTTTTACTTTTTGTGCGAGGCACACTTTTCTCCGCTTTTTGTCAGCTTCGACAAGGCAGCCAAGTAAATCAGAAACTCATATAGATATATTATCAACATTATTTTCGGACAGTTGGATTCGTTAAAAAAAGTAGTATTGTCGAAACCATGGTTTCATTCAGTTGATATTAGGCAAACTATTAATAAAAAAGCGTAAAAAATCTTCAAGGCATTTATAATAATAATAATTATTATTATTATTATTATTTGTGTATGTAATGTTTCCTGCTTTGTATTCTGTAGAGCTGGGCTCAAACTATGGTCCTTAGGTCCTATAGGAGAATTGTCATTTAATTGATAGCACTTTTCTTAGTATATGGGGTGTTTCTAGTAGGGCGATCTTTTGGGCAACTTTATGCTGATGTAACCTGGGACACTGTTAGTAACATTGTCCATTCCTTTTCTCACGAGGCCCAGAGCTCCGATTACTATTGATACACTCTCAGGCTTCATTCCCCACTTCTTGTTAATCTCGATCTACAGGTCTTGTATTTGGGCAATTTCTCGATGATTTTCATGGAGGTGTTTCTCTCAGATGGTACTCCTATGTCAATAAGCATACACTTCCTGAAATTTATGTCTTTTATTATATCAGGTCTGTTGGCTTTTATTTCCCTGTCAATTTGAATTGGCATGTCCCATAGGATAGTAACATTGTTATTTTGGGTAACTGTGTCTGGTTGCTAACCACACCATCTCTCAATCGTTTCGATTTTGTGCTTCTTGCATATCTTCTATTTCACGTATGTCGCTACCTTGTTATGTCTGTGGGTATATTCATTTTTTTTTTTTTGCTAGTTCCAGACATTCTGAGTATTCTGTATTTCTCTTAAGCTAGAATGTCCATGGATTTTTTCAATGTGTTCCTTTTTTATCATTCCAAGCGCACCTATTATGACTTGTACCATTCTTGTTTTCAGTTTCCATATTTTTTCTATTTCGATTTCCATTTATACTTCGATAGTTTTCAATTTCCTTGGTTGCTTTCTGGGCAAGCCATATCAAATAATTCTGTATTTCATATTCCCTCCCGGAGACAATGTACTGATGATAAGGGTGGAGACTATGCTGACGACATATGCTTTCATAGTTGAAATAAGAATGACCTTAAGCAGAAGATCAACATCCTCTACGAACTGTTCCAAGAAAGGAAACTCAAGATAAACCTTTCCAAAACAGAAATAATGATTGGGAATTGAAATGAAAGAATTGATGGTACCTATACTGAATCCGCCATGGAAATTCAGGATGTGTATTTAGTCAATACTAAACACTTCAGATACCACGCTGTATGAATCAGCCCTAACAAATTTAGTATACGAGAAAAGAAAATTGAACATAGATTAGGTTGTGCTAGAGGCGGTTTAACCCAACATCGGAAATTGATACAGGACTAAAGCTCAAGTCATGTTCTTAAACAGCCTAGTCAGGTCAAGACTTTCGTTTAATATTTAAAGTGTCTGATGTATACAGCCACTTCCTCAAATAAATGTTTAAAATGGCTTTGAATGAGGGAAGCCTCTGGGATTTGGCAAAGTCCGTCCTTCTTTGTACCTTGCGGTGTGCCGCTACAGAATCACCAACAAAGAACTTCGCCAAATAAGAGAAACCGCGTCATTGAAGGTTTTTCAACAGCAGAAACAACTAAAATTTTATCACATATATCAGGAAGAGAAAATAATAGCGTTAATGATTGAATAAGCTCATGGCGAGTTTTACGACAATAAAATATCCGCGGAAATTTCCCTATCGGATCGTTAAATATTTGAGCTTAACATCTTTAACAAAATATTGCAATAACATTAATAAATATGAATGCTAGTTGTTAATCTAAGAAGTGGGTACAAATGAAATTCACAACTTTTTTCATTTCACTGAAACAGCAGTCAAGAAGTTCTTTCTTTCTTTCTTTCCTTTCAATCTTTCGTTCATTTTCTTATGAAACAAAGTAGTGCCTCTTTACTCCTCTTTCCACTCAATCAAAACGGAATAGTCAATTATTTATGAGATATTGGCAGGAAACATTAAACATGTCCATTCTTTCTTTCTTTTTTCTTTCTTACTTTTTTTCTTTCTTTCATTCATTTTCTCACTGAAATCACGTTGTGTTTTTCCCCTCTTTCCGCAGGATCAAAAACAAAATAGTTCATTATTTAAGAAACATTGGCATGGCGTAACGGTCGTGCAAACTAACGAAGTGGAGACATGCATAATAATAATAATAATAATAATAATAATAATAATAATAAATGTGGCACATGAGGACATCAGTAATTCCAGTTGTAGTTGGGGTCATCGGATTGATTGGAAAAGGTTCTGATAGACTCATTGAAGGGATTCCTGGTAGCCCATGCCTTAAAGAAATACAAAAAAAGGTACTACTAACAAGTACAGCTCACACTTTGCGAAGGGCTTTATCTATGTAAAATGTGTGTGATCTTAGTTTGTTTTTTTTTTGGGGGGGTTGTTTTTTTGGTTTTTTGCTGAGGCTTACAAAAATGATCAGGGTAAAATGCCATGAAACCATTTCTGAACTTAGGTCTCTGGTTGGAACACGGAAGGAAATGTGTATACAATAGAAATCAAAGGAAATAATAATAATAATAATAATAATAATAATAATAATAATAATAATAATAATAATAATAAATAAAATCAGCTATAATGAAGAATTTAGTGAAGTACTAAGATTTAGTTTTCGATCTTGATCTCCAATCTGAAGTACCAGTTACTACTGGTAGAAAACTCAGTGACGAGATGATAGTTTGTTATCTTATTGTGAATTCTTCAGTATTTACTGATTTAGTAACAGACGCAAACAGACAAAAAAAAATTCTTCTAATACCAATAATAGTAATAAAGTGAAGGAGGTGTGTATTTCTTGCGAAATGTGAGTTTATTTCCCTTTTCTATTTTTCAAACGATCATAAAGTTGAATCAAAGACGCTCTGTTTCTTTCTTATATCGATATCCAATCTGAAAAAAAAAAGAAGTGGGGATGGTAATTCCGACAAATCGGCTGAAAACCCGACTTGACCAAAACGCAGTTATTGATGATTCAATACGAAACGATAGTTTGATTACTCGTTCGGCTTTGTATTGATGTTCTTCATCTTGTGATGAATGTTTGTTGGTGACTGGCAAGGAAGCAGATGGAGTTAAAAGGAATTGCCTTTCTGAGATTCTTGAAAAGTCTTCAGATGGACGACCAAGAAATGGTTCGCCATTGATTACTGAGTGTTCAGACCTGTTATTGTTTAATAGATAGATAGATAGATAGATAGATAGATAGATAGATAGATAGATAGATAGATAGATAATAGCCGGCTACGTCTTGTTGAACAAGAAAATATAACTTATAGAGCGGCTATCCAGTCCCTTTTGCAGATACTTGCTCTGGTACATTTGTGCTTGTTCAACACACACAGAATGCCTTCATATTGTCGATTGAAATTTATAAAATCTTTTTCTTAAAACAATTTTTCTGGGAAAATGGGTTTCTCATATCCAGTGGCTGTTATTGCTCTTTCCACTATTAATGGGGATTTCCTTCCTAACCTTTTGCTTGAAGTTGTATTGTTTATACTGCAACTATGTCGAGCAGACCACAGTTACAGTTTCTTGGAGAGAGCGTATGGCATGATCAACACATACATACATACATATTGTAGTTGCCAACTCATGTCCGGGTACGGCCATTACTATATATCTTTTTTGGAGAATATCTACTGATGTGATGAAGGAATGTGGCTCTTTAGCCAAGCAAGTGACCTACATACTCTGGCCCAAACAGGGGACTTAAGAGGTCCAACAGCGGGTGTTACATTATCATGCAATTTTAAATGTCACATGAAACCGCGTCCAGACCCACGTGTCATGCCACAAATATCACATTTCAGTTGCTGGAAGTCTACGGCTTTATAGTAAATTGCCACCCTCAGGCGGTGCGGTCACAAGTGACTCCTTACAGCCATCGACAAACACACTCTCCCCAATCTGTACACGTCAGATCGAGCTGCTTGCGAGTGTCTTCAGGAAGTTCAACGAGGACATCTTTACGCACATCTCTTTTAAGCTTTGCGTGCCTCCTCTTCTCCTCCTCCTCAGTCACACCTTTCACTCCGAGCAGCCCCATTCTAATTATTGCGAATAGATGCACATTCTTCCCAGTGCTCACATTCACACATACATACATAGTGAAAAATCAATTGATGTCCCAGGAGGACAGTTTCCATAACTTTAACTTTACGATACTGATGTCATCTCTGGTGACCCTTTAGTCCAATTATTGTCCTAAATTTTAAGCCACACTTTTTCCAAGCAAGTTTACCCCTCACTGCATTGGTATCAGGAAGCTGTGAGCTGTAATGCCTGTACGTTCAATTGTTAAGCTGCACAATTTGTTGCATAGATTGCAAGCGAAATCAAGCTGGCGATAGATTGTGCTGTTGTGGCGACGTTTGTGACAAATCAAGCTAACCGATTTAAAAGACAGATACACTCACATTCTTCACAGATAAGTCTTTCGGGTATATTTTCCTCTTAGGAGTCTTACGTCATCTATGTAGCGAACAGCCCCTTTTAGCTGTGAGTATTCAATCCGGCCTTCTCAAATTCGTTAATACCAATCATCAGCAGTGTCCTTTCATTCGCAAGATCTTCCAAAACGTTGCTAAATGTGCGTGCTTGTGTATCGTTTGTGCGACTTGCACTGCTGACGTTTGCCTTGCATCAGTCCTCTATGGGTAATAAGCAACCGGCCCGTCTCAGTCACCACTTCGTAACCATGGACACTATGCTCGAAATTTTTGCTTGTTGCAACACAGTGGTATCGGGTATTCTTGATCTCGATAATATATTTAGTACTTGATCCAAGGACTTTTAATGAAAATGCTCCAGACGCTGTATATGCCTGCTATAAGTTGTCCAGGTCTCGCCGTCATACAAGAGAGAGAACAGAACACATGCTTGGTAGACGTTGTCTTTAGTGGTTGCACTGATATCTGATTGGGACCATAACCTGTTTCCATACTGGATATATGTATCACAAGTCCTTGAAAGGCTGTAGGCAATTTCCTCATCAAGGGTGTTGAATTTGGATAGTGTGTTAAACGAAAATTTCTACAACTCACAACTTTTTAACATTAATGTAGTGTTATGGTCCGATTCCTTGTACCACGGTGATAGTCCAAGGTAGAACCAATAAAGAAGAACTCGAAGACGGATATGGAATAACACAGATATATTACAAACAGGAATATATACAGAGAAGTAGAAAGTGTTAGTACGAACAATCAGATTTAGTAGTAATTGTCTGAACGCGACTCTGTTTCGGTCTGCCTCTGACTCGACTGACTCCTGACGGACTTCACTCCAGAATTCAGACTGAACTCCAGACTTCAGACTAGACTCAGACTTCAGACGGAACTCCAGACTTCAGACGGAACTCCAGACTTAAGACGGAACTCTCAGACTTCAAACAGAACTCTCTGCTTCCTCTTGAGGCGCAGATTTATTACGTATTGAATAGTCCATTATGTTATTATGGGTAAGGTCCCATAACATGTAGGATGTATAATTCTTTCCAGGAACAAGCTGATGCACGACTACTGTTTTTTTTTTTTTGGGGGGGGTGATTGATTGATTGTAAACCCAGATGGATCACAAGCTGAAGAGAGTCAAGAGCTAAAGTTCTTCCTCTGTGTGGATAACAAGGTCACAGTGATCTGTATAGAGTATGTCCAGAATCAGAGGTATTAAGGTTTTAGAAGCAGCGAGAGAAAGCAGTGAATGTTGAAAAGGTTTCAAGGTGTTCTGTAGAGGATATAAATACTATCAGGTTTAGCAAAAATTCTGGATAGATCTACTGCGAAGAAATATTGTGAAAAGAGTAGGCGCTAAAAGATCTCCCAGCTTCACACCAGTTTTGACAGAGATTCGATCTAACAATTCACCATTTACACATACCCACACTTTCATATTGTCATGTAAAGAACAGATGAGCCATGTGAAATTCTCTGGGAAGCCTAGCTTCAAAGTATACCCCACAGAACTTGCCTATTGACTGTGTAAGAAAGCTATCATAAGACTAATGAGACTCTGTTTATGGTCAAGTTGTTACTTTCCTGCGAGACACGTCACCTGAACCCGCCTGGCAGTAAAAACCATATCTGCTGAACCACTGGCTTACGGCCATATCACGTTGAAACCCTGGTACGATCAGCAAATTTAAGCAGCGTCAAATCTGGTTAGTATCTAGACGGGTGACCGCTGGCGAATACCTGGTGCAGTAAGATTGGATGTGTGGGTGGTGTGTTCAGAATTTGTGATCGGAGAGCCGAGTTCCAATTCCAGTCGGTTTCGTTATATTCACTTTCGAACAAACACCACTGAGAAAGATATGAGTCAACATCTTCTTTCTCCAAATATTGGTTAATTAGTATGTCTTTTATCAGTAAAAAAAAAACATTATCTCCCCACCACAAAAAATATATAAATAAATGTTTTCTGGCTTTAAATAACCTGCAAAAGGTTGATATGCCTTAAAAGACAAATGCACTGCGATTTGGACAAAACCTACATTAAGACTCACACAGTATCATTACTCAACATATCCTCTCAATATTCAGCCTCCTACTGTCTTATTTATTAGTCCTCCACCTTTCCTGGTTCTTGCGTATAAAATTTCTAGAAAAATAATATATTTTTTTAAAAATTCAATAAATGTTCGAGACTCATTTTAGTTTTCCTAAACACATTTATCAGTACTTAAGAACGTATCCTTCTTACTGTCTTTCTCGTGTCCAAGATGGTCATGCATTGGCTGCTGGGGTCTGGAATCGGTATCAGACCCCGTTGGAAATGTCATGATCTTGAATCCCGGTTATCAAGTTAGAGCTCTCCTCTATACTTGTACGTTTGTACGCAATACAGGCAACCTGTCTCTGTTCATTTGATCTTGTGCGGAGCTCAGCTAATCTTTTAGCACAAATATTCCACAGTGAGATTAAATAAAAATAATGGTCAGTTTTCGTTGTAATTTCTTTGTAAAAACGATCGCTGGAAGTCGTATCCAGCCTTGGGATAACTTTCACTAGCCTGACAATCCGAAGACGCGGTTACAAAGCGAAAGATGCCTTCCTAAATCTAATCAAAGTATTAAAAAACGGAAAAATTTCGTTAGAAACAAAGAAAAGACTGTTGAACAGCTAGATCATATCACTCTTCCTACATTGGCTGTTAATTCTGGAAAATATTCTCACAAATGGTGGCATGAAACAACAGAGATGTGGTTCTACAGAAGGATGCTGAGAATACCATAAACGGAGTATATAAGTAACGAGGAAGTTTTAAAGAAAATGGGGATAAAGCATTCATGCACTTAGAATCGAAAAGAGATAGGTTTGATTGATTTCTTTATTACGGCTTATCAACCTATTGCAGGTTATTTAAAGCCAGAAAATATTTTTAGATTGTAAGAATTTTTTATGAGATGATAATGGTTTAGTGATGCAAGTTTTACTAATTAACCCATAGCTGGTGGAGAAGAAATTATCTCATACCTTTCCTAAGGGTATTTTCACGTAGGTGAATATAATGAACCAATGTTATTTCCAAACAGTCACCCATCTAGATACTGACCAGGGTCGACATTGTTCGAGAACTGATTTTTGAACGTGACGTGGTCGTAATTCGGAAAAGAGACAGCTGAAATGTCTTGGGCATATAATGAGGAAATGGCTCGGCGAATTTGACACTCACGGGATATAGCGAAAACAAGATGAACGGGGTGAAATGTCGAATAACCTACCTAAAGTGTTTATGTAAACGGATAGCAGAGAATGTGATGGATAGTAAGGACGCAAACATTAGTTATCTACAAAGAGTTGATATCATAGGACATAATGAAGACAACAGGGTAAGATTGAAACAGCGAGTAATCTACCTAACGCGTAAATAGATGACAAAAGAGATAGTGGCAAGGATAAAAAAAAACTACTAAGAGCTTCACATTATAGGAAATTATGGAGAGCTATGATTACCCTCGTTCTGAACGAACACAGCACATAAAAGAATTGTTTCCTTGAGTTTGAGTCAAAGCTACGACCATCATAGCATATCTTTATGTAATTATACATCGCTTGTACCCGATGGCTGGAGCTGAGGGCAATTTTTTATCTTTTAAGTAATGTAAATCTGTTTCAGTGCGCGAATTCCGTCATCTCGAGCTGAAACCTTTCTGGTTAAACTCTTGGAATAGTTACTTTCTTATACATCGGATTATGGATAAGGTGGATTTAAGAAATAATCTGCCCTGATAATCTTCAGTTCATCCACTTATTGGTCGTCCTGTGATGAAAGACTGTCGAAAGCCATCAGGCTGAAATACGCTGCTAGTTAATAGAATCTTTTCTTGTTGTGGCTTGAACACGCGTTTATAATGGCGGGAAGTTTTTATCCTCCATTCTGACTGGGATTATTCGAGTTATAATATAAGTTCAGCTCCAGGGAAAAAATAGAGTCGAAGAATAAGAAAAACGAAAAGAGGGGAGAAAAACAGAAGAAAAAAAAACGAAGAAGTGATAATAATAACAACAACAACAACAAGAAATTATAATAATAACAATATTGATTATAATGACAAAAAATGATAATAATACTAATAATAAGAAGAAAAAGAAATAATAATAAGAAGAAATGATAATAATATTAACAAGAAGAAGAAATGATAATAATAGTTTTAACAAGAAGAAGAAATTATATTAATAATAATAATAATAACAAGAAGATGGAGATGAAGAAGAACAAAAGAAGAAGAGGGAGCAAGAAGAAGAAGAAGAAGAAGAAATTATACACTGATTTTCTTTTTGGAACGGTGTTCTTCACTTGATTTGTAGCTGTTATCATTAATTAATGATCGATTTTTTTGCTAGCACCGTTGATCGTCATATTTTTCGGCCTCACTATAGAAATTCTGTTTTTTATGGCTATTTAATAAGCTTAGCTTTGCCTGACACAGAGACGATCGATTTCACTACAACTACACTGGTTAACAAATCAAAGTTGCAAACCATCGCGCTCGCATAAGTTTCTTTTCTTTAAATTTTTATTTTCGTTTCTTTCTTTGTTTTTTGTGGAGAGGGGTTGTTTATCTTTAGTACTCAGATCATTGCAATCATTATTAAAGTGAATAGTCCAAAGGAAAATATTTAGGATAAAAGTCTGTTTTTTTCTTTATACGCCTGTTCACTCAAAAGCCACACAATGTAGATTTTCCAATTTACAAACAACACATTAAATCTATTAAATAACGTATAAACAGAAAATATATTAAATAATTGTCGGATTAATCCATTTTATGTTGTCAATGTTTATGTTAAACTACATTTCGTGAGCAAATATAATGGTTCGGGAAAAGTCAGCGAACATTTGTTGTTTAAAAACAGTATTTTGTGTGTAACAGTAATCCATTTTTTTTTCTTTTCCACAAGTTCAAGAAAAAATATTGAATTACTACTACAATAGTTGAACATCGGAAAACATGAAGAATGTTAATTCCTTTTAATATGTGGAAATAACCACTCTTTACCTGATGAAGGTCGCGAGAGCGGAAACCCGTGTAGCAAAAATGGGGAAAATAAAGTACAATATGCATTCAAAAAATACACATTATAGATAAAAACGTCTGCGTCTTCATTCTTCTATTTAAGATATACACATTTTTCTAATTGGAACAAATATATATACATATATACAGTGTAACCCGGATATAAGAGAGTTGTCGGGACCGGAGAAGATGTCACTTATATCCGGGGTTTCTCTTATATCCGGGTTTGGTCTATTTTATATACATTAACACAGACTCTAATTTGGAACCAGAGAAAATCTCTCTTATATCCGGGTTACACTGTATATATATATATATATATATATATATAGAGAGAGAGAGAGAGAGAGAGAGAGTTCCTGAGCGAGATCTTAGTATTTTTCTGTTTTTTCGTTTCTTTTTACATTCACTCTGTGATGGAGGCGGGGAAGTGTTTGTGTATGGTCTTGATGAATATTTTCCCTACCGTTTGTTTTTACGTTTTCGTTGTACGGTGGGCTTGAATCAAATAATGTTTCTTTTCCTGTTGGCTTTTTTTTTTTTTTTGTACTGTATGGTGTGTATGTTATGTTAACCAATAGCCGCCATAACCTATACTCAGTAGACAAGAATATTTAGAAACATTACCGACCACCCAATAACGGTCAGGATAATACAATAGACCTTATTCCACCTAATTCACCACAAGCCCGCATATATAAATAGTCGAGTCAAAACACAACACCCATGGCCTGAAGATTGTTTTGAAGCATGAAACGATATATATATATATATATATATATATATATATATATATATATATATATATATATATAAGAGAAAATCCTAATAATAAGGCATAAAGATCCGGACATATTACTGAACAAACATAACGAGTTCGTTTTTAAATGTAGACATAAAAGCCACCTCAATTAAACTAAATATATTTAGAAATAACTATATAAAAAGGGAAAATATTACTTTTGTTTTTGAAATGAATGTATGAACACATGGATGCTGTACTTGTTCGTATGTACTCTAAAACGTAGATGAACCTGGACATTTATATGTGAATTTATATATATATGTATGGGCATTTTGGATAAGGGTGCTTATATGCATATATGTGTTTGTATGAATTGTAGGCGCATATGTATATGTGTGTATGTATATATATATATATATATATATATATATATATATATATATATATATATATATATATATATATATATATATATATATGTGTGTGTGTCTGTGTGTGTGTGAGTATGACTATATATGTATGTGGTATGTATAGGTGCAAGCGTAATTTTTGGCTAGGTATTTTTGTATATATATGTGTATATGTATTTTGCATGTATGTATATATATATATATGTGTGTGTGTGTGTGTGCGTGTGTGTGTGTGTGTGTGTGTGTGAAAATATTGTAGAAAATAGGAAAGAAACTGGTTTGGTAAATAATCCAAAGTTCCTTAGTATTTTTGTAATTATTTTTAAAAAATAGTGCTCGATACGAAAGTAGAGCATAAATATAATTATTTATTTAAAAATATGATTCCAACACGCTACATAAGAGGTCTCATGTTTCAAAACAAGAGCCGAAAACTTCAAAATAATATTTGAATTAACTTGAGTTAAAGTAGGCTCTGTTCCATCTTCAAGCGAAATTTTTTGGGAATGACTTATTTCTGAAGTTTACGAGTTTTAATAGTATGGTCAGAATTGAAATCAAAAAATTCCATGGTAACATCAAGGGCGGATTGTTTGGAATCGGCAGGGGTGGGGTGTTAATAATTTGTATCAGTATAGAGTTACTTTCATAGATGTCGGGTCACGGTAAGGTGGGTGTGGCTAAATTTACGACGGAGGAAGTTTTCGCATAGTCTGGCTTGAGCGTCTACGGAGATTTATTAATTTATTTTTATTTTATTATTTTATTATATCTCTTTATGAAAGGGATTTGTGTATATGAAAAGGCCGTAACTTTTGTTATTTGACGACTTCATAAAGGGTTATCAATTTTTGTGGGTAATTAAAACTATGTATATGGGCTATGGATTTTAAAATTTATATGCGTGTTTTAGGCTAGTTATTCAGAGCATAAGTTCGGTTGTGTCGGCAGAAAACCGTTAATTCTTGCCGGTTGTTTAATAGGTTTTTATTGTTTAGGAGCTTAATAATGTGTAGTTTCTCATAGAGGCACAAAGGGCATGGGTCATCCCAAGTTTTGCAAGTTCTAGTTCTGTTAACTTTAAAAGGGCTTTGGTGAAAATAAATTATTATAATGGTACCTTAAAGTGGTCTGTTTTTCTCATATATATATATATATATATATATATATATATATATATATATATATATATATATATATATATATATATATATATATATATGTTTATACGTTATTTTTCTACATACAAATATTTAAGTTAATGTTCTGTTTATAATAAAGCGTATTAACATTTACCGGCCTGAATGTTCGAGAAATCTCATAGATACATGTATGTGTCCATATATATATATATATTATAAATTAACTGATTGAAAATATTGGTTTTTCGCTACACAGTTCTAACCATGTTTCAAAAATGGAAGCTAAATGCTTAGAATGTAATTTTGTAATTAAATTAAAGACATTAGTTCCACGCTTGAGGATGAAATAGAAATAATGTCTTTAATTTAATTACAAAATTAAATTCTAAGCTTTTAGCTTCCATTTTTGAAACATGGTTAGAACTATGTAGCTATATGAATATTGTCCTTTTACATATATACTCTATCTGAATTTTTTACGGACACACACATGCATACATATATATATATATATATATATATATATATATATATGCATTGCTGCAGTAATTTTGAACTGCGGTATATTGAAATCTAAGTTCTTTTTTTTTTCGTTTATTCGCACTAATATCAATATGTTGTAACATTTGGGATTTCTTTGTTTTTTGAAAATGTGTAAAAACTATATATATTTATTGCATTTTCGATTTTTATCAATTTGTAATAAAAAAAATCTGTATATTATGATTTGAAATTTCTTCTGTTTGTTTTTTTATTATTTCTGTAACAACTGAGAAATTTAAAACAAAATAAAGACAACATCCGTTAGTCTGAGACAAAAAAAATATCTATAAGCAATGATTAGTTCAAATCTACAACGCGAAAGTATATTTGTCGGAAAGCGTAATAGGATTTACAACCATTTGTCGCTACTATGTCCATCATTAGAAAAAAAAATAATAAGATCTGCTGCTTTTTATGAAAAGTGATGTTGCATTGTTTCTCAAGTCAATTTGCTTAAAATGTGCAAGCGAATCACCAAGATTTACCTAATTTCCTATGCACCGGCTAAAGATGACAACACGAAAAAGAAGGAGAGAAAGAACGAGAAAAAAAAAGAAAGAATACAACCAACCACCCAACCTTCCGACGTTGATTTATATTGGAATCGAGGCTGTCGGTCAGAGACGATTGTGTTTGTTCCCCCCAGCGGAAATATTTATCGGCTGCTCTTTGAGTCTGAGCAGAATAGGGGAAAAAAGTCGTTTTCTGTTCATTGACGAAATCTTATTATTATTCCTCCATTTTTGTTATGATAACGTCCGGCCACTGAGCGCCAAATGGAAATGTGAAAAGAAAATGGCTTCTTCTGTTAAGACGAAGCGATGCTGTTTGCTATAATGAGAGCGGATCGAAAGGGAAGACTTGATGGATTTGGTGGAAGCAAATCAACTTCCTTTTTTTTTTTTTTTTTTTTTTTGTTCTTGTTTTATTTTTCTTTATTATTTATTTATTTATTGTCGACCAAAACTACAATTTTATTCGACCGAGCATGACGATTTTTCTATTTTCTATTCAAACAAAAATTTCTTCAAATGTACCCATAAAGGATTTCGTGTTATCTGCGTTCCCTTAAGGGCAAATAGGTACCACTGGGATCCATGATCAAATGATCTTGATAAAAAATCTTTAATTGAAAATTATCAAATTTAAAGAAAGAAATAATTACAGAAAGAGTTATTTGTATTAGGTGTCGTAAAGACTACCAACGACAAACATCAAGTTTGATATCAAGTTATTTCCTATTTATGTGATATATATGACTATTACATTCATGCCTCGTTGTTCGTAGTTACTAACAGTAAATATTTAGTGACTAATGCAAATAATTACATTACGAAAGAAAGAGGAATGATATAGTACTTTACATTAAATCAAGCACACTATCCAATCTGATATCTGTAAAATACCAGTACACTGTAAATATAAACTATTTTGTGTTACTTTTAAATTCAACCTTTTTCACTTTTCTATTCTTTCTCCAGACGACATGCTTATAGAAAATGATGACTATAATACCACTTAAACAAGACTGGCTTATGAAAAAAAAAAAAGAGAAAGCCCATGGAGCAATATGTTACATCTGTGATTACACTGATGTAAACAAAGTGACGCTCCGCCAATTAGCGGTGAGTCCTCGAAAATTCGACTTTACAATGTTGTCATATTCCGTCCGTAGTGCACGGGGCTTACAAACTGAGTTGACTGCTTCAGATTTTGTCCGTTGCTTCCGATATCCGTTAAAGGGAGGTCCATAATACCGAGGCGTGAGTGTATTTGCAAATAAATAAATAAGAAGAGACTACGTTGTAATTTTTTATCATTTTCTGAATATTGATGGATTTTTCCAAAAAAGTGTATTGCTAAAAATCATCGACCTAAGACAACGTTTTTCAACCTTTCTTTTTTCATCTCACGGAACACTTGAACTTATAGTTAAACATTGACCTCGAGGCAACGTTTTTCAACCTTTCTTTTTTCATCTCACGGAACACTTGAACTTATAGTTAAACATTGACCTCGAGACAACGTTTTTCAACCTTTCTTTTTTCATCTCACGGAACACTTGAACTTATAGTTAAACATTGACCTCGAGACAACGTTTTTCAACCTTTCTTTTTTCATCTCACGGAACACTTGAACTTATAGTTAAACATTGACCTCGAGACAACGTTTTTCAACCTTTCTTTTTTCATCTCACGGAACACTTGAACTTATAGTTAAACATTGACCTCGAGACAACGTTTTTCAACCTTTCTTTTTTCATCTCACGGAACACTTGAACTTATAGTTAAACATTGACCTCGAGACAACGTTTTTCAACCTTTCTTTTTTCATCTCACGGAACACTTGAACTTATAGTTAAACATTGACCTCGAGACAACGTTTTTCAACCTTTCTTTTTTCATCTCACGGAACACTTGAACTTATAGTTAAACATTGACCTCGAGACAACGTTTTTCAACCTTTCTTTTTTCATCTCACGGAACACTTGAACTTATAGTTAAACATTGACCTCGAGACAACGTTTTTCAACCTTTCTTTTTTCATCTCACGAAACACTTGAACTTATAGTTAAACATTGACCTCGAGACAACGTTTTTCAACCTTTCTTTTTTCATCTCACGGAACACTTGAACTTATAGTTAAACATTGACCTCGAGACAACGTTTTTCAACCTTTCTTTTTTCATCTCACGAAACACTTGAACTTATAGTTAAACATTGACCTCGAGACAACGTTTTTCAACCTTTCTTTTTTCATCTCACGGAACACTTGAACTTATAGTTAAACATTGACCTCGAGACAACGTTTTTCAACCTTTCTTTTTTCATCTCACGGAACACTTGAACTTATAGTTAAACATTGACCTCGAGACAACGTTTTTCAACCTTTCTTTTTTCATCTCTCGGAACACTTGAACTTATAGTTAAACATTGACCTCGAGACAACGTTTTTCAACCTTTCTTTTTTCATCTCACGGAACACTTGAACTTATAGTTAAACATTGACCTCGAGACAACGTTTTTCAACCTTTCTTTTTTCATCTCACGGAACACTTGAACTTATAGTTAAACATTGACCTCGAGACAACGTTTTTCAACCTTTCTTTTTTCATCTCACGGAACACTTGAACTTATAGTTAAACATTGACCTCGAGACAACGTTTTTCAACCTTTCTTTTTTCATCTCACGGAACACTTGAACTTATAGTTAAACATTGACCTCGAGACAACGTTTTTCAACCTTTCTTTTTTCATCTCACGGAACACTTAAACCTATAGTTAAACTTTCGTGGCAAACTTAATTCAGTTGAATATTAGCGTTACATTTTTTTAATTTGTCTGCTAATGTTCTGGATAAAGCAGTATTCGATAGATAAGCGTTGTCTAATAATTTTTATTTCTTAATTAAAAACTTTTCCATTTCTTAATATTTTTTAATCGGTATCACCCCAAGCAAGGCAATCCAGTCACTAAGGCGCAAGGATTTACAGGGTGTGGAGAAATTAGAAACAGAAATGTTAGTGATGGTTAAGAAGGAGAAAAGAGCATTCAGGAGGACAGTAAATAGCGATTGACATTGCATTTACATTCTTTAAGATAAAAATTGGCTGGAAAGCATGGAGCCGGAAGGGAGCACCACAAGCGAGAAGTGCGAGGAAAGAAACTGTTATCATACAAGTTAAGGCTACATCTAGCTAGCTCAACTGTAAATTGATGAGATCTTGACGCCAGTCTAGTATTGCGCAATCTAGGTACCATAACGAAGAGCTCGTCTGAACGATTAACATGAAAGTATTTATAAAGAAAAAAGGCACCGAGAGGCTATCTTATGGTGGTGGGTAAGTGACTGAAGCCGAGGTGCCAGATCAGGATCAATGATATTATTGATTCTTCTTTGGATCTTATCGAGAGGCTCAAGGTAAATAGCAGGGGCACCGGACCATATATGGTAGCAATATTCTAAGCATGTCCGAATGGTAGACTTATACCCTATGTAATAATTTTTTAAAAAAATGTGTTCAGTACGAGCTACACGTCCTCATTACATCGGATACAATTCAATAATTGCACAATGAGGGATTCAATATATATATATATATATATATATATATATATATATATATATATATATATATATATATATATTGTATTTAGGCAGCATCTTATTTATATATATTGTATTTAGGCAGCATCTTTTCATTGATACACGTTTCATTAAATATTATAGACAAGTGTTGTCTATTTATTTTATGCAAAATTTTTTAGTAACATCTGATAAGTTTAATAACATTATCGTTGAACGAAGAAAGAAATTGACAATATTGATCCATATTTTTTTTAATACAATCTAAGCTTCCGGCTTACATAAGCCATTATCAAAGATGTCAATTACAACATATTAAACAATATACGGACAAGACAGTGATGATAGTCTGTCAATGTTTACATAGATGATTTCTAAGCAACGATAAACACATGTATAAAGACGCTAGAAGCGAAAATCGCACCGCATCTCATGACGTCACACATGACCACACAAGAGTGAATTGAGAAGTATAAAGTATGGTAAGCCGTTGGTATAAAGCAATGGCTTCTGTTACCAATTATAGACATTTAAGAATATTTGTAGAGATGCTATAATTGATTTTGTTTAGGTTGGGTTTCAAATGCTTGATGTATAATGCTTCAAGGATTTTTAGTTTTTGTCTATTGTTTTCATGTCGAAGTATAATTGTGTTTTCGACAAGTATTTTACGGAATTGTGTGAGCGGGCAAGGATTGTTGATGAATACTGATATATATATATATATATATATATATATATATATATATATATATATATATATATAAATTAACTCATTCAATAAAACCTGAAGCCATAAAACCTAATATATAGAAACTGACTTAGAGAAATATTAATTTTTTTTTTTTATAACAGATACGTCAGTCTAACATTGTTTTCGGCGGTTGGAATGAGTTAATTTATATATATATATATATATATATATCAGTATTCATCAACAATCCTTGTCAAATCGTGCCATTTATGGAGCTGATTTCACACACCACACCCACTTTATATATAATGCATACGTTCAGTTATAACCATAATGCACTCGTATAGTCAGTCTAAAGTGGGTTTCATTTTGATACGTACATTAATTCTCTTTGGCCTCATTTCGAAAATATTTTAATTAATGAGCTTTAAAATTTTTCCCGGCACAAGCACTATCCTCTCGACCGGTGTACCACAGCACACTGTTCGAAAAACAACTGACCTAAGAGAAAAAACTTCAATACAATTTAAAATTGAACGTTAACTTTACTTGTACTTCTGTTAATCCCTAATCAGCAGTAGTCATGTTTTATATAATGACTGTTTGCTTGTACTCTGAGTATGCCTTTCTGCTAAGATGGCTAGCTATTGCGGAGAGAATTGTGTTTCTTATCACCCACGGAGCCAACCTTTGCTTTACACTGCAACTTTACTGAACGAAACTTAGTTACAGTTTCTGGTAGAGAGAGCATAATCTGAAGCGATGACTTGTGATACGTGCTGCCTAATTTTACTGAAAAGACTTCGGTCAAATCGTGGTATGGTTCCTCCAACGTTGCCGCACGTTGTAGTCGTCTCCCCAGGCCGATAAAAAGCTACCTCCAGGATAAACTGATAATGAACCTGGGTCTCATGGTCAACACGGATTACGGCCAGATCACGTTGAAACACTGGTTCCCATACGACCCCAACCCCGAAGTTAAGCAAAGACGAGCCTTGTTAGTACCTAGATGGGTGACCGCATGGGAATGCCAGTTGCTGTAAGCTTGGATATACGAGTGATGTAATGTATAATGGCTCGGAATTGTTAATCGGATAGCCCGAGCTACAATTTCAGTTGTGTTATGCACTTACGCGCAAATACACTTGGAAATGTATGAATCCACCTCTTCTCCCCAGCTATGGGTTAATTAGTAAGACATGTAGCATTAAGCTCATATTATCTCCAAAACATTCTTACCAACTAAAAATGTTTCCTGGCTTTAAATAACCTGAAAAGAGTTCATAAGCCGTAGAAAACGAATCAATCAATCTCATGGTCGACATGGCTTACGTCCATATAGTATTGAAATACCGGTTCCCGTACGATCAACGAAGTTAAGCAACGTCGAGCCGGGTCAGTACCTAGATGGATGACCGCTTGGAAATATCAGGTGCTGTAAACTTTGATGTGCAGGTGGTGTAACTGATAATGGCTCGGAATTTTTAATCGGAGAGCCGTGTTCCATTTTCAGTTGGGTTCATTATTTATCGCTTAGGCGTAAATATCATTGGGAAAGTTATAAATCCACCTCTTCTCTCCGCAGCTATGGGTTAATTAGTAAGACTTGTATCACTAAATTATTATTATCTAACCCCACCCCACCCCCCCAAAGCATTCTTACAATCTAAAAATATTTACCTGCAAAGGGTTCATAAACCGTAGAAAGCGAATCAATCGTATGGTCTCTACACGTACTAACCACTCGGCTATCCGCTCAAATTATATACTAACTGATTTTTTAAACATACACTTTAGGAAAGTTTTAGTAATAAAAGTGTGGAAATGTTCTTGCTGGAAGAAATAAAGAACAAAAATAAAAAAAAATATGCCCATTGAAACCGTATAAACGGGTTCAAGTGTCGGTTTACCTCCCCGAAAGAGAATTCGCCCTTCGGGGTAGCCTCTTTCAGGTTCCTCCCCGCCCGAAGGCAGAGAGTTCAACCGATCAACTGGTCGACCAACATTGACTGACTGACCGACGATATTCAGTCACCCCACCCACCACCACGAGGGCGTCATGTGGCACAAGGCCTTTTTAACGTGGGATCTCCGAGCCCGTGGGATCTCCGAGCCCGTGGGATCTCCGAGCCCGTGGGATCTCCGAGCCCGTGGGCTCGGCCAAAAATATGCCCATTGAACCCGAATAAACGGGTTCAGGGTCGGTTGAAGGCAGAGAGTTCAACCGAACAGCCAGTCGACTGACTGACCGACCCCTACTACTCCTACTTATTATGGGTGGGAGAGTCTATTAACTATAGAATAGGTGTGTTCCACTATAACACGTATGCAGTACTAAACTAACAAGACATACTATTCAAGTTTACATTTTTTTTTACTAATGTTAACTCAGTACAAGGCCAAAGGGTCAGTAAAGGTAGAGGGTTACTATTATGGAGTTTTATTAACGTTTGAAAAAACAAGATAACAAGAAGTATAAGCTACTAATTCTAGACTAGAATTGAACAGGTCAAGATTTAATTAGTGAATAAACTTCAGGCGGATTTGAAATAGACTTTTGAAGGTGCCGGAAACCCAATCCTAAACAGGAGACAATGGATGAACATCTACTCCTGTTCAAAAGACCGGGATGGAGTGTGAACCGGCAAACCTATCTACTCCTACTTGGAGAGGAAAAATGAAAATAATTACTGAATAAAATTTCAGGCATTACATTCAGATTTCAGAATTATAGAGTTAAGGGAATTGGAAACCCAGTCCTAAACAGGAAACAAAAGACCGGGGAGAAGTATTAACCGTATAATAAGCGAATCTATCATTCATATATATATATATATATATATATATATATATATATATATATATATATATATAATACAGGTTTTACTGAAGATGTTTGACAAGGCAATGCGATTAAACTTTTTTTATTATATTTATGTTGCATGCGTACAAGAGATTTCTTTTTGGGATATAGATTGGGTAAGAATTGTCCAAGATCTTACACTTTATATATCCAAAAAAATTTTAAAGAACTCTTTAATACGTACGCAAGAAAAATATAATAAAAATGCTCAATCACAGTGTCTTGTCAATCGTCTTCAATGAAACCTGTATAAAAGAGGGATTCCTGCCTAAATACGCAAGATAGATATATATACAGTGCGTTCTGCTTGATTATGCAAAGTTAATTTTTACCTAAAAATATCCAAGTTAAGCAATATATTCTGAAGAATAAAAGCTAAAGTGTTGTTGATACTATTATTATTTTGTCAATCATTTAAGTTGTCGAAATATACAAAACGTGCTTCTTTTTAATGATTTATGAACTTAAGCCCTAATTTAGTGTTCACTTTCATTATGCAAATGGAAAATAAAACAAGAAAAACACATTTTATACTAAATTTTATTGATTGAATTGTGGCGCATATGACAATACATCGTGTGTTCTAAGTCCTACATTACATAATACATATGTATAGCATGTTAAACAAAACAAAACAAGTCTGTTAATGCGGCTACAAACAAACATGACATCCTCCATTCTTCAAAACCGTTATGAGGCGTCTGTCCACTGCTGACGTCAATGTTTCAATTTCAGAAGATTTGATTGATCGGCAAGCACTTACAATTGCTTTCCACAGGACTTCTAAGCTGGTGAATTGCTTGTTTTCAGCATTAATTCGCCTCTTGACTATAGACCAAAAATTTTCTATTGGATTTAAATCAGGGATGTTTGGAGGCCATACCATTAAATTTTGCCCTTTGAACCCATAGTCTGATAGACAATAGGTGGTGCTTCTTGATCTATGCGCTGGAGCATTATCCTGCAAAAATATCAACGATCTTCTTTTCTGAATTGGTTGTTCATCAAGCCAGAGCAGAAAGGCATCTTCCAAATGCCTACAATATGCATTTGAATTTAGCTTAAGCCCTTTGACTACTTTCTGTGGGCCTATTAGTTCATTTCCGCGGATCCCAGCCCAAAACATCACTCCTCCGCCACCCTGTTGTCGACGAATGCGTACTCCTGCCGGTCGACCATTTAACACCCATTCAGATGACCACTCATCAGGCCCATCAAGGGTAGCACGGCACTCGTCGGTGAAAATCACATTGCTAAAATTGATCTTCATGTAACTGTGTGCCCATTCAACTCTTTTCATCTTGATGGGACTCTTCATTTTGGCAAGGTCTTGAGGACCTCACAACGGATAGTTTTACCAACTTTGGGCACTCCAGCGCTTTCAAATATTTTTTACTAGTTTCATGCCCTTTCTTCGAGACTTCATATTTAATTTTACGAAGATCTCTGGCAGTTAACTTTCGCAAATGCGATCGCTTAGGTGTCTTTCTGCATGATTTGCTGCCTAAGACGAATGCTTTGATTGTACGGTGGTCTCTATGTAACTTTTTTGAAATTTCTGGCGTTGACAGACCACTTCCAAGCATGCGAGTAATTTCGGCATGATCGTTTTCAGTAACACCCTTTTTTCTTACCCATATTAAGGATTTATATGGTGATTGCTTAATCAGACCGAACACTTGAAACTGTGCCTTTTTACATACTTTGAGAAAAAGAACCCTGTTACTATACAAATTTTTTTCATTGATCATATTCTCTTGTCTGAAAGTAGAATTTAATCTGCAAGAAGCACAAAGTCTGAAAAAAACAGAATTTATTGACACGTTAGATGAAAACATTACTTTGCATAATCAAGCAGAACGCACTGTAGATATGTGATGGTGATGACTGTTAGCAGATAAGCTCGTTGCACAGACAAACTAACGAGTTTAATCCCCTTTTATATTGATCTTGTATCTTTACCATATTTGTTCGCGTGATGTGGTCGAGAACAGACACGTCACTTCGGGGCCAGGTGGCTTAATTCTTCTCTATTACTCTCTCTCTCTCTCTCACACACTCTCTCTCTCTTTCTCTATCTATCTATCTATCTATCTTCCTGCATCTATCTATCTACCTATCTATCTATCTATCTTCCTGCATCTATCTATCTATCTATCTATCTATCTATCTATCTATCTGTTCTCCATCCAAAACCATGAATATTGGATCTATGCCGGGTGGTCTTAAATGGATATCATAATCGAGTCCCTTGGAGGAGGAGGCGGCGGTGGCTGCGGCGTCGGCGGCTGCGGCTGCGGCTGCGGCTGCGGCGGCGGCGGCGGCGGCGGCTGTGGTCATTATCCGGCACTTGACGCATCTCCAAAATTAAAAAGTATTTTCAAGTGAATACGATTTAAAAAAAAATTAAATTAATCTAATTTAAAGTTCAAGTTTATCCTAGAAGTTCTATCCCTATTAAATGCTGTAAACAATTAGTAAGACGTTAATCCTGAACTTGTAAACCAGACCAATGATGCCACGAACAAATTGAGATATTTAACTGAATCATAATAAAATTAACTTTCATTTCAACTTCAGTGTTTTATAACCTGAACGGTCGGTGACCCAACAGGTCACCGGTAGTCTAATATTTTATAAAATTCAAGAGAAAGTGTTACTGGCTGTTCGATCAATGAATACAGAATTTTTCCTTATAAGTAAACAGCCAATTACTATTAGAAATGAGGAGAACGGACACTTCACTTAGTATTTACTGGACACCCCAACCCCATGGTGAGGGGATATGATACAAGGCCGGTTTAAAATGGGTAGCCCAAGCTTGTGCACATGAGCTTAAAAAGCCAAAAACTTCCCGGTCCTCGCAACCAACGTCGCGCTAGCGTCGATAGTCTACCGACCCTCCCTCTTTGGTTCAATCAGGGAGGTGTTGCTGTAGGGTTGGAACCCCCGGGAACCAGACATCTCTCATTTATTTATTGTGTTTCTGTCTTCGGACAGAAACACAATTGAGAGATGAAATGTAATCTGTCTGTTCGAAGACAGATACTACACTTAGTATTTGCTTGTCGCCCCACGCTGGCAAGATGTGACCCAAGCTCAGTTTAATGTGGGGAGCCCAAGCGCGTGCCCTCGAATCATGTCCAAAAATAACCCATCCCCCGAGCCAGGTCCAAAAATAACCCATCCCCCGGGCCAGGTCCAAAAATAACTCAGCCCCCGGGCCAGGTCCAACCATCAGTTTCGATCCCCTCATCTTCAGTGCAATAAGGAGGTAATGCCGCTGGCAGCTGCCCCTCGAGACAAAGTATCTCTCAATAATATTTTCAGTTGCGCTCTGACAGTCACAGACACAACTGAGAGACAAAATGGAGCTTATCCGCGGGAGAGCAGATACTACGCTTTGCTCCCAGTCCGATGGCTATGTAGTAAAGAATAGCATATTTCCATATTACCATTAGTGAAGTTGTGGAATTTTCTATTAGGTTGGTGCAAAAATAATGACGTAATAATGTCGTTTTTGACGTTTAAAAATACGTCAAAAAACGACATTATTACGTCATTATTTTTGCACCAACCTAATATATATACATATAGTTGTCTCTGGCTTTGAACAATATAAAGATAATTAAGAAACTAAAAGATGACTTAGTGTGGGAATATTTACTAAAGTTACTTTATTTAGTATAATACCAGAAGACCGGTACCGTCAGGGAGAATCGAACTCGCAAAGAGAGATTTTATTAATCTCCTCAACAATTCCCGAAGATGACGTGATATTTATTGATCACTGAATATAATTTTCCCTTAGATGATTAAGCACAAGGACCCTATCATAAAGCATGCTTATATCAACTCAGAATTTATTTAGTCGCTTATTTACGTTGGCTTCCGGTTTTATTAGAGACTTAGTCATTTGATAATGTCTGCTTGTCTTCTGGATGTTTACTTTGTGTAATTAAATTGCAATGCACTTACTATCAGTCCTTTATTCGCTTTTTTCTGCTATGGAAATTTGTGCTAACAATGCATGATTGGATCCCCTTTTTACCCCTAAGACTTTGCTACTGCGTTCCATTATAATACTTATTTTTTCTATAACCGGTTTTTTTCCTCTTTTGAGTCGCCTCAAGCCGCTTTTCGCCGGCGCAATAAATCTTGAAAATAGCGAGATATAAACGAATTTTGAAAGTCAAAATTTCCATTTAATCTAAACTAAATATAAGGTTTTCTTAATGAAACTTAAATCCACCTCAGGTTTTTTTTGTTTTGTTTTTTTTAAGTAAATCAAGATTTTTGGTGAAACGAAAAACTTCGCCCGCCTTATAATTTTAAACAAAATCACGAGTTTTAGTATTAAAAAAAAACCGTCTCACATCTTCAAGGTACAGAAAAAGTTTTTAGCATTCAAAAATTTGTCCCACTACACAATTTCATACTAAATCAGGAGCTTCACTCATAAAAAATCTATCCTGCCCCCATATTTTTCATAGTAAAATAAGTGATTTAATGTTTTGAAATTAACCTCAGCTCACAATTTCGATCAAAGTTAACCTTTTTACCTCGCCTCACAATTCCGTACTAAATTATGGGTTTTTCTTAAGAAAACCTACTCGGCTCACATTTTTATACTCAAGGGTTTGGGTGATTTACAATTTACTGCGCCTTATATTTGCAAACTAAATCAAGAGTTTTAGTGTTAAAGATTTCGAATAGGCTATTTTGCCGATCACGGTAGGCAAAATAGGCGTAAGCAGGACTTGAACAACATGGATTCTGTTGTCTTCAGTGGGTGAACCTTAAGTGTATTGGCAACAGAACCAAGGACAAGTTTTGGATTTGCGGAGACTGTTATGCCTGAAGTGCTTCAGAGACTTCTATATTTCTTTTAATAATTGATGATGAATAAATTATTTTAATTTGCGTTTTAATAATTGATGGCGGAAAAGACTGTAAATTGTTTTAATTCATGGTGGTAATAAATAAACTTCTGTGTTAAATCTGTGTTGTTATTTGTAACATTACTTGCTTCCATAATAAAAATACTTACTGACAAAATGGACTGGGGGTCTATTTTACCGAGACTGGAAAAATAAGCTAAAAGCATGTTTGTCTATTTTACAGGTACCGGTAAAATAGCCTCTCGATAAAGATTTTCGTTTTTTAAATGATTTAGTTGCTATGTTTTTAAGGCTAAAACCATTTAGTTTAAAATCGCCACATTTACAGAATTTTAACCTTTAGAATCCATTTAACAAGCTCTGGTTTTAATATTCATTCCGACAGCGAAAAACCAATGCCATTTTTTTTTCTTTTTTCTTTTTTGTTTTTTTTGGGGGGGGGTGTTTTATTATTATTTCACTTGCATATCTTTTTCGTGCCGTGTTCCTTCACGGGGTTGGTGGTAATAACTGGCCCCAAATTTTTGTCCTTTGTGGCTTATAATAAATTTTGTCTTTTTGTGATATCTCCTAAAACTTGTTTCGCCATCCATTTACTCAAGCTCGAGGGGTAAGTTTCACGTTGTTTTCCTCTGCCCCTCTTACCTTCAATCTTTCCTGTGAGTATCAAATTTTCCAAGCCTCCTTTCGTCATTATGTGCCCTAGAAATGTCAACTGTCTCTTCTTGATGTTAAGTATAAGTGTCCTTTTTATTTCCATTGGCTCCAGAACTTCGACGTTGCTCACATTTTTGGTCCACGTTATTTTCAGCATCATTCTGTTGAACCACTTATCTATTGCTTCAATCGTCTTCTTCATTTGTGAAGAGATTGTCCAGCATCCACTGCCTATATGGCAGTGGGTGCTGGACAATCTCTTCACAGGACAGATATTACGTAATAGTTGAGTACTCATTTCTCAGTTTCTAACGAATTTTTTTTTCTGTTAATACTTTGCTTTGCCTTGGAAGGCATCATTCACTTTCCCAATGCGCCTTCAGATTTCAGTGTCACACTTTCTTTCCCAGATATTTAAATTGTTGTTTGAGTTTGGTATCTCGAATTTGTAATATGTGTGTTGGTTCGTTCCTTTTGCTAGCAAACATGTTTTCGATCTTCTTGCATTTGAGGTTTAGTCCTTTATTCTCGCTTTCCTTTACTGCATCCTGTGGGATTTCTCGTAGTTTCCCTTCTGTGTCTGCTATGGATACTATTTCATCTGCATACCTTATGTTGTTAAGATTGTGACCGCCAATAATGAAACCTGGCAGGACTTCTAATTCTCCCAGAATCACCTCACTGTATACTTTGAATAAGTCTGGCAAGACACATCCTTGTATTACAACTCTCTCTATTGGCTGAACTCATTTTCTATCCGTATGCAGGCGGTTTACTGCAGGTATAGGGTCTGGATTATTCTAATATTCTTCCCAAGTATATCAAGGTTACCTGGAAGTTCCAACAGTCATTTGTGACGTACTTTATCAAATGCTTTTGCATAAAAAAATTACAGGTAAGAATATTAAATGAACTGTGCCTATTTTCTTATGAAGTGTTATAATAGAGGAGATAATTAGAATTGTCTTTTATTACCACATTGTACATAGAGGTACGTTTTAATTCTCGTTAGTTCAAACTCAACTTGGTTGACAAATCTGTCTTTCACGGTTTATCAACCCTTTGAAAGTTACTTAAAGGCAGAAAATATTTTTAGATTGTAAGAATTTGTTTTTTGCAGATGATAATGGTTTAGCGGTGGGAGTTGAATTCATAATGGTTTAGTGGGGGAGTTGGATTCATAATGGTTTAGTGAGGGAGTTGGATTCAGAATGGTTTAGTAGGGGAATTGGATTCATAATGGTTTAGTGGGAGTGAATTGGATTCATAATGGTTTAGTGAGGGGGGGAGTTGGATTCATAATGGTTTAGTGGGGGTGAGTTGAATTCATAATGGTTTAGTGGGGGTGAGTTGGATTCATAATGGTTTAGTAGGGGAATTGGATTCATAATGGTTTAGTGGGGGTGAGTTGGATTCATAATGGTTTAGTGAGGGGGGGAGTTGGATTCATAATGGTTTAGTGGGGGAGTTGGATTCACAATGGTTTAGTAGGGGAATTGGATTCATAATGGTTTAGTGGGGGTGAGTTGGATTCATAATGGTTTAGTGGGGGTGAGTTGAATTCATAATGGTTTAGTGGGGGTGAGTTGGATTCATAATGGTTTAGTGGGGGGTTGGATTCATAATGGTTTAGTGGGGGTGAGTTGGATTCATAATGGTTTAGTGGGGGTGAGTTGGATTCATAATGTTTTAGTGGGGGTGAGTTAGATTCATAATGGTTTAGCGGGGGTGAGTTGGATTCATAATGGTTTAGTGGGGGGTTGGATTCATAATGGTTTAGTGGGGGGAGTTGGATTCATAATGGTTTAGTGGGGGTGAGCTGGATTCATAATGGTTTAGTGGGGCGGGATGAATTCATATCTTTTCCAAGGGCATTTACGCGTAACGAATCCAACGGAATTGGAACTCGGCTCTCCGGTTAACAATTTCGAGCGATTATCCATTACACCATCCGCACATCCATTTTTTGAGCGGGGGGGGGGGTCAAACGTTTTTTATCCTTTAACTTATCATTTAAATATACCTGTCTGTTAGGGCGGTTAATCAATCCCTGTTGCAGACACCCGATCAGACTCATTTCTGTTTATGTAACACGCACAGAGCCACCCTTCGGATTATACCGCTACTATACTGAACGGGCCTGTGTTATTGTTTCTAGGAGAGAGCGCATATAATCTGGTGTGGTCAATAGTTAAACAAGGCCAATAAGCTTGAACCCTCGGTCACGATGACTTGGGACTTCGTGCTAGCACAATAACCGGCGGCTTCCAAATAGTTTCGCCTTCCTAATTTCACTTGCATGGGTTGTGTCAAAACGTGGCTATGGTTTTCAGGCACTTTCCAGTGGTACCGTAAGCTGGAATCGTCTCCGCAGATTCATATTATTAAGAGATCACCTTCCTGACAAATCGACACAGGTACGATTCGAACCCGGATCTGCGGACAACATTCTAATAACTCAATCACATGCCTCCACCAAAATATGATATTGTATACGTCACTTACATACGAATTTACTAAGTCTGGCACAAGGTCACAAGTTTTAGCCACTCAAAGTAGAATTAAACTCACTGCTGAGAGACAAGCTTGCTAACCAAGTCCAAAGCGAGACACACAAAGAAAGTAATTCATTCTAAGCATAGTCTTAGTACGGGCTACTAAAGTACGAACCTATTACGGATTGAATTCATTATACTCTGAATGAGCAAGAGGAATAGTTTGCTGTGGTATAGTAATAGCCTACTTTTCCTCAAAGGTATTCACTTAGTCCAGCAAGGAGGTTAATGAATTGGACAATGAACAATGTACAATGCCATTTACCTTGAAGCTTGAAGATCTTGCTGGCCTAGACTTAGGAGAGGTATGGGTCCATTTTCTCTAACAACTATGGGTTAAATTGTAGGATTGTATCTGGAAAAATTCATGCTATTCTTTAAAAAAAATTGTAAATGCAATATTCACTGACAAAAATGAATTATTCCTACAATCCAAAATAGGCTTTAGCTTTAAATAACCTACTAAATATTGATAAACAGTAAAAAAAATAAATAAATCAATCCGTTACTGGACTGAAGCAGCGAACACGGATGCCGATTACAAATAACGCAGTTTCTTCTGTGACTAAAGTGGCCCATATATATATATATATATATATATATATATATATATATATATGCGCGTCCATTTAACAATGGGACAAAATACGAACTAGTTTCCTTTGTTGTGAGCTCAATATTTCGTCATGGGACGCAAAGAATTCGTTCTTGTAGAAACAAACTACAAATCAGTCTACAAAACGATGTACACTGACAATCGGAAATCAATTTTCTTTCTACCCCATCTACTTCAATCAGGTTACCATAAATAGGAATTATTGACAGGTGGAAATTTGCCTCAATACAGTCGATTCGCCGAAATACGTCATTCAATATCAGGCGCCTGTTTTAAAGTCTTTTTCATTGAATCAAATAAACGCAGATATTCAACCCTAGAATGCTTCCTCGGTGATGTCTATTCTATAATCATAGAAAGTTTCAGGTTTCCATGACATCAGAATTTCTCTCCCATGAGCTCAGCCGAAGGTGATCATTTCCTCACTAACATTCTGGCATAACTTCTGCATGCTTACAAGAAATGTAAATAATATTTGTACCTACGCAAATTAGATCTTTTTTATTCAGTTCTATGCAGGAATTCTGACCAATCGAGATTTGGTTACTTTTCTTCTGTCTATTGGTATATTTTTAGCCAATCAGAGGGGCGAATTCCGTTGTTCCCTTAACCGTTATTTGAAGTACGCATTCAGAATGATGGTTATCGTTTTTAGCCAATGGGAAATGTCTGTCTATTAAAATTATTAATTTTATTGTCTCCATTTTTGATTTACCTCCATTCACTGTAGATCAATAGTTCCAAGTTAATATTTAAGATTCAAGGTGAGTTTGAATCAATTTAATTCTTAAAATTACACACACATACACACACACATACACACACACACACACACACACATATATATATATATATATATATATATATATATGTGTGTGTGTGTGTGTTTGTGTGTGTGTATGTGTGTGTGTTTGTGTGTGTGTATGTGTGTGTGGGGGGGATGACGATATATATTTTTAAATATCAGGAACTATATTAAGGAAATATAAGCAATTTGAGGCCATATAAGCGATATCCATATAAGCCTCGAATTGCTTATATGGATGTGTTGGTGTGAGCTAAAATGCGTACATCTGTATGTATGTGTCTATTCGTATGATATTACTACCCCAAGCAGACACATAAGTATATTCCTCCTCCAGCCACCAAACATAGTCAAACAAGCATAAATAGACCCAATTTTATAAACCAGTTTGTCTCATGGTCGCAGAAGTTTAAAACCCAGGGACACAAACGCATATATATATATTATATATATATATATATATATATACATACATATACATATACATTTTCCCTTCTATAAAACTTTAATCGCTAATCTTTCATTCAGAAATAATTTTACATTATTCAGTATAATTCATTGCCTTCGAATATATTACATGTTCCCAGGCTTACGGCCATATCACGTTGAAATGCCGATTCTCGTACGATTAGGTCAAGCTTACCTAAATGTACCTAAGTCTGAGAACACCAGGTATTCTAAGATTGGGTGAGCGGTTGGTAAAAGTTCTGAATTTAATACCAAGGTAGACTAAGGTGGTAACTAGTTATGTAGAACATCAATTTTAATGCTGTGGAGAAAGCAACAGGACACCAATCCAAAGAATTTATGTCAATTTAAAAAATTTCCATCCATATTTAATCTGTATTTGATCCCAACTCATCTTGTCTATTTGTCATTTATCCTATTATTCTGTCGGATTCCGATCCATATTTGATCTGCATTTGATCCCATTTCATCTTGTCTATTTGTTATTTATTGTATTATTCTGTGGGATTCCGGTCCATATTTGTTTTGTATTTGATCCCATTGCCTCCTGTCTATTTGTTATTTATTCTATTATTCTGTGGGATTCCGGTCCATATTTGATCTGTATTTGATCCCATTTCATCCTGTCTATTTGTTATTTATTCTATTATTCTGTGGGATTCCCGTCCATATTTGATCTGTATTTGATCCCATTTCATCCTGTCTATTTGTTATTTATTCTATTATTCTGTGGGATTCCCGTCCATATTTGATCTGTATTTGATCCCATTTCATCTTGTCTATTTGTTATTTATTCTATTATTCTGTCGGATTCCGGTCCATATTTGATCTCTATTTCATCCTATTTCATCCTGTCTATTTGTTATTTATTCTATTATTCTGTTGTATTCTGATCCATATTTGTTCTGTATTTGATCCCAGTTCATCTTGTCTATTTGTTTTTTATTGTATTATTCTGTTGTATTCTGATCCATATTTGTTCTGTATTTGATCCCAGTTCATCATGTCTCTATATTCTTTATCCCATCATTCAAATGATATTAAAGTAAGGAAGCTGTGAAGTGACATGGCATTAAAAAATTCAAAGAACTATGACACGATCACGTTGAAACAGTACGATCACCGAAGTTAAGCTACATGGAACCTGGTCAGTACCCGTAAATATCAGGCGCTGTAAACTTGGATGTAAGTTTGATCTAATGAATAACGGAACTGGAAGTCAGAGAACCGAGATTCAATTCCAGTCGTGTTCACTATATTCTCTTACGCGCAAATACCTTTTGGAAATATATAACTCTATCTTTTCTCCCCCCGGTTATGGGTTAATTAGTAGGATTTGTATCAGCGAATCATTATTATTGTTAATCATTCTTACAATCTGAAAAAATATTTTTTGACGTTAAACAACTTGCAAAAGATTTATAAGCCGTAACACACACACTAATCACTCTGTTTGCGGTCTGTAAAGTCCCATAGAATTGTAACAGGTCCTATCTCCATAACCGGGTCTGGGTGGTGTTCATACCAATTTCTTTCAGTTTCCTTCCCGTAGAAGTTGCAGGTTTTCCTGTGCAGATATGGGCCCACTCTCTCGTGTTGGTTTTTATATTCAGTGGTTGCCAATACCGTGCCACCTGATACAAGATGATCAATTGGTTCTGGTTATTTATCACAGAATCTGCATTTTGGGCTAGCACAATATTTTAGTATGTGTGCTTGATAATTTCTAGTTAACAAGCACTGATCCTCTGCAGCAAGAATAAAACCTTCCGTTTCAGCTTTTAACCCTGCACTACGTAGCTTCTGGTGGGTATGGGGTTTGGTTACATCATCTTATTTGGTACGTGCAGAGTATTGGCCATGAAGTGGTTTATCTTACCATCATTTCTGTATCAGGTCGATTGAATTTGATTTTGCTTCCTTTTTTATGTATTTTGCAGCTTCAATCTGTGTATTGTGCTTTACTTGTATTCCTGCATCCATTTGAAAATCCATTTTGAATTTGTTGACTTCCTTTATTACGGAATAAAGACGCTTACTACTTTCATGTTCATTTAGGTATGCTGTATACCATCTCCTTCGCTAATTCCTGGGTACTTATACGCTTCTTCTTGTTCCAGTTCCTTAATCTTTGTGACAAAGTCTAAATCTATTGAGAGTGTTTCTGTAATTCTCCCTTTCTTGAAAGTTTACTTTTTCACATTTATCTAATCCGAAATTCATGCCTATGTCATCATTGAAACATTTTACAACATTGAGGCCGGCCTTCAACTCATTGTCGTCTTTGGCAAAGAGTTTGAGATCATCCATGTAGAGTAGGTGATTGAATACTTTTTTCTTTAATTTGTAACCATAGCTACTGTTCCTTAGTTCATGTGTAAGGGGGATTAAGGACAAAAATCATTATTATTATTATTATTATTATTATTATTATTATTATTATTATTGTTGTTGTTGTTGTTATTATTATTATTATTATTATTATTATAGAGTGAGAGAGAGCATAACACCAAAAAGTGATGCTTAAGTACAAATATACGTAGTCTAATATATTTATCATAACACCAAGTTTGCTAAATATGTACAAAATACATGCATCACAGCCAAATGTGCACAAGATAGTAGGTGTTTTTTATCATTTTAAACTAAGTAAGGCAATAAAGCCACTAAGACACGATGAGTTACTGAGTATGAAAGAACATGAGAAAACCAAAAACATTAAGGAGAGGGGACAATAACAATGTCAATAAGAAAGCACATTCTGCCTTTGCGGTCTTTAATCATCAGCGTTTAGCTTTGAGTGTTCTGTTTGTGTGTAGTGTAAAGTCCCATGTGGTTGTTACAGGTTCTACCTCTGTAGCCAGGTCATTATTATTATTATTATTATTATTATTATTATTATTATTATCGTTAATGCCGTTCTCTCTCTCTCTCTCTCTCGCTCTCTCTCTCGATATATATATATATATATATATATATATATATATATATAGATAGATAGATAGATAGATAGATAGATAGATATAGGAATGTAATGAGAACGAAAATAATATATAAATTCTAACATTCACAGCATTAATTCAAAAGAGGACTCAATACCGATAGTAGAGCAATAATTATTTATTATAATTTTTTTTCATATAGACAAAAACAATTTACTCACTACAAAGAGGCAACTTCGTATCAGTGCATTTAGTTGCACCTCGACTGGTAAGAACCAAAATGGTTATAAACAATTCCGTTTGTAAGCAGGCCGCACGTGGAACGTCACTTTCTTTTTTCTATTTGTTTGGGAAAAACATTTAAGAGGATACATATAATAATAAAGAAAAGATAGGAAAGGCAAAAGGTGACACAGCGAAACAATAGTACTTGTTGATAGCAGTTTGGTGAAGGATTGTTGAAGTGTTAAAGTGATGTCTCTCACCATTTTGGTTCTCACCAGTCGAGGTGCAATTAAATGTACCGAAACGAAGCTGCATCTTTGTAGTGAGTAAATTGTTTTGGTCTATATAAAAAAATTATAATAAATAAATATATGTGTCTGTCTGTCTGTGCTTTATTCTATGATCGTTTCTTGCTGAAATACTTTACAAGATTTAATTATTATTTTTCCTCTTGTTCGTATGGTTATTGCTACTATTTTTTTCCTATTGTTTTTTTAACAGTTTTTCAGCTTAATCATCAGCATATTTTTTATTAAAGCCATTACCATTGTCGTGATTGAGCTGTGTTTTGTTACTTGATTAATTAGTTATATTTTGTGAAAATCCACAGCAGCGACAGCAAAAAAGGACTAAAATAAATCCAAGATTTCTGTACGCGGACATTTTTTTTTAAATGTATAACTGGCCAACTAAAACAACTTTAAAGATATTACACATACACGCTTCTAATAATTCTTCATTTTCGTTTCAGACGCTTGACATTGCTACCAATGATCGACACCGGCAGATCTATGATTCCTGAAGCTACTTTAACATCTCTCCCCGGAATGAAATATTCCCACAAGGATTGGTACTGTACAGACATTCACGCCCATTCATTTTGGTCACTGGCAGCGTGATTGACTGCAAAGCGCAGTTCAGCTCATTTCGTTGTTAATTACGTACTATGTTTAGTCGCGCAACGCTATTCTGTTTAACAAGGTTGTGCTGCGGCGCCCAAGTAGTAGCAGTTGTAGTGCTAGTTTGCTTATCGTGTTCACTATTAGCTAACACAATGCCATATCAATTGACGCTTTTAATTCCCGAAGCCGAAGGAAAGTCCTCCAGTATTTAAAAAATAGCAAAAAAGAAACAACCGCTCAGGAATAAATTTATATATATATACATACATAAATAAATAAACATATTATAAAAACTGAAGAAATAATAAAACACGTGTACAATCAATATATTCATCTGTAAAGTACTATATTTGAATGCGTGAACACAAAATATATTCATAAACATTCATAGTAAGGAAATGCAAAACCTCGTTTTGAATAAATCAGCACTGGCCAATCACAATGCAACAATGATTGTTTTTTTGAACCCAAAGAAAAATTGGATAATTATCTACAAAAATCAAACTGTATAGCTAAAATCAAGCACGAACTTACTGAAAATGAACTATATTCAATGGCTGCTTTTAAAAGCGATCACCTCCTACGTCACCCATGCTTATTTTTAAAAGCTTTTTTCCCGCAAGAACACTATCTCCATAAAAAAGGTTTTGACGCAACTCAAAATCAACTTTCGCTTATACAAATTTTAGAGCAATACAAATGATCTTCGATTCAATCAGTTTTATCATGGTTATTATTTCAGGACGATATTCTTTAAGAGGAGCCCGAAGAGTCCATAAAAGAGGATAGAGGAATTGCTCTACATAAATTACAGTTTATACCTCATCGATGTACCAAAATAATTCATCTCAGGAATTGCATCCATGATAAAGAAACAAACGTACAAGCATTAAAACCAGAGATCCGTACAAGCTTCCAACTCAAAACCTTTCTACAATAAAATGGTCCTCTCACGCCACCAATATTTCCTAAATGAAAAAATATATACAAACATATAAATGAAATTTTAAGAGCAGGTATTTTATGATACGCTTAAAAGAGCCGATACATTGAGGAGGAATGAAAAGTCCAATCTTGGATTTTTGGTTCAAATATTGTAATCACACCTAACGAAGTAATCTCACGTCTCAACTCGTTTTTAGTTCTTTTATGAACAAATGGTTTCCTGTTAGACTAATCCTTAAATGTCGCTTAATTCGAACACTGTATATGACGCTTATCAATACACCGTACATCTTTATAAACATCTTTATATTCCAAGCAGCAAACGGTCCCAAGTTTCCGTGAAGTATTCAAAACGTATATAAACACGCAGATGTGTATACAAGACATTTGGTCAACAATTTCCGTTTCTCTATCTTACCGTTAATGAATGTACAAAAATTTGTATTCGAATTCTTTAACAATTAGATTGCTTCTTTTTTTTTTTTTTACTGATTCGGTGTGAACAGACGTCTCGAATAGAAAAGTTAAAAAAAAAATTGAGCTTTTCTTCCAGCGCCAATTGCTGCCGATATAACGAGCTTTGATTCTGTGAATAGTGATAGATTGTCTATTTTTTATTTTAAATTTTTTTTTAATTACTCAAAAACAAGGATTCCGATCTTTGGGAATAGACACCGACTAGTGTAATCCTTCATGCTGAATTTCACGGAAGCTTACAATGAAACAGAAAGTAGTACCTTTGATTATGATGCTTTTTACAACGATTCAACCGTTGATTCACCGCAACTCTCCTACGAGTTGAAGCACCCGAGTATTGGAATTTTGCTCTCTGTTTTTTCCTTCATCACCATCGTCGGCAACATTCTTGTTATCGTAGCTGTTAGTCGAGAGCTCTACCTACGGACGGTTACCAATTACTTTATCGTTTCGCTGGCTGTTGCTGATCTGATGGTGGGTGGCATTGTAATGCCGTTTAGTATCAGCCACGAAATGACCAACAACTTCTGGCTTTACGGCCCGGCATGGTGCGACCTGTGGCACTCGTTCGACGTGCTTGCCAGTACAGCCTCTATTATGAACCTCTGTGTTATTTCTCTTGACCGCTACTGGGCGATCAACGACCCGATTACCTATCCGGTTAAAATGTCAAACAGCAAAGTGAGCATCCTCATCACGGGAGTTTGGGTGTGCTCAGCTGGAATCTCCTTTCCGGCCATCGCCTGGTGGCGATCCGTTACCCCGCAGGATTTACCCAGTCATGAGTGTCTGTTCACAGAAGATACCGGTTACTTGATATTCTCCTCGTTTGTATCATTCTATTGTCCCTTGATAATCATGCTCTTCTTTTACTACAAAATTTACAAAGCTGCTGTGGCACAGACCAGAAGTATCAAGATGGGGTGCAAAGTGATGATGTGTAGCAACATGGACGGTGAAGTGATGACCTTACGAATGCATCGCGGCGGCCCGAAGCGGGTCCCGCACGATTCGGAAGGAGGACATGAACGAAATGCCGACAGTGACACCGGGAGTCCAGCTCGCTTGGTCAATGCACAGACCGTCGAGAGACCGACCAAATGTATCACAAAGCGCCTTAGACATTTACAAATTAGTAAAAAGCTGAGTAAAATCGCCAAAGAACAGAAAGCGGCGAAAACACTCGGCATTGTAGTGGGCGTGTTTATTCTCTGTTGGCTTCCATTCTTTATAACTAACCTCTTGTTCGCCATGTGCAAATACTGCGTTTTTTATCCGAACATACTCTTTCCTGTATTTACTTGGTTCGGTTATCTTAATTCCGGGATGAATCCCATTATTTATGCTCTCTCAATGCGGGATTTTAGGCGCGCTTTTTCCAAAATTCTTTTCATGTGCTGTCCAAAATACGGTATGATTCGCAGACAGAATCCATACGACAATGCCATCAAAACAAGTTTTTCGGGTAATACAGTTGATCGTTGTGTACAGTTCAGAATGTAATGCTTACAACAACAATTGACCTCATTAAATTAAATATATTGGCGATGATCGCTCAAATTTTAAAAAAATTTAAAAAATCGACTCTTATTGCTGTTCAAAGTAACAACAATAAAAGAATTCATTAAAAAAATAAATTGAAAATCTCCAGACAAAAGGGATCAGTGTGATAACAATGTCAAATGCGATATTAATCGTTTTCCGATTTTTCTGGTAACATTCAGGGTAAATTCCATTTGAATACTTTTGTCATGCTGTATGAATTAGTGTGGCTCAAATAACAGAAAGAGCCGATACGATGGTGTTGGGAAAAGCTGGTAAGTTTGTAAAAGCACGCATGGTTAATCCTATGTCTTTGTAGCAATTCTATTGGCAGAAGATCTTTTTTTTTTCAACTAGACACGAAATAAACAACGCCGAATTCGGATGAATCCAGTTTACCACAGACTTTATATGGAAAATAAAAATGGTGTTCACCAATGGAAGAGCATTCTACGAGAGATTTCGTTAGATTCAGCTGAGTGTTCTTCGTAAATCGTTCTGCGAAAAGTTCCATTTCTACGAATAACTTCGTTTCCCTTGACGCCGTCTTTACTTGGAAATTTTGAGGAACGGAAATAAAAAAAAAACGACTGTCGCAAATCCATCATTTCTAAATAAAACAGCTTATACGAATGGTATATATGAAAACTTATGTAACTGTATATGCACGTACTAATTATATATATATATATATATATATATATATATATATATATATATATATATATATATATATATATATATATATGAAACTATTCATGTACAATTTCATTATAAGGATATCAATCGTTTCAAAATAAATAATAAATTCTGTGTACATATATATGTGTGCACAATAATATATATATAAGATCATACAAATAAGTATAAATATATGAGTCTACGCATGCATATAAAAGCCTGTATACATATTTACGCGCATACGTATATATATATATATATATATATATATATATATATATATATATATATATTACGCATATTAAATATTTATGTGTATAAGGATGTGGATATATTTGTGTGTATATATTAGTACATATGTATGTATATATATATATATATATATATATATATATATATATATATATAAACATATATATATGTATATATATATATATATATATATGTATATATATATATATATGCCAATCTGACTATTTTCGTTATAAAATTAGTGTTTGCTTGTGAAAGTTCTTTTTTGTTATGCCTGGTTTTCAGTTCTGAACTAAAAGATCACAAAGAACCCCATTCGTCATAAATGACTGAAAGTCTGTTCATAAAAACGTTTTTTGTTTTGTCCAGGTTAACATAAAAACAAATTTTCAACAATAAGGCTTCTTTCTTTTCTTTTCATTTTTTTTTTTAAATATTACTGAGTAAAGCTGACATGATGTAGACTTCAAAATAAGTTAAGCCTATAGCTTCATCTATTCATGATTATCTGATTAAATTAAACAAAACTTACCACATGTAAAAAAATAAAAATTTGTGTTCGTTTTGTTACTAATATTCTTCCTTTCAGCGTACTCCACTTGTCTGTTTTACAAACGAAGTCATTTTGCACCATCCAAGACAACAATGGAGACCGCGATCATCATTCAAAATCTTTCCAATGTTTTCTTTGAAACTGGCTAAGTACACATTTTGTTGTATATTCGATCAATGAAGAACTTGTCTATGAGTTTTATACAGTTGTAAAGGAAGTGAGGGTAACTGTATATTGGTCATATTTACAAAAAACCTTTTAAAAATATTTAAAACAAAAACTATCGGACAAAATAAACAAGGCTTTATGTCACAACACCAACAAAAACTATCACATTAACATTACATCATAAAGAAAAAGCTTTCTCCTTATTTTCTACATTCAGCATGATTTGTAAATATCAATGGCTTCACCTAGCGGTTAGATGTCTGGACAGACAGAAAAGGGTGGGTCCATATTGTTTTGTTAGTGTATAACTATCAGTGTTTGACGTTATATGTAAGTCCATAGTGGGCGTAACGTAATAAACCAACCTTAAAAGAAACTGCCGTTGGTTAAAGTTCACATTTTGAGTTCAAATTCGTAATGGCAAATAATGTTCTGAACATTTTTTGCACTTCAAATAGCAACGAGATAAAGAGCATCAAATTAAACGTTTATCAGACACTAGCCGAGGTACCCGGCGTTGCACAGGTGTACATGGCTACAATTGTATAACCGTACCCCACTATAAACTCGTACCCTCTTGTCTTGAAATGTCAGCCTGCGTCGCCGCTTTCATGCATCATCCATTGGTATACTAAGCTAAACCCCCCTCATTTTTTTACGGTATGTCCTTCGCAAGTGTTTGATTGTTCTTAATAAAGTAATTCCATCGATAAAACCTCCTTGTGTGGTCGTTGCTCGGGGTTAAAATGTTTCAATGTTTTAGATATTCAATTAATTTCCTATGATCGTAATAACTTTCAAATAATATGGCATTGTTCACAAATCTAATAATTAAACAAAAGCAGGGATGAAGCGTCAGCGTTTGATTCAACTTCAATTCCAAACACCTGAAACCCCCTCTTCGCACCTTTATTGTAAAGCTGGTGTTAATAAGAGTTTCTTCTGGAATTTTTCCCTTTTAACGCTTCAATAATACTTCTCAAACAATCTTTTCTTTAAATGCCAATTTAGGATGGAATCATACGAAGAAACTATTGGCTAAATAGCAAAAGCCGATTTTTTACCTAGCTTGTCACAGATTTCGTCCACTTAACTGAAAAAAAAATCTAAACCAAACATTCACGTAAGAAAATTTGTATGTCATATGTAATTTACATGGCAAATTTGGAAAGCATCGGATGAAAAACCAGAGAGTTATGCTCGGAAAACAGGCTTTTTGTACAGTTTTTCGTTGTTTTTCGTTGTACGCGGTGAAGCGAGCAGAACTAAAACCACACTATCTTATTTCTTGAATGATGGTAATTTTTTGCGACATATTTGAAGAAAATCAGATAAAAATTGAGGATTTTATTTAAGTTTTTATTTTAAGTAGTACGAAAACCACGATTTTTTCACAGTTTATTTTTATATTTTTCATTTTTTTTTGTGTGTGTGTGTGAAGCCCGTGTCGCAGGAAAATTATCAAGCACTCTATATGCTGTGTTTTGTATTAAGTGCAAAGAACATCAGCCCATCCAGTAAACATTTTGTTCGCGTGTAACTTTACCTTTGTTTTTGCAAAAAGTCGTAGCCACCTTCAGTTTTATCGACTTTTCTGCCAAACCTGGCGATTGAAAAGTTAATATTGACCTACCTTGGTAAATTTGCAAGATATGTAAACAATTTCATCGAAATCGGTCGAGAAAGGTGGACGTGCATAAATAGCATAGACAGACACACAGATAGATATCTTCTTCCCATTTTTATTTCCTATGTAAAATCTATGTCTGTGATGATATAGATTTTACATGGAAAATAAAAATGGGAATCGAGAGTGAAAGTGCTTTCTACAAGGTATTTGGTAATATTCCTGGATACAAAATACATTCATTCTGGACATAAACTTTTCACATTATTTCTTACTGTTGATTAAGATGTTTAAAAATTTAACTCACTGATGTCGCTTCGAATATTTCCGGATTACTGAAGAATTTCGAGGAAAATTTATCAGTTTTTATTGTTGGCACCAATCGAATCGGCAACGACTGTAAAAACATCACTTCTCCAAATTTATAAATAAATTGTGCAGATTCTGGGATTTCTTCCTAGCCAGTAATGTAGATCACTTCTCGGTCTCGTCCGCCATATTTCTGTTTTTTCTTAGCTTGAATTCAAAACACTGTGATCGCTTGTCCGTATCCCTTTTGTTTGTTAACATTATTTTTAGTTTGTGAACCTTTTTTGCCTCATTACTGTTTTAACTACTTTTGTCTTGCATATATTGCTCGCTTCGTATTAATTTTGTCTTGTTATCTTCTTTTTTTGTGATTGTCTTTTGATGAACATTTCTGCCAACTACATTTAACCATGGCCACTTACTGTACATTTACAGAAACTGGGTAGATCAAAAGGGTGTCTAAATTGACGATTGGTTGACTGGTCAACTGCGTTCAAGGTATTCATTCGTCAGAAAATATATGTTAAATTTCAATTGTTCGTTTGCTGTGATTATTTTTTCTATAGATGTCAGCCTACAGTAAATATAGTTTTAACAAAAAGGTCCCTCAAAAGTGTTAACAAAATATACCAAACATTTAATATATCCGGAAGGTATCACAGTCGAAAGAAGGTGAAAAAAAAAATGAACACTGATAAAATCGAACGTTCAAGAGTCTATCGGATTCTTTAAATTTTACTCGATATTTTTCGGAATTTTCAACTTGGTAAGTGTTTTGGTTATAACACTCACTGGATTTTTTTTTTTTTTTTAAATGACGACAAAACACGTGATAAACATTTCCATCACTTTCCGTTTTCCTTAAGACTCTATTCTCACATGATTATAAATAAACAAAACTTCAATAAGAATAAAATTGTCAACGTGTCCCAATCTGAATTTTGACTGCTGAGGCCAAATCTCTGAAGTGTTAACTATATCGAGCTGGGTGCTTGTTTAAACCTTTCCTCAAACCCGCTAAAGAAGAATTACCTTATTTAAATATCTAAAATCGAAAAATTTTAATTCGAAAAATTTTAATTCCTAAAATTTCCTATGATCGTAATAACTTTCAAATAATATGGCATTGTTCACAAATCTAATAATTAAACAAAAGCAGGGATGAAGCGTCTATCAACATCTTTTTTCTTTTTTCTGTTTTTTTTTTTTTTTTTTTTTTTTGTTAATTTCGGCGGCAGATGTGTCTCTCGATCCGGATAACCTTCGAGGAAGAATTTCGAACTGAACCCTTTATTTAATCTACAGGGCGATATTGTTCGCCTGTTGCTGTCCATTTCTAGGGGAGATAACTTTTCTTGATTAATTTAATTTTCCTACTACTCAATCGCTGTTTCCAATGAATGTGCGCGTGGGATTGAACTCGCGCTTACTATTCCACCAAATTCACGAACCGTCGCATTAATCCTCTAAGTTATTGTCGGTCTCTGTGGAAACGGGACTTATAAAATTTGGGCAATACTAAAATGAACAAGACAAGATATCCGTCCACACGGACAGATGGACGAATAGATATGACCCCGTAGATTAAATATAAGATTTAGTTCAAAATTCGGGTTAGCCGGTTCGACAGACAACTGAAGAAAGCCGGAAGGTAGAACTCCTGATAAGTTGTGATAATAACAACAAAAATGAGGATATTAGTCTGACTCTAAATAATATACAAAAACTCCTCATCCTAGAAAGTTCAAAGTATTGTACAAAAAAGAATCTTGATCACTAACCAATCACGATGTTTGTTTGTTTTTTTTAATAATTATTCGCAGATATATTAAGTGCATTTTAATCCGCTTCATGCCTGTCCATGTTAAAGACAGGCGCCATTATAATTACACCTATTTTGTCAGCGTTGTGATTCTTCGTCATCTTTGGGGCTATCCGCATCCTCCTCCACAGTCATTCTATCCTTCTTCCTCAAAAAGGATATTAGTTTCACTGTCACACAGTGCGATTGTGATGCAGCAATTCTGCTTTTCTTTCGCTCTTTCTTTCTTTTTTTCTTTCTTTCCTTCTTCCTTTTTTAAAATGATTTTGCTACGATGTAATAGTAGTAATGTCTGCTTCTGTTTTAAATAGTCACAAAGAAATAGCCGCAAGCCACTGAAAAGTGTTTGTTTACAATATTGTTTTACCCAGTGTGAACTTATTTTGGCCGCAAGTTTGTTGCATTTTGGCGGCCAATCTTTTATATTAAATATTATCAGAATGTAGTTTTTATTAATCCGAAAGATTTGTATCCCTTTAAACGATATTTTTTAGTTGATATTTTCTAACCATTCAACCACACGCCCATAAAAAAGTCTTCAGTTTTATTACATGAAGTAATTTTTTAACACCAGACAATTTTACATGAAGTAATTTTTTAACACCAGACAATTTTACATGAAGTAATTTTTTAACACCAGACAATTACATGAAGTAATTTTTTAAACACCAGCTGGCTATTGTCTGGTGTTTATTCCTGGTCCAAGCTTACTTAAAAATAACAAAATTGAAAATTGGTTCCAACAATAAAAAGTAACAGCAATAAAATGAAATTAAAAATTACTGAAGATTAATAATGAAAATCCTTCATCTAAAAAAAGTTCGTATACCTTCAGAACGTGAATGGCTCTCCACATTTCCCTGTTCTTTGTAGCTCTTAATAAATTTATCTTTTCGTTATTTTTTCTGAGCTCAGTTCCGCCATCCAGTTACTCAAGTCCGTAGTTTATGCGTTATTTTCTATCTGTCCTGTGAGTACCAAATTTTCCAGGCCTTCTTTCCTCATTATGTGCCCCAGAAATTTCAACTCTCTCTTCCTGATGTTAATTTTATGTATTTTGTTTCCGTTGTCTCTAAAACTTTAAGGTTGTTCGGTCCATGATATTTTCAGCATCCTTCTGTAAGAGCCATCTTTCTATTGCCTCAGTCTGTTCTTCATCTTTGCTGAGATTGTCCAGCCTTTGGAGTACTTGTTGATATTTCTGTAGCTTCAATTTATAATTTGCATCTTGGGAACTCTTTTTTACTAACAACTATGCATTCTATGTTCTTGCAATAGATGCATAGTCCTTTCTTCTCGCTTTCCTTCACTAGTTTCATGTTAAGCAACGTCGAGCCCGGTCAGTACCTAGATGGGTGCCGTCTGGTAATACCAGGCACTGCAGCTTGTGTAATGCATAACAGCTCCGAATTGCAGTTTCAGTTCTAGTCGGGTCTGTTATATTCCCTTTGGAAAGGTATAAATCCACCTCTTGTTCTGCCCCCCAGCTATGGGTTAATTAGTAGGGCTTCTATTAGTAAATCATTATTATTGCCAAAAAATTATCACAATGTAAAAATATTTCATGGCTTTAAATAACCTGCAAAAAAGGTTGATAAATCATAAAAAATCACTCAATCCAATGTCGTCGCCGTGACTGTTTCAGTTTTGTTTTTCAAACCCTAATTCCAGAATCTGCTCTGTCCGAGATCGTCGGGAAAATCATTTAACGACACCCTCCCTTTTGAGAAAATGACATGAACTAATTTTTGTGTGCAAATTCTTATTTACAGCCTTAGTAACTTAAAACCGCCCTCAAGTCAAATCACTTTGGCGACGTGTCTGGCTGTAACACTGTAAGCATGAGAATCAAAGTTTTAATATCCTGTCTGTGATATCACATCAACATAAAACAAGAGAAAAAATGGTAAGAATCAACAATCCTAATCTACAATTTAAAGAATATTTTCTGGTTTTTTAACCCTGCAAAAGGTTGATAAGTCGCAAAAATCAAATCAATCAATTCACTGCCTTTCTGATATTCTTAGGTTTAAAGAATGACCAAGAAGAAAATGATAGAAAAACTTTTCCAATATTAATAATAATAGCAATTTATGATCTAAGAATAGTGAAACAACTTTGTACTAATTCTAATAACGTTGCACAGTGAATTATTATTTTTATTCGATCGAGCTAGCGCGGGCATTCATGAGTCTATCACACCGACCATCAGAGCCCTGCAGCAAGGTCATTAGGGTGGCATTCTGTGTCATAACATAGCTGGTCAAGGTAGATGGTTGCTGGTCAACCAACACGTCTTGCGCCACACTTAGGTGTTCAGAGCAGTAGATCACTGGCAATGTCTGCGTTCTGCGTTCTGCGTTCGCGTAAGACTGTAGAAATAGATGTAAAGTATAGATCTCAGCATACTGGTTTAGGTTTCATCTAGCTTGAACTCAAGAGTTTTAATTCATGTCCAGACAGTGACATTATACATTAAAACCGCCTCTACAGTGGCGCGAAAGAAGCACCGTTTGAGGTTGTCTGGTAGATCAGATTTCCAGATTACATCCATTTTATTCAAGGCGGCCCAGGCTTTAGCTATGTGAATTTCCTTGTCCTTTTCAGTAGAATTTATTTCACTTTCTAGATATGTCTAATACTCGACAGATTTTATTGATTAAGCTGGGACAGTTTGTATTGAACTTTTCTGGTTGAAACTTATGAATTCTGTTTTAGAGACGTTGACATAGAATCTAACTCTGTTATTAGTATTTTCTGTGGACTTGGTAATGGTGACTGTAATGATATGTCATTTTGCCTCTTTATTTATTCGGTCGAGCTAGCTCGGACACTCATGATTCATAAAACAGTTGGTCAAGGTAGGTGTCCAGCCCATCTTGCCCCATGGCTAGGTGTCTAGAGCAGATCATACTGCAAAGCGTATTCTGTGTTCATGTATTATTGTAATAATATCGGGATAGATCTATAGAGCTGTGATTTAGTTGGATGGTGTCCCCAATAAATGCGAATTATAGTTCTCAGCATCCGGGTGTAGATTTCATCTAATTTATAATCAAGAGTTTTAGCTAACGTTCAAGCAGGGGCATCATACATTAAAACCGCCCTTATAGAGGCGCGAAAGAATCTCCATTTGAGGTTGTCTGGTAGATCAGATTTCCAGATTATACACAGTTTGTTCAAGGCGACCCAGGCTTTATGCGAATTTTCACATCCTTTTCAGCAGAATGTATTTCGCTTTCAAGGTATGTAAAAGATTTCACACGTACATCAAATAAAAGCTGTTAGGTAAGCTGTGTCAATATTTAATCATAGCTTATTTCGAAGTATTTTTGCGCAATCTTTCACGAGAAACTCACTATTAGGGCTTTTAAGGGAGAGAACAGAACCGAAATGTTGTTATTATAAAAAGAACCATCAAGAAAAAAACTGATAAGACTGTTCAGATGAGATGCACAGATCTCCACCTTCGACTGGTACGTTATCCTTCAGGTCAACCCTCCATCTGGCTTTTCTGAAGGACATTGTATGCAAAAGTCTATTCTACAATGAGCTGGGGGGGGAGCCACATACTACACAACTGGCATAAAATTGCAATAATTTATTATTAGGTTGGTGCAAAAATAATGTCGTTTTCTCACATAGTAACATATGTGAGAAAACGACATTATTTTTGCACCAACCTAATATCTCAAAAAGTAAAAATCCTAGAGCTTATTACGTTTTACTAATAAAAACGAGAGAACTTTTACAATAAATACACAGCACCTTAAGAATTTTAGGAGGAAGTACCATGTAAATCTGAGGTCCCCAACCACCGGGCCGCGGACCGATACCTGTCCGTGGATCATTTGCTACCAGGCAGCAAAGAAATAATTAACTTGTTTAGAATTATATAATAGATAAATTGAATATTGGACGTTAATTTTAAAGGATTTGTTTAAATATTCAATATTTATATACTCAATGCTATCTATCATAATTGTAAGTAAATTTTACAATTAATGTATATTTTTATTTCTTTGTAATAATTTTCAACTAATTTTCTAAGCCCAATTAACAAAAGCGATAAAAATGTTACGATGAGATGCGCAGACACTAACGGATGCCATTAATTTCCAAAAGGTGTATGTCACAAAAGAAAGTTTTTTTTCGCTTTCTGATAATTAAAGTTGAAATCGAATTGAGTTTATTCCTAACCCTATCAACACTTTCTTTTTAAACAGATGGATTACAATATTCTTTCAATATACACATGAACATCGCTGTTCTAGTCACGTTGGTTCTTAGAGAAAACATTAACATAACTGAGTTAGCAACTGACTTACAAAATAAAAGTCTTTTACATTTAAGAGTCTCAGAATTGAAAACTCTGCCATCGAAAAAACAATGACTAACAATCTCGCAAGACATTAATCGTGAATATTATTGTGGTTCTTTACCACAGAGGTCCCCAACCACCGGGCCGCAAAGAAATAATTGTTTAAAATTATATAAAGTGAAAAAAGTTTGTTTAAATATTCATTTTTCATCTACTCTATTTACATTATTCGGACTATTATCTTCACCTTTGTCGCCTCATTTATTACAACGTTTCGGCCGTTGTACGCTTCGGCCTTCTTCAGGTGGTTGGAATGTCGAACTGAACCCTTTATTTCGCTCACTGATAGACTGTTTAATGGATGTTAGTTATCAGTTATCTCCTGTTAACCAGGTATTGAACTCAAACTTTTAGGGTCCTGTCACTGCATCTAACCAACGCCTTTATCCACTGTGCTATGTGTCCTTGAGGACATCTGTGTATGAATTTCTGGGTATTATAAACCTAATGTCTCCAGCAACCATTTTTATCAGTCCTCATATTGCAATTTTTGCTGTTATCATTTCATGTTTTTTTTTACTAGAGCTCATATTGCAATCTTTGTTGTTATTCATCTACACAATACTATCTATCATAACTGTAAATACATTTTACAGTTAATGTATATTTTTATAACTAAATTATATTTTACATCTACCTTTACTATCTATCATAACTGTAATACATTTTAACATTAATATATATATATATATTATTTATTTGTAATAATTTTCAAGTAATTTCCTAATTCCAACTAATTTTCATTCTCCATTGATTCTAAATTGAATCTACATTATGGTGAGTTGGTGTTGATGTGATAATAGTGGAATAGGTTTCTGGGCTGGAACGTCTCCAGGATGGGGGACCATCGCCTGCCCAAGATAGCCTTGTACGGTGTATACTCCACTGGCCACCGTGATAGAGGGGCACCAAGGAAGTGTTATAAGGACTCCCTCAAGAAGTCTCTCGGTACCTGCCACATTGGCCATCGCCAGTGGTCGACACTTGATGCTGACCGTCAAGCCTGGCGCCGCACCGTCCACTAGGCCGTCTCCACTTTTGAGGACACTTGCAGGACCAACCCGAAGGAAAAACGCCGCGGTGAGAAGGACCGGGAAGCCTCAGCAGCTATACCAGACCAGACCTTTAATTATAGGCGCTGCGGCCGGACTTGCATATCCCGTATCAGCCTAGTCGGGCATCAAGCGTGCCTGCAGTCGACGTGAACAGCCCTTTTCATAAATCTTCGTTCGCGAAGCCAAGCCAAGAAAAAGAGGTGTCGATTCAGGGAGACAAAGCGCTCAAGGGTGTGGTCGGGCTGGAGACCAGACATAAGAATCAAAAGATTATACATTTTTTTTTCTTTCCTTTTTATAAATTGCTATTTTCATCATTGCTCTCTTTATTGAAATGCACTTAAATTACACATATGTGCCTCTACCGGTCCAGGGAAAGATTGTCCGACACACAGACGGTATAAAAAACGTTGGCGACCACTGCGGTACCTGACATAGCTAAGTTTAGTGAAAAGATAAAAGTAATCATTTGTCTGTTGTAGAACAATAGCTAACAAGTGAGGCTCAAGAGCCATTGCGCCTCACTTCTTCTTTTAGGATAGGTGATCATGGCTCTCCACAACTTACTGTCTTCTGTTGATGTAAGTAAATTTTGATCCGTTACTCTCCCTCCTTGTCCCTATTTTTCCATCTATTCACAGAAATAAGTTACACGCTTCTCTTGCCTTCAATATGTCCTGTGAATATTACATTCTCCAAGCCTTCTTTCCTTATTATGGGTGCCAGAAATTTTAGCTTCATCTTTCTGATTGTAAGTACAAGTTTCATTGTTGTGTCTATATTCCTTAAGACTGCCTCATTGCTCAAATGTTCTATCTATGGTATTCTCGGTATTCAGCGGTAGAACCACACCGGTGTTGCCTCAAATCAGTAAAGAAATTATCCTGCATTTACTAACACACAGAAACTTTCATACCACATAGAAATTCAGCAATCTTTTTTTTTTTTTTTGTTTCTAACGAAATTTTCCAGTCTCTTAACCCTAGAACACTAACCAAGGGTATATAGTACCCAGCGCAAATTTTCCTATTTTTAATTAAAATTTTCAGTACCTGATTTTCTTACCTAAATAATATGTTTTTCAGTTCCAATTAATGTTAACTCAAAGTACAAAGTTTGAAGTGCCTGCATGTAAAATATTTCAAATAAAGATTTATATTTTATTTTTTATTTATTTATTTATTTATTTATTTTTTGGATATTTTCAAAATCGCGTATGATATACCCATGGTTAGCAGTGGTGTAACTTTAATTAATGGTTAGTGTTCTAGGGTTAATGCTGTGTTTAGATTTTAGGAGGTTATTTTTTTTTTTTTTATTTCTATGTGTCTTCTGATTCCCGTACCACATTTTCCGTCGTCTGTTAAAACACTTCTCTGTACTTGTTCGATTTTAACGTTTCCCGTTTATATCTCGCTACTTGAAATGTCCCTCTTATATGCTCTGTTGCTTCAAGTCTATTCTTTATCTGAAGCATTCCCTGTCATGTAGCAGTATAGCTCGTCTTCGACCGGGTGTTTTTCTTACAGGGAATTTTTGCCGTTCAATTGGAGCAACCCACCCGAAAATCAATATTATTAACAAGAATTGGGGGAAAACTAAGGCATATCCCCAAATGGGGGAATAACATTTTGAATAGGTGGGGAGCCAGAAAAGTGACGTTTTTGCGTTGTCAATCTTGCAAGGGAGGAATCCTCCATGGACAGTCATAATAATAATAAACGATAATTTATATTTATAATTTTTTTTATAATTCTAATAATCTTTTGCGTTAGATTTCAACTCTCTAAATTGATTGTACGCTGTTTTTTTTACAGACATTAAATGTTGCCTGTGTAAAAAATCAGTTTTTTCGATTTTTCACCTTCAAGGTTGTAATTTTGCAATGAAGAATTATCTATCAAACAAAAACAAATTTCATCGAAATCGGATGAAAACTGTGGAAACGCATAACCAACACCCGATCACACACATACACACACATTTTGAGAATTCTCGATATAGATTACGTAGCAATTCAGCTCGTTTTAGTTTGTTTCTAACGATATTTTTCAGTGTTTTAATACGTCGCTTAGCTTTTAGAAGACATTTTGCTATTCCTCTAACCCTTCGTGATGTTTCTCCGTCACATCTCACTGGATATCCGAAGATTATGATCTTGCGCCACTGCAAGTTATTCCCTACTTTCCAAAAAAGCGAATAAGTATATTTTAGTGCTTCCATGACTTTTCACGTGAAGAACTGCTATGAAATTACGTCAAGTGAATTTCCTTTTCCAGGAACAAAATAGATAAATTAATATTCCAGCCGGCAAAAAAAAAAGAGATTCTTTAACTAATTCTGAGTCTATTAAAATTTCATTCACAATGATAGGCAATGAGCAGGTACCTAAATTACATGAAAATCGTTAGAATGAAATTCCCAGACATAATATTAAACCAGCATGCAACGTTTCTGTAATGGATTAAAAGTTACTTACAGCAAGAAAAATAAGTTGCGGAAAGCCATGACCACCTATCATAAAAAGAAGAATTCAGTTGCAGAGGCTCTTGAATCTTCTTAGCTATTATTCTACTACAGTGTAACCCGGATATAAGGCAGTTGTCGGGACCGGAGAAGAAGTATCTTATATCCGGGGGTTTCTCTTATATCCGGGTTTGGTCTACATTTCTTTAGGTAATTATGGCTCTAATTTGGGACCAGATAAAATTTCTCTTATATCTGGGTTTATCTTATATCCGGGTTAGACTGTATAAGCAAATTGTTCCTTTTATCTTTTTACTAAGCTTAGCTACGCCTGGTAGACGACTACAATGATATTCACGATAAATGTCTTGAGAGATTAGGTCGTTAGTCATTGTTCTTTGGATAGGAGCAATCTGGGAAAAAGAAATTGGTGACCATTTTCTTTAATGGAAAAAGGCTTTTGCCTTTTATTATCGTATTTTCGAACAGAGATGCCCAAATGTCCTTATTTGCCACCATCTTTAGGTCGCAAAGGGGAGATAACTAAAATAGAAAGTGACTGATTTTCAAAATATATTGAAGTAGCTAAAGATCGTTTACCTCGTGACTACAGAATAGTTGCGTATTTCCAAATGATAGCCAGAGGCGGTTTTCGAGATCCGGTGAAATTTAGGAAAAAATTGGTGTTGCCCAATCTCCTTATTCCCATTTCCCGGGGAGTTTATTAATGTTTCTGTTCCTAATTCTTGCACGCCCTGCTAACCTCTCACTAGTTTATCATTATTTTCACAGTTATGCACAAGGTCGTCGCAAGTCAATCTAGTAGTGAGAGCTACTATTGGAAGGCCGGTAGTTGTCGCGTAAGTCTGAGTGGTACTCGACAGATCCCAGCTAGTAATATTTACCAGCCTCTCCACGAGGTAGGATGTGGCACAAGGCCGAATTTAATGTGGGGCAATCCGAGGCTCGACCAACATTCCCCATAAACCCCACATAAACAGGTTCGGGTCTTTCTACCTCCCCGTCCGAGTCCTCTCTGCCAAAAGGCAGAGAGTTCGACAACCTGCTTAAACGGGATCAGGTTGGTCTATCTCCTCGAACGAAACTCTGCTCTTCGGCATAGCCTCGTCCGGGTTCGACAACAGCTAAGAGCTGAGTAACAGATCTCAGCTAGTCTCTGGAGTCCGTTGACTTACAGATACCTAAAGTAGTTACTATCTATAGTATAGTCATTCATGGAGGTGTCAGGTTATTCAATTACATCAGAAATAAAGCTACTAAGGCGCAAGAGGTTAATGAGTGTTAGAGAATATGAGAAAAAAAGCTATTAAGGAGAGAGAACACTCAATGAATAAGAATTAATAGGACAGAAGATACCGATTGACATTGCGTTTAGATTTTTGAAAATCAAAGTTGACTGGGAAGCAAGAAGCCGGAAGAGAGTTCCAAAAGTAAGAAGTGCGAGAGAAGAAACTGTTGGCATAGAACTTACTGTGACATCTAGTCATTTCAACTGTAAAAATGATGAGACCTTGCCGCCAATCTAGTACTGTGCTTAAATTCATAAAATCTAGGCACATTAGAACAATTACCGTGAAAGTACTTCTACAAAAGGTACAAAGATAGTCTTCTGAAATTTCTATAAAACAAATCAGGAAAAAACGACATAAAACATAAATTCAGTTTTAAATTTTCAGAAAGACGCTTGAAATGATTAAGAACGGTATGCAATTTTTTTCTTTTTTGTATACCTTCTCTAAGAAAATGTAACTAAAATAGGTATACTTTAGAGTAACAATATCAATAAAATAAATCAGCCGTATTCTTGTTTACAAGCTAGTCTCGTTGACCAAACATTTAATGAAGTGAGTTTGGCATACACAATAAGTTCAGCTTTGTATATCACTAAAGTTGTACTAAAACAGTGGTTCTCGGCAATTTTTAGCCCATGCACCCTTTTCATCATAAGTCAGAATGTCATTCCCCACCCTTCCAAGATTGTTCGAATCATTCCAAATAATACACATTCCAAATAATCTGAAAATATTATTGCAAAATCTTGATTCTTTTCTACATTAGTACATATACTTGGATTATTTTTACAGAGGAGTTTTACAAATTTAATAGCAATAGAAAATGCTGATGGATTTTTAAACTTGAATACATGTACAATAATTTGTTTTAATCTATAACTAATTATAAAACAAAGTGAAGTATTGGCTTGGTTGATTTGATGAAATTTTACCCTGTTTTGGGTTACTTAATATCGGTATCATTCGACTTTTAATTATATTTGATTCTAAAAGCATTTAATTGGTTCATTTATATTTGAGTCTAAAAGTATTTGGCTCGTGGATAGGTCAATATTTGTCGTTTATATTTGATTCTAAAAGCATTTAATTGGCTCATTTATATTTGAGTCGAAAAGCATTTGGCTCGTGGATAGGTCAATATTTGTCGTTTATATTTGATTCTAAAAGCATTTAATTGGCTCATTTATATTTGAGTCGAAAAGCATTTGGCTCGTGGATAGGTCAATATTTGTCGTTTATATTTGATTCTAAAAGCATTTAATTGTTTACTTGAGTCTAAAAGAGATAGGTCAATATTGTTCGTGTTTATTTGAGTCTGACTTATTGTGCATTAACTTGGTTCAGAGATAGATCAATAAATGATCCCAGTCCCCTATTCAGAGTTAGCTCAAGGTACAGGAACTCAGTTAATCTCCCGAGGCACCATCAAATCCGAAGGTACCTTCAAATCCGAAGGCGCCATCATGCCGCCATGTGTTAAGGAGATTCCAAACAAATAAAAAAATATATATATAAAATTTCTTGAGTGGATTAAAATTTTTGAGAAGTTGATTATTAATTCTTTCTCTTATGATGTAGTGATCAAACACACCATAACAGAAAAATGAATGAGCGGGCGACATTTGGTTCTTTAGCTTGTATTAAGATGTATATTGTTGTTCGTTATTCTACATTTTCAGTTTTTTCCTACTGAAAACTTTAAAAAAATTGTAAGAGCACCGAAGTTCAGCTTGCCCGGTGTGCCAGCAACCCTAGGTCAAACCCTGTTCCTGCTAATCGGATCAAAAACGTACACTTTACTATAGTTTTTGGCTTTCTTTTTAGTCGATGCATATGTTGTGCGGGATATGAAACATTGATCTCATTTAAAATGAATGAAACATACAACATTAATAAATGAAAAGTTCAAATAAAACTCAAAAGTTTTCGTATAAAAAATATTTGCAAACCTATCTATTTATCTATCTATCTATCTATCTATCTATATATATATATATATATATATATATATATATATATATATATAGGCACCTCCACTATTTCGCATAAATTTTCGATACCTAAAGATTAAAATGAATTTTTAAAAACGAAAAAACATTCTTGAAGATTTCATTTTAGCTTTAATTGAAAGCTAAATGATTAAATTTATTATTTCCAGTAAATAAAATAATCTGGTATATTTCAGATAGAAATTATATAAATTGGAATGTCAAATTCAATTTAGATTTCTTAAAATTTTCTTAAAAGCGGCCATTTTCTTAATTTTAAGAAATTTGTAAACAAAATTATCGATTTTAAAATTCTTCCAAAGAAATATATATTTGTTGACACGTTATTTGAGTAAAATTAGAAAATCTAAAGTTAAATTAATCTGATTTGAAATAAATATTACTTACTTATAGCATAAAAAAGTAATATACACCCATTTATTTAATGATTGGTCCTGCTTATCATAGCTTATCTGAGGTGATAATGGATGACCGATTGAGTAACGAAGTGATGACAACAAGTATGACTGGCTAGAATTGATATAAAATTTATGCAAAAATAAAAAAATTTAAAATACTATAAAAATGATCACTTGACCGTTTCATAACTATGTCACGTTTAGACTTTCATAGATAAAAATAGGGAACAAATTAAGTAAAAAAAAAACAAAAAAAAAAACAAGAAATACACACGGAGATGACCAGCTACTCTGGCTGGGTTTTATTATCTCATGGTGAAGCATATACTCTACTTCTTGCCGTATTATTTCCGCCTTCTGCGGGTTGACGCGGTATGGGTGTTGCTTAACGGGTTTGGCATTTCCAGCATCAAGGTCGTGTAGAGCAATATCAGTCCGTTTAGGTACGCCAGGGAATAAGTCGTAGAAGTTTCGAATGAGATGGGTTACTTCCTTCTTTTCGTCGTGGGTTAAGTGACTTAACTTAGACGCGAGATTTGACAGTATTTCCGAATTCGGTAACCTCAGGGGATGATCCGTTTTATTCAGAACATCTGGACTTACGTCTGCATGACTAGAGGCATAGAGGGGTCCATGTGCAGCCAGGACAGGGCTTGGTTTCCCTCTCTCGTTTGAGCATATTAATGTGGCACATTTGTGTTTCTTTCCTTCGGTCCGGAGTGTTCACAATGTAATTGGGGTCGCTAACCTTCCGAGAAATTTCGTATGGACCGTGAAAACGGGCCTTCATGTGGTGACCAGACAAGGGCAACAGTAGCAGTACTTTGTCTCCGACATCGAAACTTCTTCGAATAGTGTTTTGATCGCACTGTCTCTTCATTTTCTTCTAGGCCGTTTTAAGTTGCTCCCGTGCCAATTCACAAGCCTCGTGCAATCGGGTTCGAAAACGGGATACATACCTTAATATCGATTCGCTCGTGGGGGTTTCATGTAACCATCTTTCCTTTAACATAGGTAAAGGTCCGTGCACTGTGTGTCCGAATCCCAACTGACGTACACTCGACCAATCTTCCTGAGCGGGTGTGTGTATGGGTCTCCACTTTCGCATTAAGATATCGTTCTCCACGTAGTCTCCTGGGGGTACTTTGTTCAGTTCTTCCTCAGGTAACGATTCTTCGAATAGGGGTGGAGGGCGATTTGGCTATCCTCTCTCTGTTCGATTGCCATAGATCTTTCTGTAATGGGGATGACGTCTGTTGTTTCTTCCTGCAGGCTAGGGTTTAATGTTGGGGTCTGTTCGAGCATAGGGTCCGATCCTATCTCGTGGCTTAAACAGGTTTGGGAGAGGTCAATTACCACGTTCCCTTCGTCCTCGCTTTCCATTCTGACACTCGTCTCCTCAGCTCTCTTCCTCGCATTCACTCGGGTCACCACGCATGATGGGAATATTCCAGGATGCGTTTCCTCTATCTTCTCAGTCTCCTCCGAGACGCTCGGTTTTTCCAACACTCTTGGATGGGGTATAACTCTTTCTCCAGCCAGATCATTGCCAAGTAGCATCGATATGCCTTTTATAGGCAGACTATCAATCACTCCGATGACTATAGGTCCACTTACAATGTTAGAGTTAAGGGAGATCTGGGACACTAACAAAACTACTTTCTGTCCCTTGTATAACTACTCGTTCGCCCGTGGCTGTCTCTGATCCGTGTGGCATGTCTCCTTCAACTATCAGAGTCGCTCCTGTGTCTCTTAGGATTTTGATCTTAACCCTCACCGTGGAGTCATCCACCGGACATACGGAGCCGTTCGACATAAATAGTTTGTATTCCTTTCAGATTTCCCCTTTGATCTTCTTACTGAGATCCTTATTCGATGATATAAAGCCTTGTGGTTTATTTGAGACTGCATTTCTGCGTTCAGCACTTTTCTTCTCAAAACAATTCGACGCCATGTGTCCTACCTTCCCACAGTAGTAACACGTTAAATTCTTCCCTCCTCCCGTCCGTGGAGGAGGGGTAAAAGAATGTGAATCAAACCGCTTACTTTTCGGGCTATTCGGTCGATGTGGGTAGTTTGCCTGACCAGCAACAGCCATTACTCTAGGCTTTGTGCTTCTCCCATATTCAGATGGGTCCTCTGACTTATTCCTGCCTCGCTTATGCGTTAGTGTGTATTCGACCACGAGGGTAGCCATCTCGTAGGCTGTGTCGACCTGTCTTTCGTTGGGGAATGTTTTGAGGTCATCGTGTACGCATCATTTGAATTCTTCTATCAAGATTAACTGTCTTAGCTTATCGTAATCTGCTCCTATTTCTTTCGACGAAAACCATCGGTCGAAATACGTTTCTTTCTGCCTGAAGAACTCTATATATGTTTGGTTTTCGTCCATTCTGTGATCTCTAAATCTCTGTATATACGCTTCTGGTACCATTTTGTAGGATCGATGTTTTTACAATGTCGTAGTCGGCACTGTCCGCAACTGAAAGTGAGGCATACGTTTCTTGTGCTTTACCTTTCAGAGCTGTCTGTAGTAATGTCAGCCAGACTTCGATGGGCCATTCTAGGTTTAAAGCAATTTTCTCGAAGTGTTGGAAATACTTATCCACGTCTTCGTTAAACGTAGGCACGTCGGATTTGCTTGGTGAGGTCAAAGTGGTTCCGCTCCTCCTCGTGTTGCATTCGTTCTTCTTCCGTTTCCCTGACACGGGTCTCTTGACTCATTCTCGCCAGCTTAATCTGGGTCTCGGCTTCCACCTTAAGTCTCTTTTTCTCCGTTTCGGCTTCCATCCTAAGCTTCTCCAGTTCAATCTGTCTTCTGAGAGCTCGGGCGCTCCTGACACAAGGATGTCAAGGACACTCCTGTCGAAAACTTCATTATCGACCATATCTTCTGAGACCACTCTCACCTACTGCGCCTTTCGCATAGATCGTCTTACGTCCAACTCCAGTTTCAACCCTATCTCTAAAATATGGTTCTTTTTCAGCTTTAATAGACCGTCGACCGTGGGAGAGTTTAAAAAGGTATTTACTACAGTCATCTCAGTTTATATGTCGCTATAATTCTGTGACCACACTGTTCCTCACTGTAAAGTCTTACGGAAAAAGAGAAATAATTCCCGGACACGAGCCCCCAATTCTGTTACGCCCGGGTTTTCGTTAGGACTACGATAGCCGGGACGAGAGAATAAAAAAATAAATAAGAGATTCCAAGGTTCAATATAAAAATAAAGGAAAAGAACAGTAGGAGGGAAATTCTCCGAATCCAGACACCGATAAACACAGCAAAAAATATACAATACATGGACACAAAACGACAGGAGACAATACAAGAATCTATAATAAAAGTAGTTTAATTGCAAATATACAAGATGCAACAGTAAGATAAGAAAGAAATAAGCGAAACTTAATAACACAAGGGATGGGGAGATGAGTAATCAGTTAGACAAATATGACAGCGACTGAATATCATAGGAATATAGGGGCACCTCGACGTGGTGTAATGGTTAGAAAGCTTGTCTTTCTAGATCAATTACGACTGAGTAGTGAGTTCGATCCTCACTGGGTACCCCATACTTTCGGCCTTGTGCCACATCTAAGCCGGGATTAGAAAATCACTAGAGCATCTCGAGGCCGTGTAATGGTTAGCAAGCTTGGCTCGCTAGAACAATTACGACTGAGTAGTTAGTTCGATCCTCACTGGGTGCCCCCTGCTTTCGGCCTTGTGCCACATCTAAGCTACGCTTGGAAATTCAATATCATAGGAATATAGAGCAAGCAGACAATAAGATATATGTAAAAAAACATGCAACACTCACAGTAGATGATGATCGACGTCGATCAGGATTTTCATCAATAATACAGTGTAACGAAAAAAGATGTTTATACACTTTTTTTTGGTTGTTTTTTTTTTTTTTTGAACATAAAAGGAATGGATTATCAATGTTCTAGTATACTCATGTGAATCCTAAAACCATCGCCGATTTGGGTGATGATTTTCTTAATTCTTCGGGCAGCAAACAGCGAAATTTGGTTTCGGTGACATCTGTTACAGTTTGTTTTTTTTGTATATATATATATATATATATATATATATATATATATATATATATATATATATATAACTAGTGAGTTAGTCCAAATGCCTGGACTCACTTTTAGTCTACCAATAGAAGGTTAACCAATCAGAAGACGTAGAACATTCAATTCGTCGTGTATAAAGGCGGCCATTTTTGTTTACCCTACCCGAATGACCAGTACCAACTTGTCAGGCGAAGATGAACAGAAGGAAGTACTACGCTCTGCTACTTTGCTGCGATATCCACTGCTAACCTGAACTACGCTTTCCTACTGTCTCCGAAATATTCACTGCTAACCTCTGGATTCTATACTCGAAGACGACCGTCATCTGAATAACAACATCTAATTCTTCGGGCAGCAAACAGCGAAATTTGGTTTCGGTGACATCAACGTCTTCCACCTGAAAACGGCTAAGACAGATTCTGGTGACGTCCACCTGGTCCGGGAGCAAGCGACTAAGTGAAGTATTGTTACCCCGACACGCGCGAAACAAAACCGTCACATGCCAGCCTACGAAAAATGCGTAGGCGTCATTCATGGAAGTGTTGGGGTCATCTGCACTTTTTGTCAAACAGCGTTCGTCTGGCCTACGATTAAGAACCCGACAGGAAATGAGAGGTTCCCTTCCAAGAACTGGCCCTGATTCAACTGGGGATGAAAAAAAAACAAATATATCCCACAATCTGCTTTTTCAAGAAATAAAGAAGTTATTATATTCCTATGTCTAGTCGCACATACACAATGTACTTAAAATATAGTTATAAAATCTGAGGTGAGGGAACAAATATAGGGTTAACGTAACAATATATATATATATATATATATATATATATATATATATATATATATATTACTCGAAATTCTTAATATTAGGTTGGTGCAAAAATAATGTCGTTTTCTCACATATGTGAGAAAACGATATTATTTTTGCACCAACCTAATACAAAGCTAGCTTATAGCTACTTGAATTTTTGTACTTATCTGTTTGGTTTGTCACGAACCTGAAATTGCGTTTTCTGTTTCTATAACTTCACGGAGCGAAAAGAGCAAGATTCACTTTCCCGTCTAATGATGTTCCGTGCGGGTCTCGTCAGGTCACGTGACTGTTTTTATTCTTGTGGATCTTTATAAATATTTTTCTCTCGTTACAAATATATTCTTTTCTTATGACCATATCATGTTGAAACGCCGGTTCTCGTACGATCAGCAAAGGTAAGCAAGTTTGAACCAGGTCAGTACCTAGATGAGTGGGTTCTCGGAAATACCGGATGCTGTAAGTTAGGGTGTGTGGGTGATGTAATGGATAAAGGCTCGGGATTAGAAATCCGAAAGCCGATCTCGAATTCCAGCCGGAATTCATTATATTTACTTACGTACAAATACCCTTGGAAAAGGTATGAATCCACACCTTCTCCCAGCTATAGGTTAAATAATAAGACTTGTATCGAAAAATCGTTATTATTAGGTTGGTTCAAAAATAATTTCGCTTTCTCACATATGTTACTATGTGAGAAAATGACATTATTTTGAACCAACCTAATATCTCCCAAAAATTCGTACAATTTAAATTATTTTTCGGCTTTAGATAGCCTGCAAAAGATTGATAATCCGTAAAAAAACAAATCAATCAAGCAAACCTCTAAAGCTATGGGTTAAATTGTAAGACTCAGAAATTCATTATTATCTTCAAAATATTGTTACTATCCAAAAATATTTTTCGGCTTTAAATAACCTTAAGAAGGTTGATAAGCCGTAAAAAAAATCTATCAGTTATTGAGAGTTTGCAAAAGCAGTTATAGGCGACTGAACATAACTTTTGATACTAATAAACTTCCTTCCTCCTTCCTTCTCATAGAGTCTGTCATTATCATATGTGCATTAGATGTCTTGCACAGTTTTACTAATTTCCTACTTCTCGTTAGAAACAAAGTAAAGAGTGCTTAACTGAATCCTCCTATATGACAATGAATGCTGGGGGATTTCCTCAAAGATAAAGAGAAGATTTGAGACAACAGATATATGGTTTTGCAAAAGCTCAGAATACCGTGGAGAAAACATATGTTCCATAAGGAAGTTTTAAAGAAATGGATAAAAAAAATAAGACCGTTTGTATTTAGAATAAGAAAGAAATATCTGAAATGTCTATGATTCTAAATGAGGAAACGGGACTTGGGGAATTTGTTCTTCACAGGACATACTGAATGAAAGATGGTCAGATGGAAGCAGGGAGTAACCTACCAAACGAGCTTGTGTAGATGAATGGCAAAAGAGGGAGGGATAGTCAAGGGACAAATATTTCTTGAGAGCTATTATCGACCATGCCATATATGGACACGGAACATATAAAGGGAAGCTCGTCGAAATCCTTTACTTGTCCAGCTCAGAAACTGTTCTGATGCACCTCGCTATTAATAATCCCCAATCATACATTTTTGTCCATAACTTGGGGTCTCGACTCGAGTCATTTTCTCACCGATCTAATGTGGCTTCCCTCTGTCTTTTTTATAAATATTTTCATGGCATCTTCTCTGACGAGCTATTTTCACTGATGAATTTAAGCGTGCTACCAGGTTGGCATCTTGCTCTCACCCTTTTACTATCGAAACAGTTAAATGTAACCGCCTCTTCTACTCCAACAGCTTCTTCTCTGGCACTTCCCGACAGTGAAACTCCCTTCCTCTTACTAGCTTCCCTGATAACTATAACCTCCAAAAATTTAAATGTAATGTCAATCGACATCTACTGTTGCCTTGATTCCCCCTCTTCTTTTTATCCTTTCCTCAACCCCTCCACCCATACCCAGTTTTCCCTTACTTACACTCTCTGCAGCCCCTTGCGTACTAGTGGTACTCCCGCCTTGGAGTGAAAAAAATAAATTGCTTAAAAAATAAATAAATAAATAAATTTACAATTTTTTTTCAAAACTGCTCTGTCAGTACCTACGGTTATATCATGCTGAAAACAGCGATTCTCGTTCGATCACCGAAGTTAAGCAGCATTGATCCAGGTCAGTGCTTAGATAGGGGACCGCTTGGGAGCGGCCCACTACAATCCGAAATATCTTTCGGCTTTAAGTGTTCATAAACCGTAAAAAAAAATGGCAAATCAGTCACTATGGATGTCACTATGGATGTCACAGGAGATCAAATGATCCTTCATCGAATTTCTTATTCTTCTAAGCACACTTGTTGGATGATACAGTTCGATATTTTTTCATACTAGTGTTACCCAAATAGAAGGCGAAAGAACCACTCAAGGTAGAAGGTTAGTGAATGAAGTTGATGTAAGGGTGTAATGTGTGAAAGTAAAAAATACATATTATGAGGATAGATAGGATAGATAACGGTTGACTGTAGATTTGAAAAAGTTAAAATTATAGTTATAGGAGAAGAATCCTCTCAGAAGTCTATTCCACAAAGTAACAGTTCTGGGAAAAAATCTGAGTGGAACTTCCTCCTTATTAATGGAATACAAAGAGAATGAGGATGAGTTGACTCTGTGTACGTGACCTGCTGGATCTTAACTGTAAGGGTCCGAACTGGTAGAACTAAGGAATGTATCTCGTTTGAACATTTGCCTAGGAAATAGCGATAGAGTATCGAGTGGCTAGCGGCATTTTGTCTGAGTGAAAGAGGTTGTAGACTAGGAAATAATTCATCAATCACAAGACCGCGTAAACGCTTTTGAACTCAAGGCTGGAAAGTGAAGATTACCCAGATCCAGTTCAGATATGGCAGCGATACTACATTTTTTTTTTTTTTCTGATCTGATCTCTTGAAGAAAATAGAGCATGGCAAAAACGCGTCAGTTAATTTCAAGAACCGACCATTTTTGCCGGCATCTTGAGAGACGATGCAAATATCCGTGTTCTACTTGAGGTCTGGTGTGAGCTTCAGTCCCAATTATTGTTCACTCGGTCAAAAAGTTAGTTCTCTAAATTCAATACAAATTAAACAAAATCTCGGAGATTATAAATAATCTTCTTATTTTCTACTGACCTACATCGATCCAATTATTTTGTATGAGGTTAATCGAATCTTGGAGATATAATCCCACTTTTATCTCTACTTACCGAGTACAATATACTTAACAAAGATATATCTGATCAGTCCCAAACTCCGAATAAATTACCCTTCAGTCAAATATAAGCCAAAAGTCATCAATAAACTATTTTTATCTTCATGAGCCTGTGATTGACGTTTCAGTGATTTTTTTTATTAATATTCACCCAATAAAAGGCTCGAGACCAACTCAAGCTCGAGGTTACTGAACACTTGACCTTTGACTTGAAGAGGTGAAGATTTTAGCGTTTGGATAAGCATCCTATGGAAGCCTGTTCCACAAAACAATAGTTTTTTGGGGGGAAAAGCTGTCTTTTCTCGTTGTAATTGAAATAGATGGGGAAGATGGTTAGTCCGACTTCATCGAGGTAATATGGCAGGTTTTAGCTGTAAAAATCTCGTCTGAACAGTTGCCGTGGAAATAGCGACAGGTTTGCAACCTTGCGTCAGTGGAATAGACGCTGAAGGATGGAAAATATCTGATCCTCCTACAAAGTCGTGTGAATGATTTTGAATTCTAGCAAAGTTGGAAAGGGGATATCGACCGCTCTAGCCCACACATGACAGAAATATTCGATTTTCGGTCTAACCTGACTCTTCTTAAGGTTGCTGCGTTCACTTCAGTTGAATAAAACATAAATCCACCTCTCACAGATATGAATAAAATAGTAGAGCTGACTATGGACTTTAGCCTTGATTGGATCACGAAGGAGAAGGACAACTCTGAATTCAAAACCGTGGAGAATATAGCAATAAATAAAGAGCCGCCTTTCCCAGTAGGTAACTCCTTTTAAGGATATTAAAGAAAGTGAAGCTATGGTAAGCCATGATCGCCTACGTAAGGAAAGAGCATGGCATTGGAATTTTTCGAAATACACCCCTGTCTTTGGTTGAGGGTTTTCAGGAAATAATGTTTGGTGAAAAAATGCGAGGTTGTATCTGTGACAAAATTTATTTTTCAATCAAACAAGTAAACCAATTTCGTCTGACCGCCTCCGAGCGCAAGGATGTGTAACTTCCTGGCCCTGGCCTAGCACTGCTCTGGCACTTAGCAGCTACACTCAACCTTCTCTGTCAATCTAGTCACTCATTGTGTTCCGTTGCATGTTATCACTGGCTTCTCCCGCATTATTTATCTCAACAGTCCCTCCAGCGAATTACTATCACCACGTAGTGGCCCGTCTCAATAAGGTGTCTTCACTCTTATATTCATGTAAACGTATTTACTGTCTTCGGGTGTCATATTAAGATTTAAACAAATGCAATCAATCACTGTTAGTGTTTCAGGCCTATGGGGTTCAAACCACACCACTCAGTTCGGGTTGTCAGAGTTCTGATCAGTACTTCTGGATTTTAGACCAGCCTACGTATTCTGTATGAATTGTCAAATTCATTCACACACTCGTATAGATAACTCACATGACCTTCTCACGCTCTTTGGTATCAAAGGACAGTGTTTAATGGCGACATTATGCGCTATGAGATTTCGAGATCAAACCATGCTGTCGAATATATTTTAATCCTACCTATGATTTTGCCCGATGAAAAGAAACTGAGGGGTGGTTACATATTTTTATAATTACTGTCTACGTGTGTAAGGTTGTGATGGATGAATAATTTGGCCAGCTGTTCAATCACCCGCTCTCTTTGTCAATTATTTATTTATGCTAGTGAAGGAATATTTCGCCAAGATATATGGGGATGATGCAGAGATGCCTTTTCTTTGGATTCGAACTCGGTTTGCTGGTTCCGTTTCTTCGCGGTGCCAACAGATGGCAGGAAATACGACATCGAAATGCGAAGGCGTATTAGAATAGCATTGAAAAAGTTAAAAATAATATTACGAAACCGGAAAATTTCGTTGGGAACAAAAAAAGCAGAACTGATTTGTAATATATCTCCATCTATACAGCGATCATAGCACGTTGAAACACCGTTGCTCGCACAATCGCCGAAGTTAAGCAACGTCTAGCCGAGTCAGTACCTAGTGACTGTTTAGGTATACCAACTGCTGTAGGCTTGGATATCCAGGTGGTGTAATGGATAACGGCTCGGAATGAGAAATCGGAGAGTCAAGTTCGAATTCCAGTCGGATTCGTTACATTACACATGCTATTGAGAAAGGTATGAATTCACCTCTTCTTTCTCCAGCTATGGGTTAAATAGTAAGTACCGGAAAATCATTAATATATCCGAAACATTGTTAATACAATATTCACTCCCCCAAAAATACTCTTAAAATCCAAAACATATTTCAGTTTTAAAATAACCTAATACGTAAAAAACAAATAACTCAATCAATCAGTCAGTCAATACACTTATAGAGCAGTGATTACTGGACAGTGTCCTCACAGATGAAGAGGCGGCTTTAGTCAACAGAGATATTTGTGAGAATACCATAGACGGAACAGGCGATCAATAAGGAAGTTTTAAAGAAAATAAAACGAAAAAAGGACACTTATACTGAAAATCAGAAAGAGACATTTGAAATTTTCTGGACACAAATTTAGGAAAGGGTGCCTGGAGAAATTGACATTCACAGGATATAGTGAAGTCAAAAGGATCAGAGAGAAAAATCGAATAGCCTATCTGACAAGCTTTATGACTGAACAAGGAATTGGCGGGATGTAAAAAGATAAACATTGATAAAAACTACAAAAGATAGGAAGTTGGGGAGAGCCGTGATCGTCCATGCCCTGAAGGGACACGGCACAAAGAAGATTTTAGTTATCGATATAATAGAGGATTTTTATCTATGATTTTAATTAATAGTAAATTGAAATTTAAAAATTACGTATTATTAGGTTGGTGCAAAAATAATGTCGTTTTCTCACATATGTTACTATGTGAGAAAACGACATTATTTTTGCACCAACCTAATAGAATGTTCTAGATAAACTGAATGTAATTGGGTATCAATTTAGTACAGATTTTTAGTTTTGCTTTTCCTTTATGGCGTTTTTTTTTTTTTTTTCACTTTTGATAAGTTCATCCAATAAATTTAAGCTAGAAACGTTCTTTTAAAAAGAAACGGATCACGTATAATTGCAGTTTGCTTTGGAGCAACACGACTCTCCATTCGCATCTCAACGTTTATATCGACAGTTGTACGAATTCGTCGATATATGTATTGAAGTATAAACCAATGAGTTTGCCAGAAAGAACCTTTCCGTATCCGAATGTAAACGTGTATTTGAGTCTGCGTAAAAGCCATACACTGTGTTTTTATGTGGATAAACACCAGTCTTTCAAATTTTCACTACACCTTACAAACACTTGCTTTTATAAGCATTAATGACAATAACAAAAAATATTAATAAATGTGAAATTTCTTAAAACCATAAGTGGATTCGATTTTATCACAAGCAAAACATTCAGAAATCAATTTAGTGTAAAAGTTACATTATGTGGAGATTATTATATGTTTTATTTTTCCCGATTTTTGCACATAGATTTTTATTAATTATTTTTTTTTTTTCCTCGAAGACTGAGCATTACTTAACACAAAATGTCTATCATTTTCTTCGTCCAATTTATGTTAATTTCATAAAACTTATATTTTCTTCCTCCACAATAAATTTCTTCGATCAACACACGCATCTCGACTGGGCCTTGAGATTTTCCCATAGATTAAAGACGAAAACAGACGCAGATGCCGACAAATATGGAACTCTGGATATTGGGCATGCGTGAATGTGCGCGTGTGGCGGAGTTTGTTTTTTGTTTTGTTTTTTTTTCTAATCAGTTGCTTAGACTTTTATTTTGAGGTTAAGAAAATCGTGATGTGCGTAAAATGAAAAGAAAACCAATATGCATGTTTCATACATGATTCTCCATGAAAAATATGGCCTGGGAAGAATTAAAAGAAATGATACTGAGGTATGTTAAGAAAATAGTTTTAATTTGTATCTGTGTATATTTTCTTTCACACTTTCTCACCTCTCTCTCCCTCTGTATATATATATATATATATATATATATATATATATATATATATATATATATATATATATATATATATATATATATATATATATTCGTAACATACTTGTTGACAACACAAATATAATAGCATCATCTACATGCAAAAAAAGGCTAAAACTAATGGAAGCTTTATTAATAAAACCAAAAAAACAACACTTAATAATATTAACTATGAAGATGGGCACAATACCTTGACCATGTTTTGAAAAATGAAAACATTATATACATACAACAGACTATTTCTTCTTAACAGTAAATATATTTCAACCTTGAAAATGTCTAAATGCATAGCCGAAATCACTCGGATAAAAAGAACTGCACACTTTTTATATAATTTACCATCCGAAAAGAAAAAAAAATATTAGATGACATGAGAAATTGTATAAAAAAATAAATCAAAGCAAATTGTCTGTCGTATTCAATGAATGTGCATATATATATATATATATATATATATATATATATATATATATATATAGTGCGCGCACTTGAACGTATGTGTGGGTGTAAAGGATAACGGCTCGGAATGAGAAATTGCAGTGGTAACTTCGAATTCTAGCCGAATTCGTTGCATTCACTTACGCATAAGGAAATACATCACCTCCTGCTATCTATAGGTTAAACAGGAAATACGCGTCTCTATAGACTTGGCTGGCAGTCTAGGAGGTGGGCATTCAACTAAATTCAAAAACTTAGTCGGGTTGTGTGTGTACGCACTTTCTAAATACAGAGTAATTGAACTTTCGACTGTAAACTTTTGAGTTGAACAGTTTAAAATATGCCGGGCTTTACACTTGTTTACCCTACAAAAGGGGACGCGGGTTCGACCCCTATCAGAAGGCATATACCCTTTGTTAAGACTCTGGAATGTACAGGCCGGTAGACGTATATAAAATAATATATGCTGTTGCAGATGGTATATTGGCCGTCAAATAGATATTGAATGACGGAAGACAACAAAAAAACGAAGACTTGATTAAAAACATATGGTGCCAAGTTTATTTTCGTTAAAGAAAATACATCAGCAAAAATAAGGTTACAGTGTACAAGGCAAAAAAAATATCTCTGCATGTTCATGTAGAGGGTGAGAAGAGTGTTGTCCTGAGAAGGGCAGTTTTGATAGTCACTGAAGGGCGTTGTCCTGAAGAGGACAGTTTTGTAGTCGGTGGAGAGCGTTGTCTTGAAAAGGAGATGGCTGAAGCGGCAGGTGATGGCGAACTGGAGAAGATGATGGCTGTCCGGCTGGGTAGCTGGAACTGCTGCTGTTGCTGATGGAACAGATACTACACTTTGATCCTCGTCAGTTTTTTCTTCCGCTTGTTTTCAAAAATATGGGAGTGCCGAGCGGATACGACAATAGCCCTCATTGAAAGGAAAGGCTCAAAATACTTGAGCTATTCTTCACAGAAGAAAAAAATCGTATTAAATAGAATATCTTTCGCAACTGCAAATGACATTTTAAAGCGTGCATAAAATATTTAATATGCATATAAATAAGATGTCTAAAATATTTAATACAATCATTTTTTAGTGCTATCAAGCTCAGTAAAATTGTTATAAATACCACATCACTTATACGATACCTATGTATCTGAATTTGAAATATAGCGCTCAAAAAGTAACTGAATGTATCCAACAAAATCTTGTCTACCGTACTGGCAAAATTTAGCTATTGATAATGACTGAGGCGGTCAAAAGTACTCGAACAAAATTAGAACAAAAATCCACCATTTTAATTCGAATGTAAAATCTATTCGAAAATTAGAAATATTCAAGAAAAATTAAGCAACCTAATCTTGTCAGTTTAACTTAAAAACTCGTATATATATATATATATATATATATATATATATATATATATATATATATATATATATATATTAATTTAAAGAAAAACAGACCACTTTAAGGCTCCATTTGTAATAATTTATTTCACCACAGAATTTTATTTTTCTCTGGATATTCAGACTTCACTTTCAAAAGGTGAAACGAAAAATGAATTAATATATATATATATATACCAATATATTTTGCTACACGAGTTTAGGGTCTTGTGGCCTTCATCAGGCGAAGAATGGTTATTTCCACATATTATTTAAAGGAATTATTTTTTTTTCCTTATGTTTTCTCATGTTTAAGCATTGTCTTTTGTCTGGAGTAGTAATTCAAATTCTTGAACTTGTGTAGAAAATATTCTCCTTCTTAAGAGATGATAAAACAATTAGGATTTGTCAGAGAAAGTGGAAGGGATAAAGTTTTTGTTCTTATCTTTTCATGATTAGTGAAGCTTTGTAAGCTTATCTCCAATTTTGTGTATTTTGCGTGCGTGTTGTTTTTTTTTTTTTTTTGTTGTTTGTTTTTTTTTTTGTTTTTTTTTGGTAGTATGTGTATATACGTATATATTGTTTTATTGCAAGGAAATAGTATATATATATATATATATATATATATATATATATACACTTTGCATGGTATGTAAGGTCCAGGTGTGTGTGTGTGTGTGTGTGTGTGTGTGTGTGTGTGTGTGTGTGTGTGCGCGCGCGCGCGTGTACGTGCGTGCGTGCGTGCGGCCCATCTAGTTTTTTGGGGCCAGTATGTGTGTATAAGTTCGTTTTCAAAACATATTTGTATGGTGTGTGCGGAATTCGACTTGTGTGTGGTCCGACTAGTGTGTTCAGCAACTATGTGTAGTGTGTGTTTATGTGTGTGTGGTTATAATTTGTTTAAATTTGCCTACGAAGTTTTTCTTGTATTTGTAGCTAAGAATAATTGTCTCTTTGATATAGTGGCACAATTTTAAATTTACCTTCGTTGCATTTGTAGATGTATTGTGACACAAAGAGTTTCATGTTATTTGGTAATTTAATGTTGCTTTTGTGAAAGGAAACTCTGCACCACACACACACACACACATATATATATATATATATATATATATCATACTTATTATAAAACCCAGGTTGTGTGTGTGTGTCTGTTCGTTTATATATTGGATCGGATTTCCTACATTTTTCAACTGATTTCAACAAAACTTCACAGGACTACGTAAAATTACCTTGCGGTGGTTCTGACAGCGCCAAAAATTGGAAAAAGGCAATTGTTTTTGCACGAAATCAATTTGAAAACACGATTAAGAGGCATCGCTGTTTCGAGAATGAAAGAGGGACAACTCATATCGAGTTATACTTATTATAAAACCCAGGTTGTTTGTGTGTGTGTGTGTGTGTGTGTGTGTTCGTTTATATTTATTTTCCAAGCGTAAAATAGGGGCATCTAGCGAGGATCGAACTCACTTTTCAGTTATAACTGATCTATCGAGACAAGCTTGCTAACCATTACACCACGCCGAGGTGCCCAGTGTGTGTTCGTTTATATATGGGATCGGATTTCCTAGATTTTTCAACCGATTTCAACAAAACTTCACTTTTTTTTGGCAGGTAGTGTTTCTTATTGTCTTGCACAGTTTTTTCTTTATTTTTACATTCAGAATGCTTTAAAAATTCCATTTACAAGACAATTGTTTATAATAAAATTGAAAAATTCTATTCAATCGGTAGACTCATAGCGATTGAAAACAATGTTTTTGTTTGAGTTTGGGTTTGACCAATTCGTAAAAAAAAAAATAATTAAGACATGCGTGTCCGTCAACCTTAAACAATAATCTTTGTCAATTTTATTTTTCAGTCTTTATAATGATCGATACTTGATCTATCTCTTACTTATATATATATATATATATATATATATATATATATATATATATATATATATACTGCCATTTCATCCTGGGGTCTAAAAGTAGTTCTAAGTGGACGGTTCCATTTGAAAATCCCTTGTGGTTTAGCGATGTATTCGGGCTCTAGTTAGTCAATTTGACTAGAAATGAAGAATAACACCACAGGGCACAAGAAAACGGGTCTACTTCTTTACACCCCCACCCCCCAGAAGATAAGGGCTATAAACAGAAATGTTTATTTTATTTTTTATTTTTTTGCTTACAGACCTTAAAAACATTCTTTTTCTCTCCTGTCATAAGAGATTTTTCGGTGAATTATAGATGGTAATTATATAAGACAATTTCGAAAACCTCTATTTTGAAGTGTTTCGCCAACGAACCAACATCATTAGATAAGGAATTTTATTAATTTTGGTTCCAGTTTGTATAGGAATGATTGCTAAAACACCCTCTCCCCAAATTTATAGATGCATCCTACAGATGCATGCTGGGATTTTCTCCCAACCAATAAAGATAGACCACTTGTCGGTTTCACCCGCCATATTTTACTTCTTTTTTGTCTCGATATAAGCACTTGACCGTAGCCTCTTTGCGTTTGAACACGTGGCAGAGTGGTTAGAACGCTTGCACTCTGACCATGAAACCCGAGTTTGAATCTCGCCATGGTCAATTTGTCAGGAAGGTGACTTCTTGATGTTCTCGGTCTGGAAGAGGTGATCCAAGCGTGCGGCAACTTTGGAAAGCGCCTGAAAACCCAAGCCTTGTGAGTGTAATTGGGTAGACGGAACCCTTTGGGATCTGTCAATGTTTGTCCTAACATGAAGTCCCAAGTCATCGTGACCGAGGGTTTGAGCGTGCTGGCCTTGTTCAGACTGTTGATCACGTTAGATAACGCACACTCTCCCATGAAATATGGTGCCAAGTTTATTTAGTGCTAAGGTCCGGTCAGCATAGTTGCAGTATAGACCACAAGTGGGCTCTGTGGGTGTTGAACAAGCACAAATATTCCAGAGCAAGCGTCTACAACAGAAATTAGCTTGCCGCCCTTGTAAACGGGCATCCTCGGATACCAGTGACTGCGCTATTTCAGTCTCCCTTTTACATGTGAACACAATTCTTACTCTGTGAACTTTTTACCGTATTACTGTTGCTTTGCCTAATTTTGACTTGCATATATAATGTTTGTTTCGTATTAGTTTGGCCTGTTCTATTTTCTTCCTTCTCTTATTTTACAATAGCAAATATTTCTCTGAATATCACAAGTAAATATAAAAATCTAAGTATCTACTTGTCAACAATTCTCTTGATATATACGAAATTAATTTAACAAAGATATGAGTTTCTCTTCGGAGAAAGTACAGGGTGGTCCGAATGTCTTGTCACCCGTACATAATATAATCTTCTATTTCAACGCTCTGTGGGGGTATTATCAAGGAGAGAGTTTCACATGAACGATACGAGAATACCCATCAGTTGAAGGATGCCGTTTGCAACAATCAACAAAGTCCAGCTTCGTAAAATATCACACAGGACGTGGCGCCGCATCATTTTGTGCCACGAAAATGATGGTGTTCATATAGACTTTCTCGGTGTGTGACAACGTCAATGAAAGTAAATAAACTGAATCCAGTACATGTGCTTTGTATTAGTGTATTACTTGTTGTTCTATTGTTCTCATTACGTTTTGGTATGGCTGACAAGACTTTCGGATCACGCTGTGCATAAATTTAAGATTGGAATGTTTTATTTTCTTCCTGCTCTTATTATTTATTGAGAAATTACGTTTCTTTATTTACACTTAAAAATGGTCAGATTACTTCACAATTTAAAAAAAAAAAACATCCACATAAGTGAGGGAACCCGTGATTCACATTAAGTAGATGAAAAGCTGGTTTTTACTTTAATTATATCGTTTTAGCAATTGAATTTTAATTAATTTCAACTCAGTTTCTATTTTATTTATTTATCTACGTACACCAGATTGATTAAGTTCTTTCTTTTTATGTGCCGTGTCCTTTCAGGACGTAGAAGATCATGGCTCTCCACTTCCCTCTATCTCTTGTAGCTCTCAATAAGTTTCGTGCCTCTGCCAACTCCTCCAAACCACGTTCTGCCATCCACTTGCTTAAGCCCGCCAAGTATGTCATGCGTTGCTTTCCCTTGTCTTTTTTCCCCTCTATTCGACATTTGAGTACCGGATTCTCCAGGTCCTCCTTTCTCATTACGTGTCCCAGAAATGTCATCTGCCTCTTCCTTATGTTAAGTATAAGCTTCCCCTTCCAATACCTCATCGTTGCTCACACACTCGATCCATAATATCCTTAGCATCCTTCTGTAGAACCGAATATACGCTGCCTCGAGTCTCTTCTTCGTCTTTGAGGAGACCGTCCAACATTCGCTGCCGTATAGGAGGACAGATGTCACGTAGCAGATCTTTTCTTTGTCACCGAAGGAATCCTCCGGTCTCGCAGTACTCTACCCAGCTTTTGGAATGCGTCCTCGACAAACCCAATCTATCTTCGGATCTCAGCGTTGCACCTACCGTCCTCCGTCAAAACACATCCCAGATATTTAAACTTTCGCCCCTGTCCCCGACCTGTAAATCGGATTTCGGGCTCATTCTTTTACTGATGACCATGCATTCTGCTTTCTTGTTTAGTTTATGGTTAGTCGCTTCTTCTTGCTCTCCCTCCCTACCTTCTATAGGAGGTTTTGTAGCTTATTTTCCATGTCTTCTATCAGTACTGTGTCGTTTGCGTATCTTATGTTGTTAAGATTGTGGCCCGCCAGTGCTGAATCCCGGTTAATTTAAAGAAAAGTCCAATGTGGTCCAAAAGTCTTGTCACCCCATTCATAATATAATTTTCTATTTCAGATGGCTGACACAAGCCTCACCAGTTCTTCTTGATGTGTGACTACGTCAATGAAATGGAGCAAACAGAATAAACCGAATCCAGCATATGTGCTTTGTATTACTTTTATTTTTTTCATTACTTTTTCGTAGGAGTGACAATACTTTCGGATCATCCTGTATATACGAACATAAACCGGAGTTGATTAAGTAATTTGTTTTTACGGTTTGCAGGTTATTTAAATGCAGAAAACTGTAATATTGTAATAGATTGGAAGATAATTTTGGTAAAATTTTAATTTTGATAAATTGTAAGATAATTTTGGAGATATAATAATGATTTACTAATCAGTCAGTTATGTGCCATGCATGATACACGTTTAAGCGATCATGCATCTTTCGATAGATGACTGACGATGCAGTAGGTTGCCATTTCTTTCTGCGATAGATGAGTTGTCATCCAAGGTTATAGAACCCGATCTGTCCTGCTATTTACCCATAGCTGATGGGGAGAAGAAGAGGATTCATACCTTTCCCAATGGTATTAGCACGTATGTGAATGTAATGGATTCTACTAGAATTCGAACTCGGCTCTCCAATTCCTCAATCCAAGCTGCTATTACTGATACAAGTTTAATTAGCCCATAGCTTGAAAGAGAGAAATCGATTCCTACCTTTTAGCAAGGTAATTACACGTAAGTATATATAATGAACTCGACTGGAATTCGAACTCTGCTTTCCGATATGCAATTTCGAACCGTTATTATTACACAACCCGCACATTCAACACTTGCTATTCCAAGGTGGTCACCCATCTAGGTACTGATCAGCCTCAACTTCGGTGATCGTGCGAGAACCGGTATTTCAACGTGATATAGCTGTAAGCCAAACAGGTGTTAAAAATTAAACAGCATGCCCAATGCACTTATATATGACCAGGCTATTTCAATTTATCATCTATCCTTACTAAATTAATACTGAAACAACTTGGGAGGCGTAAACCTTAATTATTAAACCGCGAAGTAAGGTTTTTGTAGCATTTTTCCAAACAAATCAGCTTATTCAAATTTCATCCATTGGTTTGCGAAAATGAACGAAACGTAGAGTTTGTAAATTTTGACAAAAAATCTTAGCGACAACTTCAACAATACTAAATACTATGAGGTTTTTAACATGCGTCAGCGTGTTGCAAAATAATTCTAGTTCAAATAAAAGATCAAGCGTTCAGACAGTTAAAGGAAATCACGTTTTGTCTCGCTAATGTAGATTTTAAAAATGAAATACTTTTTCCTGATGACGCTTGTTCATCGGCGAAACATGTTGAAACAGAAGTTTTTAAATTATCTTCTTTATTTACCATTACGTCGGGTTCTCATACAGATTTTACTCACACTCAGTATATATTAGCGTGTCTTTTGCAAAAACTGTTCTTCCCATTATATATACGTTGCATCCAACAAATATTAACATATAACGATCTTCATCATTTCGTAATTTTTATTATTATCTCGCGTCTTCAGAAAACGTTAGCCAACATCAAACATTCTAGTGTTTACAGTAATGGCCGTGTTATCCGCGCCAATGCGTAATCACCTTATTTAAATGCAAAAAGGACACACGATTAATGTATATAATGGCATCATTAGTTCGTTGGAGATTTCTAAACCCCAAAATGTAATTCTTTTACGACAGGAATAGAAATTTTGATCGACATTTTTTAGTTTTCCATGGATGTCAGTAATTTGTACACGCACCAAAAATAGTAAAAATATTTTTAATCGACGTCATTTTTTTTTTCATTCTTTTTATTGTATTACTTATCGTTCAATTTTTTCAGTCGCGATCATTTTAAGCCGAGCACTTTTTTCTCCATAGACCATTGGCTATTTTAGGTTCGGGTTTAATATGACTCATTGCTATGATTTTTTTTTTTTTTTTTTTTTTTTGCGGGTGGGAGTATTTTATCAAAAGAAAGAAAGAAAGAAAGAAAGAAAGAAAGAAAGAAAGAAAGAAATGAATTTACTTTATGAAAGAAAGGGAAAAGAAGGAAAGAATTTGGTTAAAGATAAAAGAAAGCTAGAGATAAAGAAAGATATTTTCTAAAACAAAGAAGGTAGAAAAAAAAGGTATTAGGTTGGTGCAAAAATAATGACGTAATAATGTCGTTTTTTGACGTATTTCTTAACGTCAAAAAACGACATTATTACGTCATTATTTTTGCACCAACCTAATAAAAAAGAAATGGTTTTGTTAAAGAAAGAAAGAAAGAAAGAAAGAAAGGTATTTGTTGAAAGAAAGTAAAAAATACAAAGAAATGAATTTGCTGAAAGAAAAAAAAACAGAAGAACAATGAGAGAAAAAGAAAACAAATTATAGAAAAATTAATTCGCTAAAAGAAGGAAAGAAAGTATTAACGTAAGAAAAATAAATAAAGGAATTTTCTGATGAAAGAAAGAGAGAAAAATGAAATTTGCTATATGAAAGAAAGGGAAAGGAAAGAAAGAATTTGCTAACAGAAAATAGAAAGAAAAAAATAAATAGATATTTTCTAAAACAAAGAAGCTAAGAAAAGGGATAATAAAAAAGAAATTAATTTCTTAAAGAAGGAAAGAAACAAACATTTGTTGAACGAAAAATGAATTTTCTAAAAGAAAAAATGAATTGCTTAAAGAAAAAAGAAAAAAAGAAAGAAAAAGAAGAAAAAAATGATAGAAAAAATAATTTGCTGAAACGGAACAAATAAGTAACGAAAGAAAGAAAGAAAGAAAGAAAGAAAATAAGTAAGAAAAAGAAAGAAAAGAAAAATGTATTTTTTATATGGAAGGGAAGTAAACGAAGAAAGGAATTTGGTAAAAGAATGAAAGAAAATATTTTTCTAACACAAACAAGCAAAGAAATTAATGAAATTGCTAAAAGGAAGAATTTGATTGTTGAAAAAAATGAAAGAAAATAAAGAAATTAATTCGTTAAAAAGAAAAACGATTCTCCTGAAACAAAAAAGAAGAAGAAAAATAAGAATCAGGAAAAACGATATAAAATAATTTGCTAAAAGGGGGAAAAGAAAAGAAAGAAAACAAATAAAAGACCGAATTGAATTTACTAAAAGAAAGAAAGAAGCAAAGAAATAAAAAAAACAAAAACAAAAAAAAAGAAATGAAAAAAGACGAATAATGACCAAAAATACGGAAAAAAGAGAAAAAGAAGAAATTGCCAAAAGAAACAAACAGATTTATTAGGTTGGTGCAAAAATAATGACGTAATAATGTCGTTTTTGACTTATTTTTTAACGTCAAAAAACGACATTATTACGTCGTTATTTTTGCACCAACCTAATAATTAAAGAAAAAATTAAAACGACAGGAATAAGAAGAAAAGGGAAGAAAAAAATGCAAAATTGTTCCTAATACGTTAAAGCCATAGACGTTTCATTTATTTGCCTCTCGGAATAAATGCAAAACATGAATATAGCTATCAAGTCGTATTGTACGAACTTGTATGACTTGTTGGAGACAGAAAATTTCAACCAATAGAAATGGTGAAAGTTGCAATGTAGAGATGAATAACAGGTCAAGTGAAAATAATACCCATTTCATAACTAAAGAATGGAGATTTAAATACAGATCGTTAGATATTTTTTTTTCTGATTACATTTAAGAAGGAAGTTCATAAAAATAAAAATGTCAGCATCCACCATAATGAAAGAAATTCGTATGAGTTTAGTGAATAAAGGAAATTAAGATGTTTCAGAATTGCAATCATAAAATAACTTTAATTCTAGGTGAAGTATTATAGACATTTACAATTATTAGGGTGGTGCAAAAATAATGTCGTTTTCTCACATAGGTTACTCTGTGAGAAAACGACATTATTTTTGCACCAACCTAATATTTGGCTATGTCCTTGGTTTTCGACAACATTTTTTTACTATTGCTCAAGAGCTGCTCCAGCTAAAGGGATACTGAATCAGGTGCGTGGTATGTATTTAAGAGGAGGAAATGAGAAGTCGAGATTATGGGGATAAGGAAAAAAGATAACGATTAATTTGAAATTGTAGTTTACAGAGAAGCATCCACGCGGGAGTCAGACTCACAAAGTAGCGGTTCTTTAGGAAAAAAATCTCTCTATGTGGAACTTACGCGTTACAATTGGAATACGGGGGAAGAGGATGATTCGACTCTATGGAAGTAGCATAGCGAGTCTTACCTGTAAAAGTCTGAACAGATGAGACTATAGAACGGGTCTCATGTGAAAGCCTCCCGTGGAAATATCGATGGAATATCGATATAGGGTTGCGACGTTGAAAAGTAGACAATGAGTCATTATTCCCAAGACACCATAAACGATTTTGAATTCTATCGGGTCCGGAAAATGACGATTTAGCAGTTTTTGTGCCACAATGGCAGCATTAATCCATTTTTTCGGTCCCATCTGACTTTTGTAAAGATAAATCTTGACAGAAGAAGTCAATACTTTCTGAAGCGGTAGAAGGTGCTGTCCATTTTATCAGGTCATCCCATAAGTTCTGTCCGAATTTTACCTTTTTTTAAAATGAACGAAATTTAAAGAGTATTTTATGCCTAATGGAGGTGAACATTAATTTTATGTTTAGATGCATTTAAACTGATCAAATTTTATTTCAGAGAACAATAAAATTAAATTTTGTTTGATTAAAACCCTGCTAACATGGAAGTACCCAAGAATCATTTGAGGCACATAATGCTTTATGAGTTCAAGAAAGGAAACTCAGCAGCCGAAGCGGCTAGAAACATTCACTCAGTTTATAGAGAGGAATGTGTGAATGAAAGAACTTGCAGAAGATGGTTTGCAAAATTCAGAGGTGGAGATTTCACCCTTGAAGATGAAGATCGAACCGGACGTCCAGTTGAGTTTGATGAAAAGCTTCTTGAAGCAGCACTTGAAGAAAATCCTGCTTTATCAGTTGAGGAATTGGCAGTGGTTCTCAGTTCAAACCATACAACTGTTCGTCGTCATCTTCAACAACTTGGAAAAGTTCCTAAACTTGGAAAATGGGTGTCTCATGAATTGTCTGAAAACAACCTCAAATCCCGAGTTGACATCTGCTTTTCTCTCCATTCTCGCCAACTTGTTTCACCTTTTTTGGATAGACTTGTGACTGGAGACGAAAAATGGATCTTTTATCGAAATGTTAAGCGTCGTAGACAGTGGCTTGGTAAAGGGGAAGGACGCCAGCCACGGCCAAGAAGGGAACTTCATGGGCAAAAAATTCTTCTTTCAATCTGGTGGGATCGCCAAGGAATAATCCACTTTGAATTCTTACCACCTAATGAAACAATTAATGTTCAAATATACTGTCAGCAATTAGAACGTTTGAACCAAGTTTTGAGGAAAAAAGGACCTGCTCTAGTGAATCGAAAAGAGGTGATGTTTCATCAGGACAATGCGCGACCCCACACAGCAAGAATTACGTCACAAAAGATCGAAGAACTTGGTTGGGAGAAAATTCCTCATCCACCTTATTCTCCCGATCTTGCTCCTTCAGACTACCATTTGTTTCGTAGCTTACAGAATCATTTGGAAGAAACAGCTTTTGTAACACAGGAAGAGGTTAAAACTGACATTTATGAGTTCTTTGAATCAAAGCCAAAAGAATTTTACAGTAATGGAATTAGTAAGCTTGTTAATAGATGGGAGGAAGTCATAGATAATCAGGGAAAAACATTGTTGATTGAATCTGTAATTAAATGTAACATTTGGTCACTTGTTTTCTTTATTCAAAATTCGGACAGAACTTATGGGATGACCTGATAATATCAACATTAGCAGTGAATTGTATACATGAGGTTTTTCTTGTGGTTTGGAGTAAACTTGGGACCGAATAAAGTATGTAAGTTCATTGAAAGTTCATCAAGTGATGGTGAAATTATATTAGCTTAGTATTAGGAGACAAAAGGAATCTAGTACTTTCTGGAGTGTTTAAAGCAGAAGGCCACTTTAACATCAACGTTAACAATGAATCATATACATGAAGTTCCTCTTTAGATCTGGGATCAACTTGAGACCCAATAGACGTTCAAAGCATTCAGCCTTACTGAAAGTTCATTGCGACTGAAGAAAAATCTAGGTTTTATCGGTAATAATGAAAATATATTACTTTGGTTTTGGGGTTATTTACCCTAACAAATCATTTTCCACCATTTTCTGTTAGAGTTAGGCCTGACGAGACATCAGCTGCAAGGCTGAAATATTAACTGAATAGCTGTTTACTAAATAACTGATTTTGTGTTATCGTGTCATTTTGTTTGGTGGTGGGTATCAGGATGTTATGTATTTAGAGACACTTAAATTCAAAGCTGTCTCTTCTACAATGCATCAGTTCTTGAGAAAATGCTGCCTGGGTGGGATCTCCTCTTAACAATTGGAATAGAGAGAAAATGTTGAATATTCGATTCTGTAGGACGTAGCATAATGTGTCCTATCTATAAAGATATGAACTGGTAGAGCTAAAGCGTGAAGCTCCTCTGAACATTTGCCATGGAAAGAGTGAATAACGGCAGCTTTGTATCATTGCATCTCCAGGGAGAGAAGCTGCACGGTAGCAATATGTCAATGGCGTAAACAATTTTGAATTCTATCACGATTCTAAAGTGAGGCTTGAGAAGCTTCAGCTCAGATATAGCAGCGACACTTAATTATTTGTATAATATGACTCTTTTAGAAATAAAACATAACAGGTGTCATATATTTTCTGGAGCGGTAGAATAAACAGTCTATTTTAACCAACTTTAGCAATGAATCGATTACATGAAGTTCATTTTGACGAAGGGAATTAACTCAAGACCCAATAGACAAAGCAATGAACGTTCAAGTGATGGTGAAGCCATATTAACTTGGTACTGGGATATAGACAGAAGGAATCAAGAACTTGATACTGAGATATAGACAGAAGGAATCAAGAACTTGATACTGAGATATAGACAGAAGGAATCAAGAACTTGGTACTGGGATATAGACAGAAGGAATCAAGAACTTTCTGGAGCAGTAGAAGTAAAAGCCCATCTTAACATCAACTTTAGCAAAAAATCGTATACATAAAGTTCCTTTTCAGGTCTGGAGTTAACTTGAAACCCAATAGACAAAACATGTAGGTTCGTTGAAAGTTCATCAAGTGATAGTGAAACTATATTACATTGGTTTTGGGGAAAAACAGAAGGAGTCAAGTTCTTTTTGGAAGTAGAAGCTTAACATCAATTTTAGCAAAGAATCGTATACATGAAGTTCCTCTTGAGGACTGGAATCAACATGAGACCCAGTAGACTTTTAAATCATAGAGCCTCATTGATAGTTCATTCGTTCATAGTAACTGGAGAAAACTCAGATCGGTGGTGATGAAATGATCCTAGTTTGGATTTTCTACCGCTACGATTTTGAATCTTAGTTTAATCTTCAAATTCCTTTCCTCCAAAGACGGTAACGACTTGGAAAAAATATTTTGTGCCATTATTTATATCAAACACCAACTTTCAAATTTAGTTCAAAAGCACGGTTTCAAAATCGACTTGCTCTAATACTGCAGTATTTTCTGTAACAATTTTTTTTTACAGAGTGATTTTCCTAGCGCCGCATCAAATTCGGAGTTTTCCTTCTCTTAGACTGGTTACCAACCAAGTATGCTCTATTATTAACCAGTAGCTATTGCGAGAAGAGATAGATTTTCAAGACAATTTGTGCGAAAACGAATACAGCTGCTTAGGTTGGAATTTAAATCGTCATGCTCATCCCATTTTCCGTATCGATTACCGCTACACTATACGCCCATACAGTGACTGAAACCCAGACAAGATTTTGAGCGAATCACAACCATAAATCTTGAAACTGAATCCGCAATACTTGCCCATGTCATGTATCTTTTTCTCGCAAAAAAAAAAAAATCATGATGAAAATATCTGTGGTGCCTGGTCACTAGCAAAAGGGACATACCAAGAAGCGAGCTACAATTTGGAGACGTCACAACCAAGCAAGTGCAGAAATTTAACTGAGAACAGTTTTAACAGAAAAGGTAACACAAAAATCTGTAAGGACATTGAACTAGCAAAAAAGATGCCTCCCAAAAGCTAACTCCAGTATGAAGATATTTCGTTAGACACAGGGGACAGATTGCTGAACTGCTATGTACCGTATTTGACGGTGTATAAGAGGCACGGGTGTATAAGGCACACCTCAATTCCAGCAGGGAAAATAAAGAAAGAATTAGTAATTAGTAAAATTATTAGTAAGTGGTACAACCTAGCCTATATTTATGAGATATTATTTTGGTTAAATAAGCTACGATTACAATTAAACTAAAAATAATAGGAAAAAAAAAGAACACGAGCCTATAAAAACTTTATAGTATCCAAAGGGTAAGAAAACAAAATAAAAATCATGCCATTATTACAATTGAGAAAAACAGTGCAGTTACCATTAAAATTTTATTCATCTTCAAATCCAAAAATTTCATCGTCTTCATTATCAAAACTCTGATACTCATTTAAAATACTACTATCATCGTCGTTAAATAATGCGTCATCTTCCGTTCCATTGAAAGCATTGCTAATGCCACACTTTTTGAAAGATTTCGCAACAATTTCTGGTCTAATATTATCCCAAGTTTGCTTCACCCATTCACAGACTTGTGCAATACTGTGCGTTTTTATTCTTCCTGTAAGTGTAAGATCTTGACCAGGCATTGCCATCTACGTGTTCCATTGCTCCTTCATGTTTAAGTCTAAGCTAATGGGAATTGCCAGATAGCTAATTTCGACCGAATATCGCGAATTTTAAACCTACCAATGGCATATAAGACGCAGGGGATCGCACCTCGAGGCGGTGTAATGGTTAACAAGCTTGACTCGCAACAGTTACGACAGAGTAGTGAATTCGATCCTCACTGGGTACCCCTGATTTCGGCCTTGTGCCACATTTAAGCTACGCTTAGAAAATCGCTATAAGACGCAGGGGAAATTTGAAAGATATTTTTAGTAAAAAAAAAAAAGTGCGCTTTATAAGCCGTCAAATACGGTAATACCAATCTTCATGTATGACAGTGGATGCAGGACAATTCCCACACTAATGAAGTGGGGTCTTGCAGGAATATCGATGTGGTTCTAGAGGATGCTAAGAATACAATGGACGGAACATATGAGCAACGAAAAAGCCGTAAGTCAAATGTGAACACGAATGATATTTTATACACAGAATCTGAAGACAAAGCTGAAGTTCCTGGGACACATAATGAGGAAAGAGAGCTTGGAGAATCTGACACCCTCAGGACATACTGAACGCTAGAGGGGTAGTTGGGAACATCGAGTAATCTGTTTAACGAACTTGTGTAAATGAATGGCAGGAGGAGAATTGGTGGAGTTTGATAAATATTACAGAGAGCTACAAAGGATATGAAGTTACGAAGAGACACGTTCGCTCATATCATGAAGGTACACGAGTCATAAAAAAAGTAGTTGTTAAATGTAAACTATATTTGAGAGAATGAAACCAGTAGCACTTATAGAAGGCCATCCTACCTCAAACGATTTAAACTGACGCTACAGAATCACAAAGAACTGTACCAAATAACATAAACCACATCACTTGAAGACTTTCAACAGCAGTGAGAACTAAAATGAATAGCACATGTAATTCAAAGAGAAAATAATTGCATAAAATTTTGACGTTCCGCTCTACGTTTTTTTAATCATTTCAAGGTGATAAAGTGACTAACATGCAAAGGGTTATTGAGTGTGGAAAAAAAACTGAGAAAAAAAATGTAAAGAGAGAGTACACCAAGATGAATATCTACAAGTCCCTGGTGCTATCCAAACTGATCTAGGTATTTGAAAGCTGAACTCTGATAGCAGAAACTACCAAGAAAGTCCAAAAATTTGAAACGAAATGCTTCAGACGCCTTCTCAGGATCTCCTGAAAAGAACACAAGACAAATGACTTTGTACAGGGCCAAGTAACACAACTGGCAGACCCCTAGGAGCCCCTCTTGACAACAGTAAAGAGGAGAAAGCTTTTCTGGCTTGGACATGTCATACGCCAAAATTCTCTACACAAGACGATCCTTTAAGGTACCTTGGAAGCGGGTAGACGTACAAGGAGGTAGTCCAAAAGCTGGATGAACAACATCAAAGAATGGACCAGGATAGACACTCCGAGGCAGTTTCGTGACAGGCAGAAAACAGATCTGTTTGGCGACGGCTGGCTGCATCATCTTCGCTCATGTCTCTGCGATCGGTTCGGTCAGGAGAAAGAAGAAAAGAATAGGCGCTATGGACGATAGAAGATGACGATTGATATAACATTTAAATTTTTGAAGATCAAAGTTGATTCGAAAACAAAAAGCCAGGAAATACTTCCACGCGTGAGAAGTGTGAGAATAAACTGTTAGCATGGAATTAACAATTAGCAATTTCATTTACAGAATAATGAGATATTAGGTTGGTGCAAAAATAATGACGTAATAATGTCGTTTTTTGACGTTACAAAATACGTCAAAAAACGACATTAGTACGTCATTATTTTTGCACCAACCTAATATCTAACCTCCAGTCTAGCACTGCACTTAAATTCATAAAGTCGTTGTACCAAAGATGAAAGTAATATTCATTTTGAAAATACAAGAATGTGGTCAGTCAGTTATGTGCCATGCGGGATACTCGCTTAAGCGATCATATATCTTTCGATACATGACTGAAAAGTCACTTTTTTCCCACAGTAGGTTGCCATTTCATTCTGCGGTAGACCAGTT
>OZ010577.1:47160835-47230835 GCA_963932145.1 Acanthosepion lycidas | reverse complement strand
ATATATATATATATATATATATAATTTAAACAAGAGAAAGAATTCTTCATCATTATATATCTTTTCAGTGGTCCACTATTGAACATCACATCATCGATGTTTCGCACCTGTCAACAAGCCCATAGAACGCATCGTTCTAGAGCGAACAAGGGAATCAGCGTCGGCGTGCGCTGAGAATCATTTGCAAATACGTTTTGCCTTCTAATCCATCACGGCGGATTGTTCAGTCAGCTGAAGAACTGATTCTCAATGGGAACCGTTTTTATGTCTTGTTACAGAAATTGGAGACCGGCCGGCGGCAGCCGAATATTTCCGCTTCGAAATCACTGATGAAATGCTGAGAAGAATGCAACCAGCATCTTTGGAGACGCTGTATCCGCATCCTTTTGTTTGTTTCTTTTATTTTTGTTTGTTTTTTAATCCGTTGGTCAGTTAATTCGGTCGCCATATTGATTCTGCTTTCCTTCGTTTTGATCGCTATAAAGACGAATATCCAGTTTGGTTTTTATGCCGATCTTTTTTTCTGTTTTTTTTTTCTTTTTTTAAGTACATGCATATCGTAAAATGGCAGTTCATTTCCCAGAAGAATCGAGTGTAAAAAATAGATAAAGTAATATTGAATGCCATATATGTACGGGGATATTGTGAAAAGAAGCTCACTGATATAGAAGAAAAAAATTAAATCTTAAAAAAAAATTTAAAAAAATGGAGTCGCCTCAGAGAAAAAAGAATAGGAACCGAAGAAATGTTTAAGGGAAAAAGTGAGTGAGAACTTGAATCGAAAAATTTGTTGTTTTTTTTTTAAAAAAAAAAAAAAAACGATCCAAAATGATAGAAAAATAACTACGACAGTCTCAGTTAAATCTTTTAGTTAGAAAATGCCAAATGCATTAAAAAAAACTGTATTATATTTTAAAAATATGATTCTACATTTAACCAACAATTGAAATAAGAAATAACTAACACAAAAAAATGTATTAATCTAAAAGAAGTCTATATTTTTTAAATATGTAACAGATAATAAATTGGAAAATGTTCAGACTACCTACATTCCTTAGTTCCACCATTTCTAACTCTAAGACCCGCCATGTTACGTACACTGAGGCGAACCACCCTCGCCCTCATTCCATATGCATTCTATTAGTGAGAAGTAAGTTCCACTCGAACAGCTTTTTCCCACGAGCCGATACTTTGCGAAACCAACTCCCAAGGGGATGCCTTCCCGATCACTACAATCTTAACCTGTTCAAGTCTGCAGTTAACTTATCTTTCCCACATAACCACATAAACTGCGCCTCTTACCTCTTCCTCTTACGACTGACACAATAAACTCCTTCCGTATCACTCTAACTCGAGTGGCTCTTGGGACTTGTATTGAGTGAACTTTATTAAAAAAACAAAAAAGAGAAGTAATCGCTACACTGATAGCACCATCACACACAGATTATCTAGCCCTTGTATCCGACACTCTGGAACATTCACTTCTGAGTCTACTGCAGTACGAGTTGAACACAATATAAATTAAATTAAGTCCATGTCTTTTACTCGAATAGAATGCGATCTTATAGCATTCAAAGGTGACAATCTAAGTCGATGATTTTTATATATGGAGTCATCGTTTCAACACCTCACCAAAAAAAAGAGCTGTTAAAATTACAATGACATGGACAGCACTCTCAAAAATGAAGAGAGTTCGAAACTCAAAAATGAAGAAAAAAAGTGTAACTCTTTATGTCAATAGGGAAACCGTCTTTTTATACGGGTCGAGGAGGGGGGGATATTAATAAAATCACCAGCAAAGAAGAACCTCCTTGGTACGGACACTCGACCGTGGAGAGCAGCGTTCAATGTCTGTTGGAAATAACATATTCCCAATGAAGAAGTTTGTATGGGAAACTACCAATAACAGGATGGAGAATCTGTGAAAGGCGTGTATGGTTTAGTGACCATTGCACGGGAATTAAATAAAAGGTTTTCCATCGGATTATTTGTTTTTGTTTTTTTTTTATTAGGCTCGTGCAAAAATAATGACGTTTTTTGACTTATTTTTAACGTCAAAAACCGACATTATTTTTGCACCAACCTAATACTTATTTTATTTTATTTATTAATACATGTTGACATTGGCCAGCAGTCTAAGTGTTCAAGTGTATCAACACACACACACACACACACAACACAACACAACGCAAAACCCAACACAACACAAGTGATCTGGTCTCTCGGCTTCAGTCCCTTTCCCGCTGCAACGTAGCTTCCCTGTACCATTTTTATAAATATTTTCATGGCAATTGTTCTGCTGACCTCTCTTCTTTGGTGCTCCGACTTTATGAACATAAGCGCAGTACTAGATTGGCGGTCAGGTCTCATCAATTTACAGTTGAAATGGCTAGATGTAACCATAACTTCTATGCTAACAGTTACTTTCTCTCGCACTTCTCACTTATGGAAATCTCTTCAGGCTTCTTGCTTCCCGGTCAAGTTTGATCTTCAAAATTTTAAATGCAATGTCAATCGTTATATTCTGTTTTATTAATTCTTATTCTTTTGTTGTCCTCTCTCCTTAATAGTATATTTTTCTCATAATCTCTAACACTCAGCAACCCCCTTGTGTCTTGGTGGCTTTATCGCCTTGTTTGGAGCAAAATGATTAAAAACAAAACGCAGATTAAACGAACACATTTAAATACGCTTAAAATTGTCAGCGTGCTGCAGCGTTCATTTTACGCTGGATTCAACGATAAAAACTTACTCAAGTGATTCGTCCTATAACTAACGTATATAAAACGTCGCCCTGAAGCTAACAAAACAAACAAGTCACTATTCAATCAAGATATTGATCGTTCGAATTTCGAATTCTTTGACCATCACGGAGTTCCTGTTGAACTCATTCATCGAGTTTCTTTACCATGCCAATTTTCTTGAGATGGTCTGATATGGTTGAAATGCTAAAAACACATTAATTGAGACATTTCTCTAACACTTTGACGTGAGTTTTGTTCAACTAGTGTTTTCAGATGTTGAGTGTCAATTGCAGACGAACGTCCTTTACCACCTTTATCTTCAAGACTCGTATCCCCACTGCGGAACTTCAGAAACCGGCGCCGTACTGTCTGATTACAATTGGATCCTTCACTCTATGCTCTCTAAATGTTGGCAGTTTCAGAAGCATTATTATCACGCTCGAACTTATGCAGAAAAAGTAATGGCAATTCTTCTTATTTTTTTTACGTCTTCAAGATGAAAGGTATATGTTTTCAGTTAAATTCTGAAAGTGATGGATATAAAACTAGCAAAAAGAACACTTTAATCATTACGAATGAGTAATACTTGTGCATCCATTATAATAATAATAAATAATATAAATTATAATATATAATATAAATTTAATAAATAATATTTTTAAATAATATTAATATAATTACTATATAAACACTTTATATTGTTATATATATCGTATATGTTATATATATATATATATATATATATATATATATATATAGATATTGTTATATGAAGAAATATAGTCTTAAGGTGTGCTATATTTATGGGATAAAGTGCTCAATATCAGAGATAGAGCGTGTGTAAATATAAAAGTGAACATAGAAGTCAACACTTAAAAGGCGACAGTCTGTTTCATGCTATATGCAATCGTCAGGCCACATACTTTGTTATTTTTCTCGGCTATTTATATATATACGGGTAAGTGGTGCATTGTGGGAAGTCTATTATGGCGGTTGTTTTACTGGAAGTCGTTTATTTATTTATTTGGGTTAAATTATATTGCTTGTTTTTATTTTTTGTTTCTTATTTTATTTATTTATTTATTTTTTAATCGATGTTTTTATTAACGTAGTAAAAATTTGTTTATGTCACTTATTTAATAGTTTTGTTTTGGTTTGAGAATTTAATTAAATCTATTTATTCGATTTTGGGGTTGATTGTTGTAGTTTGTTCTAGCTATTATTTTGGCAGGAACAGTTTTTAATTTGTGTTTATTTTGGTTGATTATTTTTATTTGTTTTTTCTAACGATAACTTTATCGGGATTGGTTTGTTTATTTATTTACTTGGATGAATTTAGGTTAATAATAAATAAATAAATAAATAAATACTACGTTACTTAAAAATCGAAAAACCGAAAAAGAGAAAATATACAAGTAAAATAATTACTTGTATATTTTCTCTTTTTCGGTTTTTCGATTTTTAAGTAACGTAGTATTTATTTATTTATTTATTTATTATTATTATTATCATTATTATTATTATTATTATTATGATCGTTATATAACAGTTATAGGTATTTTTCGTCCGATTTTTTGGTTCGATTTTTTAATCTAACTAATATTTTGGTCATAATGGTTTGCTAATTTGTTTATTATTTACTTTATTTATTTGGGTTCGTTTTTTTGTTGTTGTTGTTGTTGTTATTATTATTATTCTTTTTCGTCTATTCTAACAGGTGCGATTTGGTAATTTGTTTGGATTAATTAATTTAGCTTATTTTATTGTTATTTTGTTTATTTGTTTATTTATTTCGTTTTATTTTGTTTTTTTCGTTTTCAATTTTGTAAGTAACGTAGTAAAAATTTGTTTTCATGTCTGCATTTTGAGATGAGCTCGGATCTTTTATTTAATAATTTATTTTGGTCTGGGAAAGTAATGATAGCTATTTTTTCCTCCAAGCAAAGTTTGCAAGTTTTTGATTGATTGTTGAAGGCTGATGATCTTTTCCTTTTTTTCCAAGATATGTTTGGTGTGATGCGCGTTTTGTTTTTAATTCCCCAGATATAATTAGAAAGCATTGTACTGTTCGCATATTTGCTATTTGTGAAAGATGTTTTGTGTGTATAATTTCTTTGTTTCCAGGGTCCTTCAGTTACTCCTATGTATACTTTTTCTTCATTATCTGGTGATTTTATCGTGGCTTGGTATATTACGTTGTTTTGTAAACAATTTCCGTTTAAGGGACATTCGTTCTTTATTCTGCAGTTGCATGTGGGTTTAATTTGTTCGTGTGGTTTGTTAGTAATTTTCTGTTGTGCTTTTTTATTATTTGTGCCATGTTCTCGGTGCAGCTGTAGCTGATTTTAACTGTGTTTTTGTTGAATATTTTTTGTAGGGTGCTTGATTCCGGGAAGTGTTTGTGTAAGAGTTTGAAGAATATTTTTCCTATGTTTGTTTTTACATTTTTGCTGTACGGCGGGTTGAACCATATGATATTTCTTCTCCTGTTGGCCTTTTTTTTCTTCTGTGGTGAGTATGTGAGTGTTGCTGGGAATCCGCTATCTTTTAGGGCTGTTTCATAGTCTTTCTTAGGTTTGTTAAATATGGATTCATTGGAGGAATTGTCGGAAAGCCTGCGGTTAATCGATTTTGGTATCTGTTTGATTATAGAAGGCGGGTGGTTGGAAGATGTGTGTATGTAGAGTGGTTTATCATTAGGTTTTCTATATGGTTTATATGTGCCTTTTCTTAGGTTGAAGGTGACATCTAGAAAATCTACTTCGTTTAGTTTAGTTTTTATATCTATGTCGAATCCGTTATTTTTTAAAATCTTTATTATTGCTTTTCTAGTTTTGTCTGTGTTTTGTTTGTTACAGTTTCTTAAGATTATGAGACCGTCGTCCCTGTAGAGTCCTGTGTAATTTCTATCTATTATTTTGCTCAGTTCGTGTAGTAAGTAAATACCTATGATTTCGCATGTCTTTGCACCGTCAAAGCTTCCCATTGTAGTGTCAAATATCCCATCTTTCTTTATCCATGCTTCTTCATTGTGGAATAATAATGATTTACGGGCGTGCTTAATGATGTTGATTTCGCTTGGTTTTATTATTATTTATTCCTGAGCTAATTTGTTGGCCTTATCTAACATGCGTTCTGTTATGGATGGGTAAAATTCTTTTATGTCTAATTGTAGGAATTGGCAATTTTGTTTGTTATTTATGCTGTGGAACCAGTCAATAGTTGTTTTTGTATTTTTCCACTGGTTTACTCCTAACTTCTTCCTAAGTTCAGAATTAATTCTTTCTAACATTGTTTTACTTATTTTACCTAGATCGCTTTTGGCTGGGTTTATGAGTCTACATGCAGGATTGGTTTTGAAATTTTCTTTATGGTCTTTTAGTGTGATAAAGGCTTGTGCCTTGCTAATACAACTTATTCGGTCATCCAGGTCTAATTCTTGGGCGATTGTTTTAGCTTCCTTATTGATATCGTGTTCTATTGTTTTGGGTGCCTTTTTGAATGTTTTGGTTATGTTGTTCTTGAGTAATTTATTGTGCGTAGGAGGGTTTAGTTTGTATAAATTTCTCGTTTTGTCAGCAGCGATAAATACTTTTCCTGGGTTGTTTATTTTAGTTATATCTTCTTTTAGTTTTTTTTTATGCATCTTGGCACAAACTAAAAAAAAAAAAACTGAAAGAAGATATAACTAAAATAAACAACTCAGGAAAAGTATTTATCGCTGCTGACAAAACGAGAAATTTATACAAACTAAGTCCTCCTACGCACAACAAATTACTCAAGAACAACATAACCAAAACATACAAAAAGGCACCCAAAACAACAGAACACGATATCAATAAGGAAGCTAAAACAATCGCCCAAAAATTAGACCTAGATGACCGTATAAGTTGTATTAGCAAGGCACAAGCCTTTATCACACTAAAAGACCATAAAGAAAATTCAAAACCAATCCTGCATGTAGACTCATAAACCCAGCCAAAAGCGATCTAGGTAAAATAAGTAAAACAATGTTAGAAAGAATTAATTCTGAACTTAGGAAGAAGTTAGGAGTAAACCAGTGGAAAAATACAAAAACAACTATTGACTGGTTCCACAGCATAAATAACAAACAAAATTGCCAATTCCTACAATTAGGCATAAAAGAATTTTACCCATCCATAACAGAACGCATGTTAGATAAGGCCATCAAATTAGCTCAGGAATAAATAATAATAAAACCAAGCGAAATCAACATCATTAAGCACGCCCGTAAATCATTATTATTCCACAATGAAGAAGCATGGATAAAGAAAGATGGGATATTTGACACTACAATGGGAAGCTTTGACGGTGCAAAGACATGCGAAATCATAGGTATTTACTTACTACACGAACTGAGCAAAATAATAGATAGAAATTACACAGGACTCTACAGGGACGACGGTCTCATAATCTTAAGAAACTGTAACAAACAAAACACAGACAAAACTAGAAAAGCAATAATAAAGATTTTTAAAAATAACGGATTCGACATAGATATAAAAACTAAACTAAACGAAGTAGATTTTCTAGATGTTACCTTCAACCTAAGAAAAGGCACATATAAACCATATAGAAAACCTAATGATAAACCACTCTACATACACACATCTTCCAACCACCCGCCTTCTATAATCAAACAGATACCAAAATCGATTAACCGCAGGCTTTCCGACAATTCCTCCAATGAATCCATATTTAACAAACCTAAGAAAGACTATGAAACAGCCCTAAAAGATAGCGGATTCCCAGCAACACTCACATACTCACCACAGAAGAAAAAAAAGGCCAACAGGAGAAGAAATATCATATGGTTCAACCCGCCGTACAGCAAAAATGTAAAAACAAACATAGGAAAAATATTCTTCAAACTCTTACACAAACACTTCCCGGAATCAAGCACCCTACAAAAAATATTCAACAAAAACACAGTTAAAATCAGCTACAGCTGCACCGAGAACATGGCACAAATAATAAAAAAGCACAACAAGAAAATTACTAACAAACCACACGAACAAATTAAACCCACATGCAACTGCAGAATAAAGAACGAATGTCCCTTAAACGGAAATTGTTTACAAAACAACGTAATATACCAAGCCACGATAAAATCACCAGATAATGAAGAAAAAGTATACATAGGAGTAACTGAAGGACCCTGGAAACAAAGAAATTATACACACAAAACATCTTTCACAAATAGCAAATATGCGAACAGTACAATGCTTTCTAATTATATCTGGGGAATTAAAAACAAAACGCGCATCACACCAAACATATCTTGGAAAAAAAGGAAAAGATCATCAGCCTTCAACAATCAATCAAAACTTGCAAACTTTGCTTGGAGGAAAAAATAGCTATCATTACTTTCCCAGACCAAAATAAATTATTAAATAAAAGATCCGAGCTCATCTCAAAATGCAGACATGAAAACAAATTTTTACTACGTTACTTACCAAATTGAAAACGAAAAAAACAAAATAAAACGAAATAAATAAACAAATAAACAAAATAACAATAAAATAAGCTAAATTAATTAATCCAAACAAATTACCAAATCGCACCTGTTAGAATAGACGAAAAAGAATAATAATAATAATAACAACAACAACAACAAAAAAACGAACCCAAATAAATAAAGTAAATAATAAACAAATTAGCAAACCATTATGACCAAAATATTAGTTAGATTAAAAAATCGAGCCAAAAAATCGGACGAAAAATACCTATAACTGTTATATAACGATCATAATAATAATAATAATAATAATAATAATAAATAAATAAATAAATAAATACTACGTTACTTAAAAATCGAAAAACCGAAAAAGAGAAAATATACAAGTAAAATAAATTAACCTAAATTCATCCAAGTAAATAAATAAACAAACCAATCCCGATAAAGTTATCGTTAGAAAAAACAAATAAAAATAATCAACCAAAATAAACACAAATTAAAAACTGTTCCTGCCAAAATAATAGCTAGAACAAACTACAACAATCAACCCCAAAATCGAATAAATAGATTTAATTAAATTCTCAAACCAAAACAAAACTATTAAATAAGTGACATAAACAAATTTTTACTACGTTAATAAAAACATCGATTAAAAAATAAATAAATAAATAAAATAAGAAACAAAAAATAAAAACAAGCAATATAATTTAACCCAAATAAATAAATAAACGACTTCCAGTAAAACAACCGCCATAATAGACTTCCCACAATGCACCACTTACCCGTATATATATAAATAGCCGAGAAAAATAACAAAGTATGTGGCCTGACGATTGCATATAGCATGAAACAGACTGTCGCCTTTTAAGTGTTGACTTCTATGTTCCCTTTTATATTTAGATATTGTTATATAAAGTAATATAATTGTATAATATTAATAAATAATATTAATAAATGATATAATTATCATAAATACTTGTGCATCTATTATAATAGTATATTAGAACACTATTAAAATGTTTATTGTAAAATCTGACATTATTTTCCGAACAGCCTAATATATTGGCAGGTAGAGTTCTTTTTTTTGCAGTTGAAGTTGCTTATTGAAACCGTATGTTCTATGATAACAGTTTCTTCTCTCGTAATTCTCTCTTCCGGAACTCTCTCCCAGCTTTATAACCCATTCTTTTATTGTTCTTTCTCCTTAATAATGTTCTTCTTCTCACACTCAGTAACCCCTAGTTTTTTAGTGACTTTATTTCCTTGATTGGCAAAAAAATCAGGTTTAGGCTAATTTTTTACTAGGGGCTGGCTGTTCATTTTCTTTAATAAAGAAAGAATTGAAAATGAGGAAAATAATTTTATTAGAAAGAACTGGGAATAAGAAAAAAAAAAGAATTAAAAAAATGAATTGAAAATAATAAAAATATTAATTAAAAAGAAAGAACTGAAAATAACAAAAAAAATATTAGAAAGAATTGAAAATAATAAAACAAATTTAATTAGAAAGAACGAATTGAAAATAATGAACACAATTTTATCAAAAATAAACACTTGAAAATTATTTTTAAAAAGTTTAATTAAAAGAATTGAAAATAATTTTATCAAAAATAAAGAATTGGAAATATTTTTTTTTAAATTTAATTAGAAAGAATTGAAAATAATTTTATCAAAATTAAAGAATTGAAAATAATTTTAAAAAATTTAATTAGAAAGAACTGAAAATATTTTTATCAAAATTAAAGAATTGAAAATGAAACTTAATTAGAAAGAATTGAAAATAATTTTATTAAAAATAAAGAACTGAAAATTTAATTAGAAAGAATTTAAAATAATAAAGAAAATTTCATTTGAAAGAAAGAATTGGAAATAATTTTATTAGCAAGAAAGAAAGAAAAATTTGAAAATAATATTATTGCAAAAAAAAGAAAAATAATTGAAAATAATTTTATTAGAGAAAGAAAAGAATGAAAGAAAAAAGAAAGAAAGATTTTTGACGTAGAAAATATAACTGGGTAGGACAAAGACGAGAACAAAATCAAGTGAATGTAGGCGGTTATCAAATAAATGGTAAAGTGATTTGTGAGGATAATGAAACCCGCCAGCAATTCGGCGAATGGCTACAACATTCTCCTTTCCATCATCATCCAACATTCAACGGTAACAATTACATAATGACATCCATCATAAGAGTACAAAGTAACAAGGTAACAGAATTACATGCTTAGTTTATAATGGCATACCTAAAACTATAAAATATTGTTAAATAGTTTTTGGTGCCTTCGCTTAAGGATGGGAGTCGTCTTCAAATATTTAACATTCTCTTCAGTATTTCTGCCAACACCAACAATGCCTCGATTACAAATCTCCAGTAATGATTGGTACAATCGTCGCCTTCGTGAAACAACTACAGAATAACATCTGGAAGCACTTTGGAACAGGCTTATTTTCACTTTTCTTACGATATAAAATAAGGAGAAAAATAAGGAGATAAAAAAGAAAGAATATTTTATTTGACTGAAGCTAAATTAACATCTTTTCCTCATTAACGGAATTTTCTCTTAACTGTAATTTTCAAATATTTGCAGGCTAATAGAGCATACGATTAGTTACTCAAAGAATAATATTGATTAGTTAGTATCAAATAAAATTAAGGATTTAATCAATATCTTAACTGAAAAAAATGACTATATTATTAACAATCACTTCTACAAGAAAAAGATTTTAACCTAAAAGAAGACTTTTTCTGCATGAGTTCAAGCTTCTCAAATTGTTGCCAGTATGAACAAAGCATAAAGTTTCTGAAGTTCCGCAGTAGGGATACGAGTCCTGAAGATCAGTATTTACCTGAGACCTCTCCACATGGCCATACGTGGCACAAGGCCGGATATTTACGTGGGGTGTTTCGAGCACGTAGGCTCGAGTAAAAATTGCCTGTAGGCCCCGTATGCACGGGGCCGGGTAGCTGGCTACCTCCCTAGACGGGACTCTGGCTTCGTCTGGGTTCCTCTCCGCCAGAAGGCAGGGAGTCCGACAAGCTCTAAGAGCTTAGCAAGCGCGTAGCTCTCATTGCGACAAGTCCTGAAGATCAAGGTAGTTGAATACGTCCATGGGCAATTGACAATCAACATCTTAAAACACCAGTCGAACAAAACGCATGTCAAAGTGTCAGAGAAATATCGCCATTAACGGGTTTCTTCATTCCTATGCAAATTATATAAAACTCTGTTGATAATCTATGCATATAAGCGGTTTCTACCAAAAAACACAAAAAAAGAGATAGCAAGCATATTAGCCCTATTACTTTCTCGAAACGATGGATGTGCGCCGTGGCTAATGGATATCGTCTCAGAATAAGAAATTGGAGGACCGAGTTCGAATTCCAGTCACTTACATGCAAATACTTATGAATCCGTCTCCTCATCCTGAATAACAGCCTTGTTCTATAGCCTTGGTTGGCAACTAGTCTCCCGCAGAAAGAAATGGCAACTTACTGCGGCAAAAAATCTTATATATATATATATATATATATATATATATATATGGAGAGAGAGAGAGAGAGAGAGAGAAATTGTCGCCATTTTATATTTTTAATTTCTCACATACGCTATATATTTAACATAATTACACAAACATAACTCGGAATACTAAAGAGTAGATTTATTCAATAATATCACCATTGGCTTCAAGCATGACCTCCAAACGACTTTGGAATCTCCTGCAACTCTTCTGGACGGTCTCTTTGTTTAAGTTGGTGAATACTGCCATAATCTTTGCTTTCAGTCCATCTTTGGTGTTGCAAGTTTTGTTGGTCTCTCGCTCAACTGAACCCCACGTATAATAGTTAAGGGGGTTTCAGATTGGGGAGTTGTAAGGGGTGAAGCGGTCGCAGAAATAGTCTGACAGTTATGATTGTGTTCACCTGCTTGTGTGGCATAGTGCAGAGTCATGTTGCCAGACATAGGGTCTTCCAGCTGCCACCCTCTTAATCCAGAGCGGCACTACCTTCTCAAGGCACTTGATGGAGACTTCCGTGTTGTGTCTGAGATTCTGTGGGAAGGCGAATATAGGTATAACAATAGTGATCACGCCATGATGCTAACTGGATATATCTTCCAACTATTTCCAAATCCTATGCACTGTTTAAAATGTTCGTATTGGGGCTTCCGGTGTGAATGCAAACCAGTACAGCATGCCGTTTCCAGATCTCTGGCGAAGTAAATTACGTCACGGTGCTCTTTTTCTCAAAGACGGTGCCCAACTAACCGTAATATACCGTGCAATCGACAAAAACAAAAACAAAAAACGCGCATGCGCGAAATTAAAAATGGAAAATGGCGATAATTTACTCATCGCAACATATATATTATTATAGCTTATATAGCGAGACTCTTCGCATAGCGAATTGAGTCACTGTCAGTCACTGGGCGTGTTTCTAAAAATAAATACGCTAAAAATCCATCTCATTCCCTGCCGTGCGCCGACGGCTTAGTGGTAGAATCTGATACCAATTCAGTCGGGTTTCGATCCGAGCTAGAGGCAACCGGATGTCTAGCCACACTGATGAGCTGTGAAACAGCGAAACAGTCTGTCTGTGGATGACGTTATATTGGCTCCTGAAATAAATATTAATTTCAGTTGAGCTCTCTAGGGAGTAGGTTTGGGTTTGTAAACAGTGACTATTATAGCTTATATAGCGAGACTCTCCGCATAGCGAATTGAGTCACTGTCAGTCACTGGGCGTGTTTCTAAAAAAAATACGCTAAAAATCCGCCTGTTTCCTTGCCGTACGCCCACGGCTTAGTGGTAGAATCTCCGGCTGATACCAATTCAGTCGGGTTTCGATCCGAGCTAGAGGCAACCGGATGTCTAGCCACACTGATGTGTTGCGAAACAATCTGTCTGTGGATGACGTTATATATATATACGTTTATTCTTTTTGAATGGGTTAAGAAGGTTGGTGATGTAATATAGTGTTTTTGACGTGTGTTTATAGTTGGTAAAATATTTAGCAGGATTCTCTTGCTTCAAAAACTTTATATTGCCTCACAAACATTTATTCAATTTATTTTTAAAGAATCTAAGGTATAGCTCTCTAACACTACCATAAACAACTGGTGTTATGTCTCTTTTGTTACGCAAAAACCTCCCCTAATCAACATGTAGACAACTACATATATATATATATATATATATATATATATATATATATATATATATATATATATATATGAAAATATTGTAGAAAATGGTTTGGTAAATAATCCAAAGTTCCTTAGTATTTTTGTTATTATTTTTAAAAAATAGTGCTCGATACGAAAGTAGAGCATAAATATAATTATTTATTTAAAAATAGGATTCCAACTCGCTACATAAGAGGTCTAATGTTTCAAAACAAGAACCGAAAACTTCAAAATAATATTTGAATTAACTTGAGTTAAAGTAGGCTCTGTTCCATCTTCAAGCGAAATTTTTTGGGGAATGACTTATTTCTGAAATTTACGAGTTTTAATAGTATGGTCAGAATTGAAATCAAAAATTACCATGGTAACATCAAGGGCGGATTGTTTAGAATCGGCAGGGGAGGGATGTTAATAATTTGTATCAGTATAGAGTTACTTTCATAGATGCCGGGTCAGGGTAAGGTGGGGGTGGCTAAATTTACGACGGAGGAAGTTTTCGCATTGTCTGGCTTGAGCGTCTACGGAGATTTATTTATTTATTTTTATTTTATTCTTTTATTATATCTCTTTATGAAAGGGATTTGTGTATATAAAAAGGCCGTAACGTTTGTTATTTGACGACTTCATAAAGGGTTATCAGTTTATGTAGGGTATTAAAACTATATATATGGGCTATGGATTTTAAAATTTATTTTATATTTCAATTCTGACCATACTATTAAAACTCGTAAATTTCAGAAATAAATCATTCCCAAAAAATTTCGCTTGAAGATGGAACAGAGCCTACTTTAACTCAAGTTAATTCAAATATTATTTTGAAGTTTTCGGCTCTTATTTTGAAACATGAGACCTCTTATGTAGCGAGTTGGAATCATATTTTTAAATAAATAATTATATATATATATATATATATATATATATATATATATATATATATATATATATATATGTAAAACCCATGAACGTATTGAATTCCTTTATTTTGAAACTGTTGAGCTATTCAACCGAATGTTGCTACAATAAGCAAACTCTTTCCTTTACAGAGATAGAAGATGAATCAGGAGAAACAGACAATAAAATGTGACAGTCACTTAAGCTCTTCATTGTGCTCCTTGTCATCATTTGGGGATAGTTACTTCCCATTCATTAGCAGACTGACATCACTTTGATTGTCGGACATGCAAAAGTACTGATTACGTTCTGTTTATCATTTGGCAGCGCAAACATCTTCTGACTCACTTTCTCATCCAATGAAAGACATCAAACAGATAATTTTAGCTTAACTATTTTTATTACTCATGTCGAGATGTACATTATCTAACTATCCAATAGGTTTCACCTCTCCACCTGCACTGGGGAGCCATTCCGAACACGAAAAAGAGCACTTTACATCGTTGGACGGGTAAGAACCCACTCACTGAAACCTTTCTCCTATCTATCTTTCCCACGATAGCTCAGCCAATCAAAATCGACTTTCCTGTTATGGCTTATATCTGACTTCAAATGTTAATTCTTCAGAAGCCGGAGATGCGATACACTTCCTCTAAAAAATAGTCTGATAAACTATTATTTAATACGTAGATGAATGTTCAAAATGGCGACAATCGTGTCATAAGGTCACAACCACTAAATTCAGTTATTATCAGATGTTTCATCTCTTTGACATCATGGGAATGCCCTATATAAGTTGAGCTCTGACATTTGGTGTATCAGTATGAACTCCGGCTAATCTGCTCATAGCGACGTGACAAGAGTTGTCGTTTTTCGAACAGAGTATGATACTGGGTGCCAGATCGTTTGATTATTTTATTTCTGAAATTGTGGTGACAACTGACATCCTTATGTCAATTTTGTCACATGTGTATTTGTGTATACCTTCTATCAGTATGGCTGATGCTAATCTCCAGGAGAACAATTCATTGCACCTTCACGATCTCACGTTCTCGAATATATTAAATCAATTGCTAAGTCTGCTGCCAGGAAAGTCGGTTCACTGTGTCATATTTTTCTCGCCCGAATACATCTTGCACGTTTATATGTCTAGCATGTGTCTGTGTATTAAAAATTACTGCTATATCTTATCCGGTGCTTCTGCTATATATCAAGAGATTCTTGACAAAATCCATAGAAGAATCTGCAATTTTATCGGTCCTGAACTGGCAGGACTGATGAAATTGCAGATTCCAGTCTGGTTCCAGTCAGTTTCCCATCGACGTAACGTTACTTTAGAGTGCTATTTCTATAAATATTATCATGGTAATTGCTCTGATGAGCTTTCCTCTTTGATTCATCAACTTCAAGATTTTAAGCACAATGCTACATTGGGATCTAGATCACATAATTTCGCAGATGACATTGCTAGTTGTAACCGTAATTTCTATACTAATAGTTTCTTCCCCCGCACTTTTTACTTGTGGAACTCTTTCCCAGTAAACTTCTTTCCAGTTAACTAGGCCACTATAATCTTCAAAAATTTGAATGCAACACCAATCTTCATCTTTTGTCTCCTTGAATCCATGTTTTATTGTCCTTTCTTCTCGGTAACGTTGCTTCGACAACCACTAACCCCCTGTGTCTCGGAAACTTATACTTAATATCAGGAAGAGACATTTGAAACTTCTAAGGTACATAATGTGGACAGAGCGCTTGGAAAATCTGATACTCACAGGATTGATTGAAGGCAATTGGGACAGAGGAAAACAACGCATAACCTACCTGGCGAGCTTGAGTAAATGGATGGTGGAACAGAGTTTAGAAGAAATAACAGAAAGACAAAATTTATTAAGAGCTACATAGAACAGGGAGTTGTGGAGAGCCATGATCGCCTACGTCCTCGGTACATAAAGAAGAAGAGCCATATGTGCCTAACTAGAATTGTCTGTTGTAACAGACCTGCGGCACTGGCTCAAACCACATTCAACGTAGGCGGTAGCAGCTGATCAATTCAGCATGATTTAACTTCCATGAGAACAAACTATTCACCAGGTTTATGACTCCGAACACAGAGCCAAACAAAGTTATACTTAGTATTCTGTGCTATGGAGTCATGTCAGAGTGATTCCGATCCCCACGAGGGAAGACAGTACGAAGAATTCAGAAGGATAGGCAACGGGCATGCTAGGAAATACATATGAGTGCCTCTTCAGGTCAAAGTTCAATATTTGATAATAAGACATACCTGAACAATAAAAACAAAAAAAACGGAGCCTACAGTAGGCGAAACGTGATAAACAAAAAAAAAATTAGTCAGAATGAAACAATATAAAATAGTTTATCTCTTGGTCATCCGTACATTTACACTGATGGAAAAAGTTTATATCTACGTTTCTAACTTGTATTACAGACAGACCTTTCCCTTAAAAAAAAAAAGGAGGGTTCATTCAAAAAAAAAAAAAAAAAAAAAGTAATGTAATCTACTCCATGACTATATTTGAAGGAACACCCATCAACCCATTTTGCAGATCTCTTTCGAACGAAACGAACAGGAGTAAGAAGATTTAATTCAATACGAACAACAGACGATTAGATTACAGAACTAAATAATGTTTGTGACGTGAAAAGCATCGCTGTGTGAAGTTGAACGGTAAAAGGTAAACAGAAAACCAACACGTTTGGAACGAAAAAACCGACTCCGTACGTGAGGAGAACGCTAATTTATGGCTTGTCGATATATTATTGTGAAAGGAATCCTTTGTGACGTTACGAAAGACAAACATAGGAGACAAAAATAATTCAGAGTATTGGGAAATATGTTTACAAATCCGGTTCATCGAGTTTTTTCTAGATTTAATATGAATGCACTGAAGAGCTGGGTTGGATGGGTTCGTTAATTTAACATTTTATGTTAAGCTCTAAGGTTCGTCTTTATTATTATTATTATTATTATTATTATTATTATTATTATTATTATTATTCTGCTTGTCTCTTCATTAGTCCCTAAGTTAACGTGCGTTACACTCTGTCACTACCTAATAAATAATGGACTATTCCGTTTTGATCGCGAGGAAAGAGGGAAAAGACATATCAGAGACGCTAATTTGTTTCAGTGAGAATAAGAAAGAAAGAAAAAAAAGAAAGAAAAATGAAAGAAATGAAGAAAGAAGCGATAACTCTCGCATATGTTTAACGTCTGTTTCATTGAAATGGAAAAAATTGCCAATTTCAATTTTTTATCATTTGTACCCCCTTACTTCTTTAAATAACGGACAGCATTCATATTTAATATTGTTACTGTTAACAAGCTCAAATACTTAACGATGCACCAAGGGAATTTCAACGGATATTTTATTGTCGTAGAACTCGCCATGAGTTTTTTCGATCATTCACTTAAAAATTAAGTTTCACCAGAAAATTCAAATAGGAAAACTGTGAAATTTCCACGTGTCTTTCTAGTTATTATTATTATTATTATTATTATTATTATTATTATTATTATTATTATTATTATTATTCCGCGTACACGAAGATGAATCATCCTCATTACTTTCGTATTCTATTAAAAAGAAGTAAGTTCCATTCAGACAGTTTCTTCCCAAGAACTGCTGCTTTGTGGAACAGACTTCCGGCAAGATGATTTTCCCGATCACTACAATCGTAATCTCCTCAAGTCTAGGCTTTACTGTTATCTTTCCCATAGAATCTCATACTCGTCACATTTCGCATTCCCTTACGCTTATACAACACCATACAGTAACCCTCTAGCTTAAGTGTCTCTTGGGCCTTGTATTAGGTGATCATTAGTATAAAAAGAAACAAACCCGTCTGACATTAAATATAAAATGCTCCTAAAATATGCCACTAATATCTTTCGGGACGGTTGCGTCGTGAAATTGATTATACTATCATCCAGTGGCCGTGAGTTCAAGTAGAGAAGCGCCGATTCAGCAGAAAACGATCAATAACTAACATCACACGAACAAAATAACACAATTAGCAACAGATATCCCACATCAGTTAATAACACAATTAGCAACAGATATCCCACATCAGTTAATTACACAATTAGCAACAGATATCCCACATCAGTTAATTACACAATTAGCAACAGATATCCCACATCAGTTAATAACACAATTAGCAACAGATAGCCCACATCAGTTAATTACACAATTAGCAACAGATATCCCACATCAGTTAATTACACAATTAGCAACAGATATCCCACAGCAGTTAATAGCACAATTAGCAACAGATATCCCACATCAGTTAATTACACAATTAGCAACAGATATCCCACATCGGTTAATTACACAATTAGCAACAGATATCCCACATCAGTTAATTACACAATTTGCAACAGATATCCCACATCAGTTAATAACACAATTAGCAACAGATATCCCACATCAGTTAATGTAGGGTGACCCCAAAATACGGGAATTTTTGAAGTGTGTATTGCCAGACATGATCAAGTGGCAACACTGATCTTGAGCAAGTAAACATTTCGCCATTTAGAATTCAAGATGAAATTCACAGTATCCCAGCTGAGATGTTGCAGCAGTCAATGAGGAATCTCAACAGCTGATTTCAAGAATGCATTCGTGCAGGAGGACGCCATCCACAGGACGTAATTTTTAAAAAATGAAAATTCCATCATTGTTTCTTAAATGACATGTTTTAAGATTTCAATTACTATGAATAAAATATTTTTCTTCCATCACTCTTGGTTTTATTGGATTGTTAAAATGTTCTCGTTTTTTTTTTTTTGTTGTTTTTTTTTTTTGTTTTTTTTGGTCAACCTGTATATTGACACCTGATAATCACCAGGTGTACTTGATCGAAACGTTGTGTCTATAACAATATCTATATCGACAAAGATTGACAGCAATTTAGTTCGAAATAGTGCATTGACAATTACTCATCACTTAATATAACAAATTGGTTGGGCACCTCGGCGTGGTGTAATTGTTAGCAAGCTTCTCTCGCTAAAATAGTTACGAGTGAATAATGAGTTCGATCCTCACTGGGTGCCCCATACTGTGTCTTGCTAGAAAAATTACAACTGAGTAATGAGTTCGATCCTCACTGTGTGCCACATCTAAACTACGCTTGGAAATCACTATAGCCAATTGGTTTACAATTATATCATCCTTGTCAGTATAATTATTTGAAAATGGAAAAAAAATAAAGCCTAAAAATTGGCTATGAAATGTCATATTTCACATTGACATTCCTATCCATTCAGCGTTCTTAGAATACGTCTACCGGATCCTTTAAGGTGCCAGCTTCTGAGTAGACGATTACAGATTCGAGTATAAATACGTATAGACCAATAACTGTTTATAGACTTATATATAGACTCTAGCAATGTTTATCTACACACTCAAACAAAGATCCAACCAATGTTTGCCTACAGGTACCTCGGGTGTAGACTTGTGACAATCCCAAATGTAAAAACAAATAAAATAAAATATGAAAATAAAGTATTTAAAAATAGAATTGAAATTAAAATTAGGTATTTGCTTTCATTTAAAACTCTTATCTCTGTCTGTTTCTCTCTCTTTTTCTCTTTCTCTCTCTCTCTCTCTCTCTCTCTCTCTCTCTCTCTCTCTCTCTGTGTATGTGTATGTGTGTGTGTGTGTGTGTGTGTGTGTGTGTGTATCTATCTATCTATGTATCTATCTCTATCTATCTCTCTGGTTATCTCTCTCTCATTCTCTCTCTCTCTCTACCTATCATTCTATCTCTCTCTGGTTATCTCTCTCTCTCATTCTCTCTATCTATCTCTCTATCTCTCTGGTTATCTCCCCCTCTCTCTCTCTCTCTCTCTCTCTCTCTCTCTCTCTTTCTATTTATATACTTCTCTTTCAACTAATGAGAAGACAACCATTAAATAAAAAGAATAAGAAAAGACTGAACAGGGCTACAAGATGGTGGAATTTTTTTCCTGGACCAGGGTCTAGTTATTGTGACTAGAAATCTACCAAAATAATAGAGGCACTACGCATAACTTCCGCTGTAAAAAAATAATGTAAAAGAAAGGAACGCCGGAAAATAAAATAATATTTGTCAATAAAAAAAAACAAAGAGAATTTTTATGTTAGCCGAAACCAAGCTTCAATCCAAATAGTCTGGAGCCATTTCTTAAATGTATATAAAGAGACAACTGACAAGCAAACAGACGAGAAGAAACCAGCCAAAGCGTGTCGCGTGAGACATTTTCAAAGTAACCCCACACTCCCAACAGCTGCCAACAAAATGACGACTACTACCAAAGTCTGACCATCAACAACCCAGCCGAAGGAACTTTCGCAAAACCGATTGACACAGGACTCGTTCCAGAAGTCAAACATATATTATTTGATTATACTTTTAATTCTGTTCATTTATTCCGAAGTTTCTGAGAAATATTATTAAGAACCCCTGGCACTTCTCCACAGACTCAACCAATGTTTGCCTGTAGACGCAATTATAGACGTGAACAATATTCGCCCATCCCCGACTAATGCCTTTTTATATATATATTATCAAGTATATATTTTTTTAAAGACTGAAAGAAAAAAAAAACGGTTTCGACATTGAATATCACAACATGTGTTGATATCTGGTAAAAATCACCGACCCAAATCAACCCAACGGTAAATATTTTGACTGTGACACTTTCGAATCAGACCGGATGACAATATTGTTGTCTACAAAATATATGAATAAAAGTAGATTTTTAATAGAAAAGGAAAAAATACAAAATGAAATAATAAAGTAAATATTGTTTTGGTTCATACTAAAGATTAAGAAATGTAAGAAATTATATAAGAATATATATATATTAGGTTGGTGCAAAAATAATGACGTAATAATGTCGTTTTTTGACATATTTTTAACGTCAAATAACGACATTATTACGTCATTATTTTTGCACCAACCTAATATATATATATATATATATATATATATATATATATATATATATATATATATATGATGACAATCGGAAAAAATCTTAGATTTTGCCGGCGCGTTTCGTCTTCCGACTTTTTCAAGGCAAAAATGAAATCAAAATGTTTTTGTTGTTATATTTACATTAAAAAATCCAAATTTAAAGATAGACGCTTCTGTCTAAGCCTTTTTCTATGGTTAATGTAAATTACCTTTATAGTAAGGGATTTTTTTTTTTCATGTCGACAATATAGTTAAATTCCCAGATCAATTCTGTGGACAAGACAGATTGGTATAAAATGACAATTGGGAAAAAAAAATCTTAGATTTTGCCGACGCGTTTCGTCTTCCAACTTTTTCAAAAAAAAATCCCTTACTATAAAGGTAATTTACATAATTTGATAGTGGTGAAGGCTTGGTGCAGAACCAACCACACTTTTTGAATGGCTGAATACAAAGACCTGGTGCTCACGGGATAGTTAGATAATTTACATGTTGACATGATTAATAAATGAAATTCTCTGTGTTGAAGTCTTTCATTGCCGAACCGAAAGGACTGGTAATAAAAAGCCGAACTAAGATCATTCACTGCTGTCAACATGCAGCAAAGAAAATGGCCGGTAAATGTGGCACCATGAAATAATTCAGCCCTACTATTTTTGAACACCTTTGTTTCTTGTCTTTTGTGTGGCTTGGATAGACTTGCGGATGTGTCGGCCTCAAATCAGCTTCGTCATGTGGTGTCTTTAGAGGTCGAAGAATTTTGAAAGCTCCGTAGTCAACAAAACTGAAAAGAAAAATCTATTTAACAAAACAACTTCTTTCTTATTTCCAACTTCTTGCTTTGGTAATCCCTATTGACTTAGCAAAACGGTCACGCCTCTACCACCAAATAAAACAGACACGCCTACGTAACCGAACAGTGGGAATGAAATTCGTATTTGGAAAGCGTATCGAGATCACAACCAGTTTCTCGTTAGAAAATTTTGGATTTATATCACCACACAGTTCCTCCATCAAACGAACTGTCCATATTGAACATTTAGAGCAGGCTAACAGGCTATGATATGAGAATCTTTTTTATCCTGTAAAAAGAGTGACAGAAATTACCCCTCGATCTCAAATGATTAATTAGTTATTATTTGTACATGTTTTTATTTTTTTGTGTGTGTTTAATTAGAATTTTTAAAGATTTTTTTCGTTAATTTTCAATCAAGGCGCCTCGATAGGCTGTAATATGTAATTGTTCTTAGTGTGTTCGATTCAAACGTTGATGGATATCTCGTGATTATCGTCTCTTACCTGGGCTAAGCTTAGTTAATAAAAATGTTCAAGCCATCCAGCTAAATGATAGTGTTACGGATCTACCAATTGTCGAAGGATATACAGACATCCCTCGATTAATGCGCATTCGATTAATGTGTTTTCGATTAGTGCGCTAAAATTTTTATCTACCAAAATTCGATTAATACATCCATAATACTCGATTAGTGCGGTAAAACATTCTTCAGTTTAACCATAGTATTGAAAATTAATTTTTTATAGTTATAGATGTACATATTAGCCGAACTAATCGATGGGGTCCTGTATTCGAGTTGATAGACAGTCGTAGCAATGTTAACGGATAGTATTATGGACGCTTGAGATTTTCAACAATAAAGAGAACAAGAACGAACATACAAACAATTACGTAAAATTAACAGCATATTTCCCTGCCTGAATGTATGTTGTATCCGTCGGTCTCAAGAGACCAACGATCTGAGCCCAAAAAGTTATGCCTTAGCTTCTGATGACGGCGCAGCATTTGTTATGGGTGTAGATGCTCACACTGGAGTAAGTCTCAATTGCAACCAATGCATGTGAAGACAATCCCGCCATGTCTTTCCTTCGAGCGCCCTTCTCCCCGGCGACAAGACTCTGTTTCTTCTCTATACGCTCCAGCCCTAGGTGTAAATCGCGTTTCCAACATGAATGTTTGTGACATCTTCCCACATCTCGATATCCATCACCCTCATGTCACTTTCACAGACGTCCTTGAAACAAAGTTCTATACATTTCTTCGGAATCCTCCTGTCTATTTCTTCCTGTGTTTTGCTGTTACGGTGAAGCAACGCCAGAATGTCCCCTCCAGGTCGAACGCCTGGGCAAGTTTTTATGAGAGATGCAGCATGTCTCCCCTCTCTACGGTACCGATGTTGTCCAAGAGAAAGGTAAAGTCCAAGACAGCTTGGCAATGGCATCGTCGCAGGCATTGCCAGAACGAAGCATGACATAGGACTGTCTTAGGGACTCCAACTGCCTGAATAAGCTAACAAAAATAATATAAAGAGATAAATGAAAGCGTGTGTAGAGATATCCTTTTTTTCTTTTCTTTTTTTGTACGTATATGTGTGTAAATTTCATACCAAAAACTGTTTGAGAAGGCTCCTTTCTTGTTTTGATACAATTATTAGATATTCCTGCGTGTAGTCTAATCAGCTGAGGGCATTGTACGCTGTGTACTTTCTGCATTTCAATTAATGCGACATGGTTCGCTAGAGATCAAAGGTACTCCGGAGGGGAAACAAGACACGTCCTATTATTAAGGTATCTTGTCGCTAAAAAAGAAGGTAAAAAAAGACTTTTGCGCCTTTTTTTATATACGTTTAGCCGTCCGCTACCACTTTTTCATCAATGTCGATTTTCGTGCAAAAAGCGGATCACATCTTCATACATGTTTCTGAAAACCCGAACTTCTCATTGGACAATAAATATTAAAATTATCTCGTATATCTTCACGTGCATTGTTATCAATAAGCAACACAAAACATATCAGGCTCCAGACTGAGTTTTGTAAGGCGCTTTCTGAGTGGTTAACAGTTATTAAAAAAACAATTTACCTGCTCACCACTACGTCCGAATAACGTCAACCTAGTTTTTGACCTGACGAAAAAACAATGCTTATTGGAGCCTGTCACGTGATTAAAAAACATATAAATTGAAGGTACGAGCGAACCCAGTCAGTGAGAATTTACGACGACATGAATTTGCTCAAGTTCTTTAACATGAAATAGCTTCACTGAAATTCAAGCTACAATTTCAACGAAACAACTCACTCACCAACTTCTCCAACTTCTTTTAAAGCTAAAAGTTTATCAACATATTTTCAGCTTTACAAGATTCTTTTAAACTCTTTTTCAGTGAACATTTTGAACAAGATAATTCAGCTTTTTGTGAGCTCCGATAAAAAAATGTTTTATTAGTAAAAACTTTGGCCCAGTCAAAGGGAAGTAACTTAAATTAATAGTTAATGTAAAACTGTTGTCATTTATAAATATAAATATTGTACCTGTTATGAAAAGTTATTTTCTTGTGTTCTTTCTCTTGTTTGCTTTTTGTTTTTCTTACACATTCGTAAAGTAAAAAAAATGTATGGGTTGATTTATGCCGTCAGTACCACTACATACTCCTTTCAATAACACCATCTAGTAATTGTTAGCAGAAGTTCTTTGACAGACAAGTAGGGTAATCCCAAAACTATCCCTATGACATCGTGTAGGTAAAGGGAAGGAAAAAATAGAGAGATACTTTTGCGCCATTTATCATTAGGCTGAGTTATAAATAATTTCCGTTTTTGCTTATAAACTTTATTCTTTAAAAACGTATAATTACATTTTATTCGGTTATATGCTCCCCATTATTTGCATCGACTTTTTGCAATTTATCAGGCAACCATTTCAGTAAAATTCGACACATTTTCAGTAAAGTTCCGTAGGTTTGGATGTGGAAAAGTATCTCGACAAACTTTGGAATCTGATTTTCATTCGAGTTCGTCAAAGCGTTTTGCGGCGATTGAAAAAGTTAATCATTGTGAAACAAAATTTTGAACGTTTTTTATCTTTGGTCAGTAGATGTTATTTCCTAATTGCTTCAGTCTAGAAAACAAAGAAAATGACTATTATTCTCTTCAAACTTTACTTTTGACGTTTTTAAACTAACCTCTTTTCCATTACATCCCAGACAGAATCAGCGCTGAGTTACTGAAAGAGAATTTTTTAGAAGTTTCAAGTTCGAGAATTTTCTAAAAGTTTCAAGAACTTCTAGAGCGATTTGGCAACATAGATGATAGTATAAATGCAGAAAACGTAAGCTTAACAGTCCAATTTACTTCTAGCTGTCCAAGTGCAGACAAGTCGTTGTTGATAGATGCATTCGTCACAGATGGCATCAAGAGGTTGTAAGCGTCCGACAGACAAATTTTGCCTTGACTGTGGCGATGTTATCAAGACAAGAGCGAAAAAGTACACTCTGGCAGCATCTGCTAAAATGTGTGAGGCCTAAAAGGCATATTTCAGCGAACGAACTCTAAAGGGTTAAATGAAAGTCTTGCTAGTTTAAATAGAGGAATTTTTAAGTATAAAAATTTTGGAATTTTTTTAAATTTAAATATTTTTTACTTTTATTTTTAACCAGTGTTATTGAAAAATACGTATGAAATATATTTCAACAGCCGCGCATTAATATCTACAACATCATGGATGTTTTCAATACTGTATCTATAAGAGCCATTAAAATACGTATTATTAATGATATTGTGAATTCAAGATTCCGTATTTTTTTGGCATTTGCTACACTAATTGGTGCCCAAGGTCAGAATTTTACATATCCAGTACATGATTTTTAGAAATTTAAAAAATCAGAAATTTAATTTTTTAGAATTTTTCAACAACAATCGGTGAAATATATGTGTATTTTTATACTTACTTTTTTTTTTATTTTTCCCTTTTGCAGTAGGGTACAGAGGGTAAAATAGAGCCATGAAATACGCAACCTCACGAATTTGGAGAGAACCAACTAACCACTCAAGAAATTGATTCTTCTGCATGATGGACCATTCCCAAAAACGTGCTGGCAAGAATATGCCTGCTATGATATGCGCAAATCTTCTATCACCTATCGTCCCAGTACCACACTGCCCTAAGCTCCCCGTACTCATTCTTCCAAAAAGACAGCCATGTCTCCAAACAGCAATTCAGAAGAGGATGAAGTCATTGATCAAGATCACAAAGGCCAACTGAGGAGAGAAATCTCTCTCTCTCTCTCTCTCTCTCTCTCTCTCTCATTCTTCCAAAAAGACAGCCATGTCTCCAATGTCTCTCTCTCTCTCTCTCTCTCTCTCTCTCAAAAAGCGATTTCACATCGGCTCGTTACTATTTTCTCAGTTTCTAAGCCGCTCGGTAAACTTTGCTTTGGTCTTTTCTTCAGCCTGGAGCCAATCCCTTTTTCTATTGGTCAAAAGAAAATTTCGCACAGGCTCGCGAATTTGAAAACAGTATTTCGTATTCACCACAAACCCACACTAGCCCAACCAAAAAGATCTCAACGTCTTAATCAGAGATATTGGTCTCACAAAGTCCAGTGCCGAGTTTTTGACGCCGAGACTCAAGCAGTGGAAGGTGTGCAAATCGTAGGCCAGAAAAAGTGTCATCAATGTTTTTCAAGATTTTTTCCCTCGTCAAGATGGGCTTTGCTTCTGCCACAATGTGACCGATCTGTTCGAGGCAATTGGAATCGCCTGTACCCCTAGTGAGTGGCGCGTCAACGCCGACACCTGATCCATGAGCCTCAAAGACGTACTGCTTCATGACAAGAACATGTACCCATCTCTTCCCCTGTCTTACTGGGTGCAACACAAAGAGGAATACAGCAATGTCAAGATCTTTCTAGATGCTTTGAAATATAAAGAGTACGGTTGGGAGACTTCAAAATGATGGCCATCCTGATGGATCTCCAAGGCATCTTTACCAAGTTTCCATGTTATCTTTACCTTTGAAAGCAGAGACGCCGCGGCACACTAATGCAGGCGGGAAGGGCCGCAGCGGACCGAGTTCAGTGTCTGAAAGAATAACGTCAGATGGGAGCCACCGTTGGACCTCCATTGGACTTAAAATTGGGCTTTATGAAATAACTTGTCACAGCTCTAGTTATGGAGTCTGCAGCATTCAAGGGCCTTCAAGACTTGTTCTCTAAGCTGTCTGCCGGTGACTTCGTCGAACCCCAAATAAAGTAAATCATAGATTGCAAGGAATTCCCCAAGAAGCTTACCAGGATGGAGAAAGCAGCGTGGAACAGATTTGTCGCAGTGGTTCGTGTCTTCTTGAGGAATCAAAATGTGGAGCTTGTTGACAACTTGGTGAAGAACTACGGCAAAACGGGCTGCAGGATGTTCCTCGAAGTCCATATCCTTGACTATCTTCTTGATAAATTCAAGGAGGACATGGGAGCGTACTGAGGGAAGTAAGGACATACTGGACTTTGAACGCCCTTACCAAGGATCGTATAACGAAAACATGATAGGATACTATATTTGGGGGCTGATTCGTGAAAGTAATTTACAGTATAAGCGTAAATCGCGAAAAGTTACACAATTCTAAATTTTTGTGGTCTCCCTCGCTCAATCCTAGAATAAATAAATGATACGTTTGAATCATATGTCGTTTTTTTCCCGATGTGAATAGGTAAATTTCAGAAATATCATTAACTTGGCAACAAAAGCAAATATTTTCATACTTTAAAGGATAGTCGCTATCCAAGGACAAAAATCATGTTCCACTGTGAATCGGTTAGTGTAATGTCACCTGAATATGGCGAATTAAAAATGTTTTCCTGTGTTATTCTTGCAATATGCGGGCTTGTGTTGTCATGGATGATAACTTATTTTTTCTATTAACAAACGTAAGGTGCATTTCGATTAAACGTTTATGGACACGTTGCAGCTGCTGAACGTAAAAATATGCATTCCATGTTTCATTAAATTTTAAGAACTCTAAATGAATAATACCCCGAGAAACCTATCACAGAACATTACATTTTTTCCATGGAGCTGAACTTTCGAAACGGCTGTTTTTTTTTTTTTTTGTTTTGTTTTTTTTTGGGGGGGGGTTGTTTTTTTGGTGGGGGGTTGTTTTTTGTTTTTTTTATAATCATTTCACCCCAAGGTGATAATGCCAATAGGAAAAAAGTGATTACTGGGAGTGAAAGAGAATGAGAAGACTCTAGTGATAAGAAAGGACAATAAAAAAAGAATTCATGAAGACCGAAGACGGCGATGGATGTTGCATTTAAACTTTTTGGTGGCGTCAGGGAAATAAGAAACTGGAAGGGCGTTCCACAGACGAGAAATGCGAGAAAAAAACGATTAGAATAAATCTTCCGGTTACATCTAGCTATTTCAACAGTAAAACGATCAGACCTACTTCCCAATTTATAGTACATTTGTTATTCCGAGCTACAAAAGGTCATACATAGACAAAGAACTACTTCGTACCATCCTCAGATGAATGAATTGATTGAACGCGCACACAGGACACTAAAAACAGCAATAATTACAATAATGGCTATCAACTATAGCTATTATAGTCTTAGGTATCAGAATTACACCCAACGAATCAACTCACCATACACAGCTCTGACGGGTGGGATGCGGAAGTACCTAGACTATTAATAGAAGAGGAAGCATCAAACCTGACAATAGGAGACCTGGTAAGTGAAATGCGAAGATTTGACAGGCGAGAATTGCGAGAAAAGGAACTATTAGAATAAAACTTACGATTACATCTAGCTATTTCAACAGTAACACTATGAGACCTAGTAACCAATCTAGTAGTCCGCTTAAATCCACGCGGTCGAGGTACCAAGGTGTATTAGAACAACTAGAATTTATAGAAAAGACAGAGAGAAGTCACGGGACGGCGGTGAGAAAGTGACTGAAGTCGACATGCCAGACTCTCGAGATATATAGCACAGGATCAAATATAGCAACAATATTCAAAGCACGGGCGGTTTATAGATGTATTAAGATGGATTCTAACGAGAACGATTGTCTGGTGCCACAGAGTGAACCAAGTTTCCTGGCAGCAGACCTAACAATATATACAATATAATCACTCCACTTAATGTCAATGGGAAACGTAACACCAAGAAGGCGCAATAAGCTGTTCTCCTGGAGGCTAGCACCAGCCATAATGATACAGGGCAAAAATGGTTCTCTATGATGCTTAAAGGATAAAAGTGGAGATTTATTCCCGTTAATCCACTAACATTTTGACTGAATATTGTCGTGTGTAACGCATTTTCATCACCTGTTAGAATATATTTAAGGAACGGTTAGTTAACATAATACGTTCCTCATTATATTTGGTTCCCCAAAATGAAATTATTTCTTTTTTTTTTCTTTTTTAATCTATTCATCCAAGCAAATAGATAATGCCACTAAGATGCAAGGGGCTACTGACAGTGAAAGTGAATGAAAAAGATGTTAGAAGAAGCCGTTAACCCAATCCTAAACAGGCAACAAGGGATAAACCTCTACTCCTGTTCAAAAGACCAGAAATATATATCAGGTTTAGTACAACGCTACAAAAATGTAGCCTATATTGAATAGTCCGAAGATCAAATTTACTATTCAACAGTAATGGTCGACAAGATCAGCTTGTTAACCATTACACTGGTAAATACCATGTCCCACAAATTCCTGTCATTTGTAGATTTTAGTCAATTTTGTTCTGTCAGCTTTTTACACAAGCTCGTTAGGTCGGTTAAGCGCTGTTTTCTTCTGTTTCGAATGAAAAAAGACTTTTAGAAGAATCCGGAAACACAATTCTAAACAGGAAACAAGGGATAAACTCCTACTCCTGTTCAAAAGACCGAGGAGCAATGTGAACTGAACGATAGGACTTAATCTACAGATTTTGGTAACTCCATCTAGCGGTAGTTAGTAAAAGTTCTTTGGCAGACAAGTTTGGTAATCCTACAGTGGCTTTGGGATAGTTTCTTCGGATTTTATTTATATTATTCGGACTATTGTTCTCATCTTTGTTCTTCAAACCAACATCTAACCAAAGCTTTTATCCAATGTGCCATGTGTCCTTAAGGATCCAGTGACAGGACCCAAAGATTTATGAGTTCAATACCTGGTTAAAGCATTGGAGAACTTGGAAAGGCGAATTGACAAAAGATAACTGATAACTGAGATCCATTAGACATGGCACATGGAACTAGAACAGTCTACCCCAGTGAGCGAAATAAAGGGTTCAGTTCGACATTCCAACCACCTGAAGAAGACGGGAGCGTACATCAGCCGAAAATATAGCAACAAAGATAAGGACAATAGTCCGAATAATGTAAATAGTGTACATAATACCTCATCTCAGAAATATAGACATACATTCACCTTTAGTAAAAAAAGTATAATTCAACTTTAGAAAAAGTCAGTAATTTAGGGGTTATTTTTATTGTATTTTTTTTTATTTCTCTTTTAATGCATTCGGTTACAACTTAATTTACGGGGCCATAGCAGAGACAAATGTCCCTCTAGATTGGCAAAAATCATCTTTGAAATAATAGAGAACCATCTGTGTTACAAAGAACATCTTTCATCGGGGTTTTATGAAAGTCATATTCTTCTTCGCTTCTTGTATTTCTTTCTTTATTGTATTTTGTTAAAATAAAACCCTGTAAAAAATAATATAATTTGTAAAAATTTGGGGGTTGTCAAGGACCCCCTGATCTGCTACAGCCCTGATTTAACTATTTATTATGAAGATTTATTTTTTAATGATCTTGTTTTCGCCGGAATTTTTTAATGAAAATATGTAAACCTAAAATATGCTTTAATATTCGGATCAATGTGTTCGTCTTGCTCACAGATACACGCGCTTCTTATACTCATCGATCGCTCTGCTTCTAATTTCCCAAAGTATAGAATCGGAAATATAGAAATCGGAATATACTTTTTCTTGTGTTCCTTTCGATACATAAAAAATCCTTTTTCCTAGCGCTTGATTTAATAATTATAATAGTATAATGCGGAAAATCCAAATGTTTATTTAAAAGATCGGCAACCTAAGACCTCGTCTCCTTTCTTCAAATCATCTATTCCTTGATATCTCTCACACGCACGTTTCTAAGGACGCGAGGTCAAATCTCAAGTGCAATAATCCTAATGAGATTTTTGATCTTGTGTCTTTACTATACCTGCGTAATGGCGAGTGAGAGCTGTGAATGAAGAGATGATTTGAAGAAAGGACATGAGCTCTTATACTTATATATATTCGAAGAATTTAAAACGATCTGAGTATTGTAATAAAATAGCAAAAAGAATGAGTTGATAAAAAAAAAAACTACTGGAAGTTAATAATGCTTCTTGTAATAATAGATTTTCAAAGAAAGAATTATTTCCCTTTATCTATGTTTGATTTACCTCCCTTACATAAAAATATTGATTGAATTGTTTTTTTTTTTGTTTTTTTACTACGCTTTTGTTTCGGTTGTATTTTTTTTTTTTTTTTTTTTTTGTTATGCTTTTAATTTTCTAAACGTAAAATTTCATCAGATTAATTAATGTTTCGATTTTCGTTAATATTAACAAACTGAATCTGCTGAGGATGTTCGTTTTCAAAAATATCTTTGAGATTACATGGCGCATTATAAATAATAATGTTTCACTATTTTTCTGAAGGACTTCTGCTCTTTAGAAAATGGGTAGGAAATAAGAAAAGCATATATAACTTAAAAGAAAATCTAATCAGAAATTATATACGATTTTTTTTTTTTTTTTTTTTTGGAATGGTTCAGGAAATTAGAGGAATAAATTACAATATCGGAATTAGTAATGAAAAAATTTTAAATTGCTAGTTGATTTTTTACATGTCAACCCTTGATGGGTTTGTTGCGAATTTGAAAAGATAAAAAAAAAGGCGAAAAAGTGTTTAAATACAGTAATATAAGATATTTTTCTTTTCTTTTTTTTTTACAACTAAATGTTTCTTAGAGTGTAAGAGTGTTTAAAATTATTATATTTGTCAGGATACAGTCCTTTACTTGTAATTGTTAAAAGAAATAAAAAATAAACGCGATTTCTTCGTGTGTATCTGTTAGAAAGAAGAGGTGATGGAAAAAATGGGGTGGGGAAATGTAAGTGTCCCATATCTTGGTGAGGAAGACGGGTGAATGTGTAATGGAATTTCGTTTAAGTCGAATATCTTGACTTGTTGCCGATCGTCTCTCCTTACTGGTTTGTCTGTCTGGAAACTTTGCTTAAATACCTATCAAAGGGATCACGAAACATGTTTTTATTGTTGGCGGGAACACGTTAAATATTTATTTAAATGCTAAATATTTATTTTCGAGGCGTTGATTTTTTAACTGAAACAATGCGCAATCCTCGACTTAGAAACCATTTTCTTTTTTCTTTTTCTTTTTTTTGTCTATTGGGTTTTAACTGTCTTTGTGTTTATTTCCATCTTTGCTCCACAGGTTATTTAATGTTTAACAGTACTCCTAAGCAGATTAAAACTCACTTCAAAATTTACAACAGCTTAGTCTTGTTATCAGTTTTATGTGGAATGGAACACCAAGCAAGGATTGCACTCACAATTACTGAGCAACTAGCTTAGCCTAGCTAAACATTTAACACATGACGGGCGATTGTAAAAAGAAGATGTATGAAATATAGAGAGTGAAGCATAAGGTATTAGTAATTAATATCGCCTTGAATATTATTTTTTATTTATCTCACTGTAGACAAAGGGCAACAGCAGGGAAGATTTTAGTGAGGATCTAAACGAACTATATATATGAGGGCACTTCGACGTGGTGTAATAGTTAACGAGATTGTGGCGCTAGATCAATTACGAGTGAGTAGTCAGTTCGTTTCCCACTGAGTGTTCCTAAATCTCAGCCTTGTGCCACGTTTAATTGAATGTAAATATGGAAAAACGAGATACACGCCCGTAATAAACAAAACATTTAATAAGGCAGATACAACTTACATACGTTTTTCTAGAGATTGAATTTAACGACTTTTGGCAGGATGTCCGTTTTTTCCGACAGGAACAGTTTTTGTTGCATGCATGGGAGTATTTTTATTATTTTTAATTTTTATTTAATTTATTTTATACAATGTTTTTATGTTTCATTTTATTTATAATTTCCATTATTATTATTATTTTATATTTTATTTTTATTTATTTATTTATAATAATAATAATAATAATAATAATAATAATAATAATAATAATAATAATAATAATATTAGGTTGGTGCAAAAATAATATCGTTTTTTGACGTATTTTTTAACGTCAAAAACGATATTATTTTTGCACCAACCTAATAATAATAATAATATGCCTACTGACCTGGATTTCATGAAATTAAGCGTAGTACTAGATTAGCAAGTATCTCTCACAATTTTACTTGCAAAAAAATAATAATGGACAAATCTTAGAATTAAAAATAAGACAGATTTGTTGATGGGGAGTAAAAATATCCTTTAGTTGAGTTAAAGTCTTTCGGTAATTGGTTCACAGAAATGGCTGGATTTTTTTAAAAAAGCAGAAAATTCACAGACCGTCTTTGCTGTTGTTGTTGTTGTTGTTGATTTGTTTGAAGTCGTTGACATATGTTTCTTTCAGTATTCTCTAGGGCAGGGGTTTTCAAACTGTGGTTCGCGAACCACAGGGGGTCCGCAAGGACAAGATAGGTGGTCCGTGGACAGCAAACACTTTTTTATGGGTGACGTGCAACTTATAAGCGCTTATAAGTAACTTATAGGCCGATCATGAAATAAATTGTTTCAATAAACTATTTCCTAGATTTGATATACTAATATAATTTGTATCTTAAATTGATGAAGATAATGGATTCTATTCATGCAGAGGAGGAACCAAAGGATTTGAATTTTGGATCTATTTTGTGATTTCCGTCTTTCTCATTGGCTGTTAGGCGTTTGCATTAATGCAAAATTATATGTTATATTCAGCAAATATTTATGTATAAATTTCATAAGTGTTTATAAGGGGGTCCCTAAAGTAAAGCCTGAAATATAAAGGGGTCCGCAAGTCAAAAAGTTTGAAAACCCCTGCTGTAGGGGGAGGAGAAGCTATGTAGCCATAGCGTAGAGACACAACTCTTTGCTCTGAACAGCCCCGGGGACCGTCGTATATCTACCTGTGGGGTTTTATTTGGAATTTTTTTTCCCGAAGGTATGTTCGAGAAAAATAGCATTTTAGTTTTCTCTGACTGATCAAATATTTCAAATGCTGATTTTAATTTCTAACCAGTGGACACTTTGATTTAAACGGTATGTGTTATATTGTGGAATCTTTTTGGTATATTTTTAAATATTGTCTATTGGGAAGAAAATAAAGTTTGGGCGTGTTTTAATATGGTAGGTATGTGAGCATGTAATTGTGTCGGAAATGGGGTTTATTATCGCCACTTCGGTATGATTAACACAATCTACGAGCTATTTGTCCTGAACACTGATTTGGGGTGAATCAAAAATAAATCCTGCTATAATCTTCTTCTCCATACACCCACTATAGGCATTAGTCTATCCGTGATATAATAACACTTTAATACACGGACGGAGCATAATAACTGAAAGAGAGTAATGACAACACACATTTGTTGTGGACCGGAGAGTATTTACGTGTTGTTGTATTAGAAACAGGTGTGTTACTCCTGGTAGAATATTAAAAGGTCCAACTACAATAAAATTGTCGGACTGAAGTTAAGTCCAACTAAGGATAAAGAAGACAAACAAGACCGATATATATATATATATATATATATATATATATATATATATATATATATATATATATATATATATATATAAACAAATATATCTATTAAACAAAACAATTTTACAATAGACATAAACAATAATATTTGTGTGTGTGTGTGTGTGTGTGTGTGTGTGTGTGTGTGTGTGAACGTTTGTGTCTGTTCTTTGGTGAATGTTCGTACGTACGTGTATGTGTGTGTATGTGTGTATAATGTTCATGGCGTCTCCCACAAATGGGAAGACTCGGATCTTCTAAGAGAGCTTACATTGTAGTCGCTGAAATGAAGAAATGAAAAAGAGAACGAGGCGAGAAGTCGCCCAGTATTTATAGTATAGGGAGAATAACCCCTAGTGACATTTTGGGAATTAAGAAGGTGCTAACTCCGACAAATTATTCTCAAAGTTGCATTTTACTTACCGCTATGTTATACAAGAAATTATATACAAATCATTAATTTGTTCCACACAGAGAAATTGTAACATATGAATAAAATAAGCAGAGCGGAAATGCAAGAAGCGACAGGGTCTTAATTGTTATTTTTCCTGATGGGAAAACGACGAGGCTGGTGGTATGTCCTACGAACTTCTAGGTACTATGTGGACTCTTCTATTCTCCCAACCGCTCTGGGCTTGTGATGACGTCTTGCGCGTTAACGGTCTATTATCAAGCAATTGGTATGACCTGAGATGTCTTGTCATAACGCGTGCTAAATAGCAATTCTACTTTTGTTACCGTACGAACGCACGCCATTCACTCGTGTCTGCGTCTTAAACCAAAGGGAGATAACTACCCTTCGCATGCTAGACAATTTCGTCCCTAATGAAAGAGGAGTGGTTCTATCGACGAATATTGAGAATACTAGGATGAGACATGTGACAAAAGAAAAAGTTTTAAGGAGAATAGTAACTACAAAGACATTTTAGAGGGCATATAATGAAGGAATAAAACTAGGAGAATTTAACACTCACAAAGTATAACAAAGACAAGAAAAGCTGATGAAAGCAGAAAGGAACCTATTTTTAAAAAAGATAGGAATATGTGAAAAGTCGTGATCACGTCTTGAATTGACATGATACACATATTTTAAAGATTTGTTAAAGAGTTTAAAGGGAAGCAACTTACAAATACTTTTAGAGTTGTCTCCCCTATGATGATTTTTTTTTCACTATGACAATTTCTAAGCAAAGTATTAAGAAAAAGGAATTTTTTATTAGAAACAAAAAAAAAATGGAGTACTTAAGTAATATCGTCCCCCACCCCAAATGGCAGTGAATCCTGGACAATCTCATCACAGATGAAGGAAAGACGAAGAAATTTAATTCTACAGAAAGAAGCCTAGAATACTATGCACTGACCGTATGAACAACGGCAAAGATTTAGAGAAAATGGAAACAAGAGGGATACTTATAGTTAACATCAAGAAGAGACAGTTGAAATTTCTCGAGCACATAATAAGGAAAGAGAGCTTCGAAAATTCAACACTCACAGAACATATTGTAAGCAAGAGGCAGAAGAAAAGAGCGTATAACATACCTAGTGTGCATGTGTAAATGGATGGCAGAACAAGATTTGGGAGAGAAAAAAAAAGTTACTAACAGTTACAAAGGACAGGGAATTATGGAAAGCCATGATTGACAACGTTCTAAAGAGACACATCACCTAGAAGAAGAACTTTTCATAGTTTTAAAGCGCCAAAACTATAAAGCGCCAAAACTATAACAATCTGTTTCCTTAAACGGTCTACATGTACTCAAACCATTTGCAAATGACTGTTAATTTTTATTTTTATTTAGAATTGTGAATTATGTACCTATTATAGCCATTTTAACACGTTTCATTAAAGATAAAAAAGATACGTTTCTCTCTCTCTCTCTCTCTCTCTCTCTCTCTCTCTCTCTCTCTCTCTCTCTCTCTCTGTGTGTGTGTGTGTGTGTGTTTCTGTTTTGTTTTGTTTTACTTTTGCTCACACTTGTTCCATTAGAAACAGAAATATTACCATATAGCCAGTGATAAAATAAACTATATCTTTCTCAAAAAGCTTGAATCTCAGTAAGACGATAGACTACATCAGGTAGCAAGACCTCTGATCAGGAGATTAGAGCTTTTGAGGAGCGTGGAACCACCTCTTAATTACTGTTGTTACCAGGTTCACTCTGACCCCGGTGGTAGCACCTGCTGGGGTCCCAGCTTTTGACAAATAGTGAAACTCCAAACAAAAATCAAAACACTATGAAAATATAGAAGTATATTTTTATATCAAAAATACTAGCAATACATATTTTTTTTTAAATATTACCAACAGTACATTTTTATAGTAAAATTACCAACATTATATTTTTTTAAAATTATCAGCAATATATTTTCATAGTAAAATTACCAGCAATACATTTTATATGTATAATTTACCAACAATATATTTTTATCGTAAAATGACCAAAAATACATTTTTACAGCAATACAACACTAAAAGTATAAAATACATTTTTATAGTAAAATTACCAACAATAATTTTTATAAAAAAAATGACCAGTACATTTTTGTAGTGAAATTACGAGTGATACTATTTTTTAAATTGCCAACAATACATTTTGTCATCTGCAAATTATATATTTAAAAGTCATATGTTTGCCGTGAAAGTATAAAATTATGTACAAAATATTGATTTCGGCATTAAATAACCCATAGAGGTATTGATATGCCGCCAAATAAAATCAACCAATCCAAACCAATCAGTGTATCTAATCAGTAACCTTGATACGAAAAAATTGTTTTCTCTTTTACGCCAATGACGAAAAAGTAACTACCGAAAAAATTTACATCGTCTAATCTAGTCATTTTTCCTCTTGTTTAGTGATTTGACTTGAGGGCAGTCTTAAGTCACTGAGATTGTGAGTAAGAATTTGCCGACTAAAATTAGTCCACGCCATTTTCTCGAAAGGGAAGGTGTGGTTAAATGATTTTCCCCGACGAGCCTGGACACAGCAGATTCTAGAAATAGGACTTGGAAAAAAAACTGAAACATTCACGCCGACGACATTGGATTGATTGTTTTGATTTTTTACGGTTTATCTACCATTTGCAGGGTATTTAAAGCCAGTAATATTTTTTTAGATTGTAAGAATTTTGTAGAGCTAATAATGATTTACTGATACATGTCGTACTAATTAACCCCGAGCTCGTAGGAGTAGAGGTGGATTCATACGTTTCCCAGGGTTACTTACGTGTATGCGAATATAACGAACTCGACTGGAATTGAAATTCGGATTTCCGATTTTCTAATTCCGAATCCTTATTCGGAATTAGAAATCGGAAATCCATTACAAGACTGCATATCTAAACTTACAGCATCTGGTATTCCCAAGTGGTCACTCATCTAATCTCGATATTGCCTAACTTCGGTAATATTATGGGAACCGGTAGTTTCAACGTGATATGGTCGTAAGCAGATAGATAGATAGATAGATAGATAGATAGATAGATAGATAGATAGATAGATAGATAGATAGATAGATAGATAGATTAGCAAAAAAATCACAAGTTGATATTAAAAATTGCTGCAAAACATTGTTGATTTATTTAAGACGAGCTTAAAAGCCGCCCTATTGAGCGGCATTTAAGCTAGCTCGTGCGGACGGTACTTGATAGATAGATAGATAGATAGATAGATAGATAGATAGATAGATAGATAGATAGATAGATAAAAAAGACTGAGATAGATAGATAGATAGATAGATAGATAGATAGATAGATAGATAGATATGAATAGACTGAAATAGATAGATAGATAGATAGATAGATAGATAGATAGATAGATAGATATGAATAGACTGAAATAGATAGATAGATAGATAGATAGATAGATAGATAGATAGATAGATAGATAGATAGATAGGGGTTGAAGGAGAAGGAGAAGGAGAGAGATCTGAACAGACCGAGAGAGGAGAAAAGAAAGAAATAATATTCTTCATTTTCTCTCTCTAGCTAACTCAGTCTTTTATAGCTAGACAGTCACTGAGTGAAAGAAATCTGAACGCACTGGTGTAAATAGAACAAGTGAGGATAAAGAAAGAGGGAGGTCTGAACAGACTGAGATAGATTGATAGAAAGAGAGAGATACTCTAAGATAGATAGATAGATAGATAGATAGATAGATAGATATGATATGATATGATATGATGGGTAGTTAAACGTTTCCGGCCCAACCTGCTTACTAAAAATCAGAGTAAATGAGAAAAGATTTTTTAATCAGCTTCGGAGTTGGGAAGAACTTTTCCCGCCCAAATAAGTCGTCGTTTTGCGTTTTGTCAGAAACAGTTTCGTTTCTGAAGAAATTATTTTTTTAAAAAACCCAAATTTAAATGAAAAAAATCAAGTTTTACCCGTATGCGATCTTAAATTAATATATTTAAATTATAAATAAATATATTAAGACACAGGACTATACTGCCGATTTTGTTCTCGGCTTCTTCATAGGAAAGTAAAAACAAAACTACTCAAAGAATCAGACTATATTCAATTTAGTAGATAAAAAACCAAAATATAGTGTTCACAGATAAAATATTTATTTAAATAAAACAAAATTTCCATGCATACTGTTCCATATGCTAAATAGTAACAAAAAAAAAAAGATAATAATAAACAACAAAGGATTTACTTACATTAATAATTTTGTCAGTCTATGTATCATTCTTTAAACTGACAACTTAAACATCTTTTCTTTTTTCAACCTTTTCCTTTTGTTTTACAAAGAAAACTTGTTTTAAAATCTTTTCTTAACAGCCAATTTTTTCAGATACTTTTATCTTCTTTTTTCTTCAAAATTCTTTTTTCTCTCTTTTTTTGGAGCTGAAAGGAAGAAATAAAAACACAACGCCTAACTTAGGGTAATAAAATCTGATTCCAAGATGAATATCTTTTAAAATATTTTAAAACCTTGTTTTAAAGTAAAGGATGGGAGTTAGGAGTGAATTCCCGCCTCGAAAGACTCTGCCACAAAAAACAAACGTTGAATCTCCGAGTCAACAAACAAATCAAATGCAATAATTCCTCTTCTTGGGAATTAAATTACTTCTTTTAGCTTCTTTTAGCATCGTACTTCTACTGAAGCAAAATAAAAAATCTTTTCTTCAAAGTTTCTCAAATTTAAACAAATCTCAGCTACGGAATTCTACCGAAGCTAATAAAATCTTTTCTTCAAAGTCATTCGGCACGAAAACTCACTGTTATAGACAAGCGTATGGTTGCAAGAAGGAAATACAACAGCAGAAATAGATTTACGTGATTTATTTCAGTAGGAACATGTGGGTTTGGGACAGCTACCTTGTGGTATAGTTCATAAGCCGGCCCCCGGTCTGGGTTGATCTCTCATAGTAGTTCACACTGGTTGGCGTGGCGCTCCTCCTGCTGACAGCTGCTGACTGACCGTGACAGGTCTTTTCCCTGGCATCCTATTGACTGCTGTTGTACTTCCCCGTGTGACCCATTTTTATGCGTTTTTTATGGCCTAACAGGCTCGTAAAACCACGCGAGTATAATTAGAAGGGAAGCATTTCTATTGGTCGAAAAATAGAAACACTTTAAAATATTATTTTATTTTTCGACCGGAACACGTACGTCGGGCTTATGCGTAAACGACGATAATGGTCATTTTGTGACGGGGCCTTGTCCCGTTCACATCCGGCTCTCGCTCTTGAGTATGTTAGTTGATTTGCCTGCAAATCAGCCGAGATATGTCTTATTTTATTTTATAACATCACCATCCCTTCTTCCCATCCCTAAATAAACCAGATATATAACAATTAAAAGCTAAATAAATATTAACTCTATTAAGGAAAATAATTCGACACTGTAAGTCGAATATTCTAGGTAACACGTTATTTTACGTAGCAAACTCAATTAGTTGACCACGGAGCCAAAATACAAAGCGTCGTAATCGACGAAGGAAAAATCTCTGACTGAGGACAATCTTTTTACGACCAAAGGGAGGCGCCGTCTCCCGCCTCAAACCCCATAAAAAAGTCGGCAATAAATAACATCGTCTGCCCCGCCACCAGACGCGTATTGTTCTAAATTCCAATTCATTAAATATTTCTTTACTGAATTTATTGAAATGTCTTCGATATATATAATTTTATATTTTAAATTTTTGCAAATAAAATATTCTCAAACTTACTCTAGAAAATGGACAGTATAAATAAGAGACAAATTTTAAAATGGATTTCATAGTAAACACATCCACCTCCGAAAGCGGATGTTGATAAAAAATCGAAACTGGTTTAGATATCTACGAAAGTAACAAAAAACTGGGATTGAAAATATTTCACTAAGATTTTTGACTAAGCAGGAATTAGATTCCAGATAAAATTTCGCCTCCTTGCATCACATTAATCCTAGAAATAGGAAAATCTAACCTGCTAATTTTTCTTCTTTTCTTATAATCGATTTTCCCTTGATCACATTAAAATCATTATCAGGGGTGGTCCGACATAAAGTCATACATCAAATCCGTGTGACTTCCTATCTTCTGTATTGTTTGTTGTTCAATGTTCATGCCAATTCGTGTTTATTAAACCCTCAGAGACAGGACCGGTGAGTACTTCCTCTAAACCTGTCGATTGGAGGGCCCAATCCATGTTGGAATCCCCAGGCAATGCTTTGAGACCCTCGCTATCTTATCAACATTTGATTTTTTTTTTCTACCAACATTTATATATGTTACAAATTAAACTAAACACAACTATCAAAGGAGGAAAAAAAATCACGAATATTGATGTTATTCTGAAGTTTGTTTTTTGTTTTTTTTTTCGTCCAAATCCGTGAATTTATTTTGCTCATATTAGGTCTCGCAAAACACTATAACGTTTCATAACGTTGAATGTCTTAAAATTATTCAACATTTTAGCAAAAAAATCTCAAGTTGATATTAAAAATCACTACAAAACATTGTTGATTTATTTAAGACGAGATTAAAAGCTGCCCTATTGAACTGCATTTAAGCTAGCTCCTGCGGACGGCACTTGATTGAACCTTCATCCCAATAGGTAGGGAGGAGTAGATGCGATAGGCAACAATAAACTACAGAAGAACTCAAAATCTGTCGCTGCATTTAAATATTACATTAATATTTAAACTTACCTTTTAAAATTTCAACGATAATTCTTCTGCCGCCACTTAATTTAAAGACAATTTGATGTACGTAGGTCCTTACTTTCCGTACAAACAATTACATTTATTTCATGGGAGACTATCGATGGATTTCGCAATTAATTTCAGTTATTCCTAAATTTATTTCCAAGTTATAAAAATTGTTATCGTACGAAAAATTTGTCGGAAAAATTCACGTAAAAAATCACCAAAAACAATCGCAGTCATTCCTAACTTAGGAATCGAAAATTTCAGGACCGCAATGTTTTGAATTTGCTCACGGAGTCGGCTTGATATTAGATGTTGGGTTACAGCCTCTAGGGGTAAAGTTGAAACGGTGTGACACAGTGATGCATTGACATTCGCATTTATTATATACATGGAATGATCTATTATGACATGTCTCTATTTTGTATTTAGATACATTGTGTTTATCTTCAACTAGCAGCATGGCGCGGCGTTGCCCGTGCTTGAATCAAAAATCGTACGACTCATACAGCGATCGCTATCACTTGACTTAAAATATTTTTGCCCTTCTTTGCCTTTAAAGGAGTGTCCTTTGCCGTGCTGATGTTGCTACATCCCTTACTTCTTGCCTATCTCACACTGCGAATTTCATTCTAAGCTCTATACTAATCATTAAATCTGTTACGAAAAAAGAACTAAACAAAATGAAAAAAAAACGATCAGCTTAAAAAAAAGGACTCGTAACTGGAAAAACCGAATGAAAAAAGAATGTTAACAACAAATACTTTGTCACACCCAACTCAGTTCTGCGGAATCAGAACCAACGTTGAGTTTAAGCAAGCGAATGAGCCAATTGGTGTAAAGTGCCATGCAGATTTAAATTTTTTCCACTTGTGACGAATGCAGCTATCGATTTTTTTGCATGCTAGTTAACATTCGTGTCAGTCAGCTGTTGGCTCTCACGCTGGCCAAAAGAATCTTCCTGCCTATTCGTGGCAGCCAGCTATTGGCTCTCACTCTGGCCAGTAGAAAATGGCCGCAAACTACATGAAAACTGCTGTAGAAGCATGAAAAATCGATTATTTCCACTATCGATGGGAGTTGGGAAATGCAAAGTCGGTTTTGGCCTTCGCGCTAACTTGGAGCATATGCATGTAAATTTTGGTGCAAATCTGTTGAAAATTGCGACTGTGCATTCGTTACACACACACATACACCCTGCCTTTTATGGATAAAGATTTTTCTAGCTGAATTGTTCGGATCTATTGCCTATGATCCATTATCGTACATAACTATGTTACAATAAAATTTGTATTTTGTATGTGTACTCCCTGATGTAGAAGAGTTGGGGCCACGTATCATAGATTCGGTGGGGGAGGAGGCACGAGACCTTTGCATCGGCCCTGTATACGTTGTGCCTTATACTGCAACTATGTTGAGTGGACATCAATTACAGTTATGTGACCCTACCAGCGTCGCATACGGTTTTGAATTCAGAGTAGTTATTATTTGGCATCCACGGCTAGAGAAAACAGTGTGTCCTCGTATTTAACCAACAGATGACGGAGAAAAGATGGATCTATAACTTTCACAAAGGCATTTGTGCGAAAGTGAATGGAAATTGAGCTCCGCTCGCTGATTTCCTGTTGCGAGCGTCTAACAATAACACCAACCGCACATTCTGCCATGTACAACAAATTAGAAAAAATAACATTATTTTATTCAGAAATACACATGCATACCATATTAAAACGCTCACAAACTTTATTTTCTATCCAATAACAGACGTATTGTCTGTTTTACAAACATGGCAAAAAGATTCCACAATACAAAACATCGTTAAATCAAAGTGTCTATCAGTTAAAAATTAACATCAACATGTGAAATATTTGATCAATCAGAGAAAACTAAAACCTTATTTTTCTCGAGCGTACTGGAAAAAACGTAAAAAAAAAAAAACCCGCAGATTTCGACTTTCAGGAGCAGAGATGCGACTTCTCCATGCTGTTCAAACACAAAAGAAGACGTGGCTACATAGCTTTTTTCATAACGCGTACTGAAAGACACGTGTCAGCGACTTCAAACAAATCTCCAAAAGCAACAGCAGGGACAGTCAGTGAATCTTCGCTAACGATCAAAGTTTTTTCTCAACCAAAGATTTGACTGTGTACCAACTTCTTAAAAATAATTTCTCTACCACACCTTTGACTGCAAACCAATTACTAAAAGTTTTTTTCTAAACCGTAGGTTTTTTCTGCTGACCAACTACTCAAAAACTTTAAATCAACTAAAGATTATTTTGACTACTTTTTGAATTCATGTAAATATGTTTGCATTAGGTTGGTGCAAAAATAATGTCGTTTTTCTTTTGAAGTTGAACGTCAAAAAACGACATTATTTTTGCACCAAACTAATAAATACACATTTAACAGGCATGACCGTGTTTTCTTTATATTTATTTTATTGTTGTTTGTTATTCGGAAAAAAAAATGGACGACTGAATTTCCTATAAAATTTCCTTTCAAATTAGAAATGTCTTAGTTTTATGCATTTTTCAGTTTACAGTTTAAAGCAGATTCTGTGCAAATAAATTTTCATCTTCCAAACAAAAAAATATAAGAAAATGTTTTTTTTTTTTTCTTCTATCTGAAATGTTTTTGCTAAAATTCCATGAAATTAAATGATGAATACCAAACTAAAAAATAATAATTTAAAGTTTTTTTCTGAAATTAAAAATAAAAATTGTATCATTTCATTCATTACCGAAGAACTACTAAAAAAATATTAAAATCCGACAAATATTGATTATTTGAAAGATTTTCCAAATCAATGCGTCTTTTTCCGCAAAATCTGTCTCACATTTCGTGTACGTATTTAATATTCCTTGTTTACACAAGGCAAACAAGAATTTTGAAGCCAAATTTATTTGGTTCTATAAACAATAGAAAAATATTTTTTTATGTAAAAACGAAATTTGTCTTCTTAATAATGATACAAAAGTTTTGACTATAAAACAGAATTTTTATTTAAATTTTGGGGCATTTCGTTATAACGGGCCGATTTCTTTTTCTTTCTGATTTTTTTCGAATTTCCTATTCAAGGAAAATCCTTTTAAGCATTAGTTCTCAGATAAAATTTCGGGATTGTTTTCTGTCCAGCAAAATCAAGAAACATCCTAAAAGGATTTTTTTTTATTATTCGGTTGGTGCAAAAATAATGACGTAATAATGTCTTTTTTTGACGTTATACGTCAAAAAACGACATTATTACGTCATTATTTTTGCACCAACCTAATATTTTAATGAAACTTATTAAATAGAAAATGTCGAAAAATCCTTCAAAGGCGCATGCATCATACAACATCTCATTGCTGATTGTTAGAACTATTTAACATCATACAGCGCCTATTGGAGTTTAAATTCAACCGAAACCACAAGTGAAACTCGCTAAAGATGCTGGAAAAATGGTCAGTTCCCTGTAACCGCTCCAGTAAGTACGTGTCTCTAAATTATCCTTCAATCCGAAAATGGAGCACTGCTGCCATATATGGACAGGAGCTTTAGAGCGCCTCGACGTGGTTCACTGATTAGCAAGCTTGTCTCGCTACATCAATTATGACTCAATAGTGAGTTCGATCCTCACTTGGTGCCACACACTTTCGGCCTTATGCCACGTCTAATCTATGCTTAGAGAGAGCACCTCAAGGTGGTGTAATGGTTAGCAAGCTTGTCTCGCTAGAACAATTATGACTGATTGCCCCATACTTTCGGCCTTGTGCCACATCAAAGCTACGCTTTGGAAATCCCTATATGGACAGGAGCTGTTCAGTCTTAATTTTCTAATCTCGATAGAGTCCAAAAGCGTATCCACATCCTTTTGGGTGACAAATTCTATTCCACCCTGCAACCTCTCTCTCACAAGCGGGATGTGGCAAGTCTCTCGTATAGAGGTAAGTGTAGTAAGTTTGAACCTGACACACATATCACTATTTGAACCTTTTGCCAAACTAGGTTAGACTCAATAACTAAGGTAAGCTTATTAAATATCCCAAAATGGGCGCCTAACGTAGAAGAGCAGTAAAGAATCCATTTTCATAGGCTGTTATCTGTGTTCAATCGTAGAAACTCGACGCCACACACAAAACTAAGCTTGGTAAATGCCAACAAAAAAAGCGGGGGGCTCCTTCTCATATGCCAAGAGATCAGCTGATACGACTCTTTCCTCAGAGTCATGAATGCTAAGATACGTTCACTATGTTTGCCCCACCAGGTTATCTGTCGATGGCGGGAAATATTTACTTAGCAACGACTTGAACATTTTACCTCTGAGTGTTTTCACTCGCGTACTGTGATGTTTGTATGTTAAATAGTCATCCATTTCTCAATTAGTTCAAAGTAAACAGGCTCATAATCTGCAACCGAGAAATTCACAGGACAACTCTAGCCATTACACCCAGAAGTATGCTTTTTACAATTTTTTTTTATCTTTTCATCATTCTTTCTCACTCTCTTTATTTTTCTATCTTTCTTTCTTTCTTTCTTTCTTTCTTTCTTTCTTCTAAATTAACATTCTGTTTTCTTCATTTTTGACTCAAGTTATTTCCACCACAATATCTTAAATCCTGTCCAAATAAAATTATCCCATTACTTAAAAAAAAATGACTCTACCTTGTTTCAATATATTTTCAACTATTTACTAAGCTTAGCTTATTAGGAATGGTACAAGGTTAAGTAAAATCTAGGTGGATTGGGCTATATATATGCAGAGTCAAAAAATGTATACACACTTCAGAAAAAGGAAAAAAATGTCTTTCGTAGTTTATAGGGATAGTATTATTATTAATTATTATAAATAAATAAAATATAAAATAATTATTATTATTATTATTATTATTATTATTATTGTTATTATAAATAAAATAAAATAAAACAATAACATAAAAATGTTGTATAAAATAAATTAAATAAAAATAAAAATTAATAAAAATACTCCCAACATGCAACAAAAACTGTTCCTGTCGGAAATACAGACATCCCACAAAAAGACATTAAATTCAATCTCTTCGCCAGGAAACTTGGTACAGGCAACACGTGTGTAACCGTTATATGGCTTGTATTAATATGAAGTAACTTCTTCCTCTCATTACATGTACCATGAAACAATTATAATTTTTAAAAAAATACACACATCAGTACATACAAGAAAAATATAAATAAATTGTATGAAATTAACATACAATTTACTATGCTTTTCCTGTTAATTGTGTACGTTTTATTTCCTGTCAAGTATGCTTTTATCTTCGTGAACACAAGCTAATTTCTTCTGCTATGATGTGAATGAACCTACACAAGTTTTATTAAATTGCGATAACACAATTTACAATATTTTCTCTACAGATGGCATTAAATTGGCGGTCCATAGACAAGAAACTGAAAATGCATATGTAGCAATCCTACTGGACACTTTGGCCAACGTTGCAGTAATTCGCCATACTAATAAATATTTTGAAGTGAAAGACCGCCATTTTGAAGATTGTAGATCCCAAAGGTAACTTGTATTAATCTCGTGATTTAGTATCACAATGTCTTTTCAAGTTTTTCATATATATAAATTAGTAAAGTTAATGAGATAAAATAGAGAAATCACTTCGCTAAGTTTTAAAAACACATTAACCCACTAACCACTCGATTAATGTCATGATCCTTGTTTTTTAAAAATATAAACTGTATTAGATCTTCCTTAAATATGCAAGTCCTTTCGACAGGTTATCTGGCCATCATCAGGCATGGAAACTATTTTCTTTTTGGTAAAATTCAGGTAGCATTTGAGACGAAAAAATATAATGCAAATCGAAATATGTTTTTTGAAGTGTGTTATTGACAACAGATACAAACTTGTGGAGCGTGCAGTTGCAACGCTAAAGTTGAATTTTTGAAAATTCAAGTGAAAGCGTTTTTTACTAATATGGCAATTTAAGAATCGTGGCATCAACTAAATAGTTCAATAACTAGAGCAATGTCTCAGTTGTTTTCCCGAGTTGTTATATATATATATATATATATATATATATATATATATATAGATAGATAGATAGATAGATAGATAGATAGATAGATAGATAGTCCACGTGATAATTTCATGGTGTTCCTATTTTAATTTTCTAATGAATCCTAATTATTAAGTCAATACCTGAATATTCTCCTTGTGAGTTTTACGACGATAAAATATTCATGGAAATCCCGCTATGGCATCGAGATATATCTGAGCTTAATAACTTTAATGAAATATTACAATAATAATCATAAATCATTATTTAAAGAAGTAAGAGGGTACAAATGAAAAGATCTAAAATTAGCAATTTTTTTTCCATTTCACAGAAGCAGAAGTTAAATACATAGGAGCTTTATCCCCTCTTCTCTTCTCTTTCTTTTCTTTTTCTCACTGAAATCAAACAGCGTCTCTAATATGTCTTTTCCGGATTTCCTTGCAACGGTATAGTCCCTTATAGGCGTAACGTACGGACTAACTAAATAACGAATCAAATGAACAAGCAGAATTCTAATAAGATAATCATAGATAAGATATTGTGAACTTTTTATTTATTGATAATAATATAGAGCATAAGACTGAGAGGAGAGTGGTTTAATGATTTGTTTGTTTAACGGCACATCAACTCCTTCATGCTGAAATTTCATCTTCTTGAAAGTTTTGAAGTAATAAAATAATGATATGTTATTCTGCTTTCACAATTGAATATATGGTAGATGATACTCAGCATTTGCGCAAATTCATATGTGTGTGATCATAATTACTAAAGGCGGCGATATGTGTGTTTTATGTTGTAGCTTTGTTGAAGTTATATTTTGGAATACACTTTGATTTCTTTAAGAAATTGTAGAATATTATATAGATATCATGAAAGAGTTCTTTCATATTGGTTGGTGGGTCGGCTGGTTTTGTTTAGAAACATATCAACACTTCTAAGGATTATTTAATGCCGAAATATAGCAAATTGTATGCATTCAACTAGGGATAAAATGTAGTGTTAGTCATTTTGGTATAAAATATATTGTTGGTAATTTAACTATAAATAGGTTTTCTTGGTAATTTTACTATAAATAGGTATTACTCGAATTTTTACCTTAAAAATGTATTTTCATACTTTCATACTGTTTTGCTTTTGTTTGGGGGGTTATTATTTCTCCATAGCTGGGACCCTAACAGGTAGAAACTGTCAGGGTCCCAGGGATGAAGCTGAGAACAACAACAAATAAGAGGTGGTTCCACGCTCCTCAAAACCTCCTATCTCCAGACAAAAAAAAAAAATTGCTGCTGGATATAGTTTATCGTCATGTTCTGGATGTACCCTGCTATTTAAACCATAGCTAATGAAAGAAATGAATTCAAGACAATTTTCCAAAGGCATTAGCGAACCAAAGAGACTAAGACAGAATTCGAACTCGCTCCGCCATTTCCACCGATAAAAGTTACACAAACCCACGTTACATATATATATTATTGATTAGCACGAACAGCGACCACTAGCCTCAGAGTTAAGTCCCAGATTACTTTTACATACTTTTTTCTAGTAAATCTTTTTCTTCTCTCTACTCCACATCATACAAACATATCCACTTGTCTATTCCCTTTCTTTCTTTTTTTTCAATTTTTTTCTTTTTCTTTCTTTCTTACGTTTGTCAAGACTGCATTTTTTTCTCTTTATTAAAAACCACCCATAATTCGTCTGATTTATTCCCACTATTCTCTATTTGTTTTTTAACCATATCACCTGGAGCAAAGCGATAATGTCACCGAGAGTCAACGGTTTACTTGGAGTGAAAAAGAATGAGATTTTAGTGAGAAGAAAAGACATAAAAAAACAAGATTTAGAAAGATAGCGATTGAGGTTGCATTTAAATTTTCAAAGATCGTAGGTGGCAAGGAAGTAAGAAACCGGAAGACGGTTCAACAGGCGAAAGATATGAGAAAAGAAATTATTAGAATAGAAAATACGGTTGCATCTAACTATTTCAACATTTAAATGGTGAGACTTAGTTGCCAACCTAGTAGCACGCTTGAATTCATAGTCGAAGTACCAAAGAAGAAAGCTCGTTATGAAAATATTTGTAGAAAAGATACAGGGAAACCATGTCACTGTGGTGAGAGAGTGACATGTTGTGATGCCAGGTCAAGACCAATAACATTGCAGACTCTTCTTAGGATTACAGGTAACTCTTATTTCTATTGTTCTGTCTTTTCTTTCTCGCTTTCGTTCTTCTTTTCTTTCTTTCTTCTTTCTTTTTTTTTTTTTTTTTTTTTGTACTTTTCTTTCCCTTGCACTATTCTCTTCTCCTCACTTTCATTCATTGTTTTAATATTTCTTTTCTTTTTCATCCGTTTTTTTTTTCTTCTACTTATATCATTATTTCCTTTTTCTTTTCCGATCTTCATCATTCTCCTTCGCATGTCTTTCATTCATTCTTCTTTCTCTTCCACGCTCTTTCTTTCTTTCTTTTCTGTTTCTCGTTTTCTTAATTTGAATTACGTTTCATTCTCTTACATCTCTCTCTGATTCTCTCTTTCTATCTCTCTTTCTCTCTCTCTCTCTCTTTCTCTTTCACCTTTCCTTCTTCTTTTAATCTCTCATTATCTCTCCAATCTTAGTCTTCATTTTTCCTTTTTTTTTTAATGCATTTATTTATTTATTTATTATATATGTCTACAAACCATCCCATCTTTACATTAGGGTGACACTAAGTTTTAATATATATATATATATATATATATATATATATATATATATATATATATATATATATATATATATGCAAACCATCTTTACACTACGATGATACACAAGTGATAATTGAATCGTACGTTAGTCAAGCCCGTATATAAAAATAACACTCCGCCATAGTTATTAGCTGAAGGAGGCTTCGCAGCTCGAACGCTTTTGGTTTATTTTCAGCTTAGATCGAATCCGAAAAACAAATGCGAAAAATGTACTTCTCCCATAATGCCATCAAAAATTGAAACGTTACGCTTCGACCACGCCCTATTTCCTTTCTCCTACCTGACCGGAAGAAAACCCGAAATTAACAAAGCAATGAAAAGGTAAGTGGATATCATAAAACCCTAACACTCGCAATTCTTTCAGTAATTCAATTGGATACAATATCACAACTGACATCAACTTAGGAAACGAAGCCTTTACAGTTTGTTACATTTTTATTCGGCCATCTTTAACACAGCGCCTTCCGCAAGAAATTTAGCCAAAGACAAAATTCTATGATCCGTTTATTTACGTAATAGGAGTATGATACTCACGTGAGTTTTTTTATTTATTTATAATTGGCTAGCTTTTTTTTTACTTTACAAATTCTAATGGATTCATTGACAAATTTGTGTTTTTACGGTTTTTGGAAGTTATTTAGAGCCAGAAAATAGTTTTAAGGAATTGTAAGGAATTTTCTGAAGATAATAATGATTTAGTGTTTCAAGTCCTATTAGTTAACCCATAGATGGGAGGGATTCATACCTTTTCCATTTATATTTGCGTATAAGTGAATATAACGAACTCGGCTAGAATTAGAACACCGCAGTCCAAATTCAGATTTCGATCCATTACACCATCCGCACATCCACGTTTACAGCACCTGGTATTCCTAAGTGGTGGCAGACCAGACTGCGATGATCGCACAAGAAGCGGTGTATCAACGTGATATGGCCGTAAGACAAACTCTAGATGAAGTGCCTAGATATAGTTGTCTATTAATTAAATGTTGCTACTAACAGAAATTTGGAGATCAAATCTACAATCATGTCATACCTAGTAAAATCAAAATTACGGTCAACAGTTTGCAATACCAACGCTCTACAAAACTGTAATATATAGCCATATAATTATAATCATATAAATCATTTTATAGTCATATTTATATAATCTCTAGCTTAAAAGCCGACCTATCAGGCGGCATTTAAAGTAGCTCCTGCGGACGGCACTTGATTGAACCTTCATCCCAATGGGTAGGGAGGGGTGGATGTGATAAGCATCAATAAACTACAGAACTCAAAATTAATCGCTGCATTTAAGTATTGTATTAATATTTAAGCTTACTTTTTAAAAGTTCAACGGTAATTCTTCTGCCGCCACTTAATTTAAAGATAATTTGATATACGTAGGTCCTTACTTTACGTAAAAATAATTATTTTTATGCATGGGGGAATTTTGCTAGATTTCGCAATTAACTTCGGTTTTTCCAAATTACAAAAAAAAAGAAAAAAAATCATGTAAAGAATAATCGCCAAAAAAAATCGCAGTAATTACAACGTGGGAATCTAAAATTTCAGGATTTTGGGTCCGGATGCGGCCTGGAATGTTTTTAATTTGCTCACGGAGTCGGCCTGATTCCTAAATGCTATGATATATTGGGCTACGGCCTCTAGGAGTAAAGTGGAAAAAACGTACAATTTTATTTTGAAATACTGTAATTTGAGTTTTAATACTGAGATGCAATGAAGCAAAAGTTTTAAAACAATCTATTGAAATTAAATAAAACCGAAATTCAGAATACACAAACTAAAATAGAAGCCAATCAACCGCTTAATTAGCATATACCCTTACTATTACTTTTCTATTTATTTATAAAGAAATCTATTATATTATTGAAAGAAGTCTAAACATTATTAAATTTGTCCTATCTAATTACAAAAAGTATGAAATGAATGATATAAATAAAAAATGCACATCGATAATTATTATATAGTGTGATTAATTTTGTCCTATCTAATTACATAGTACGTGACACGAAATATATAAATAAACATATATATATATACACACACACACACACACACGCAGCATGGCCTGGCGTTGCCCGTGCTTGATTCAAAAATCCTACAACTCATACACCAATCGCTATCACTTGACTTAAAATATTTTTGCCCTTCTTTGCCTTTAAAGGAGTGCCCTTTGCCGTGCTGATGTTGCTACATGCCTTACTTGCCTATCTCACACTGCGAAATTTTTTTTTAAGCTCTATACGAAAAAAGAACTAAACAAAATGAACACAAAACGATCAGCTTTAAAAAAAGGACTCGTAACTGGAAAGACCGCATGAAAAAAGAATGCTAACAACAAATAGTTTTTCACACCCAACACAGTTCTGCGGAATCAGAATCAACGTTGAGTTTAAGCAAGCGAATGAGCCAATTGGAGTAAAGTGCCATGCAGATTTAAATTTTTCCCACTTGTGACGAATGCAGCTATCGATTTTTTTGCATGCTAGCATGCCAGTTAACATTCGTGTCAGTCAGCTGTTGGCTCTCACGCTGGCCAATAGCATCTTCCTGCCTATTCGTGGCAGCCAGCTATATGCTCTCACTCTGGCCAGTAGAAAATGGCCGCAAATTACATGAAAACTGCCGTAGAAGCATGAAAAAATCGATTATTTCCACTATCGATGGGAGTTGGGAAATGCAAAGTTGGTCTTGGCCTTCACGCTAACTTGGAGCATGTGCATGTAAATTTTGGTGCAAATCCGTCGAAAATTGCAGCCGTGCGTTTGTTACACACACACACATCCTGCCTTATATATATATATATATATATATATATATATATATATATATATATATATATATAACGGTAATTATTATCTCGTGTTTATGATGAGGAAGTTTCACGGGCAACAAATGCGAGAAAAGAAACTATTAGAGTAAAAGTAGCGGTTGCATTTAGCTCCTTCAAAAGGAAAACGGTGAGACCTAGTTACTAATTTAGCAGCACACTTAAATTAATGTAGTCGGGACATCAGAGAAAAAAGCTCGTCAGAAAAGTTGCGTGGTTCCAAACACTTTTTTAATAATTTCAAGCCCACAAACAAATCATTATTATTAGTAGTAGTATTAGTATTTCTCTATGTAGTAGTATTAGTATTTCTCTATTATTATTATTATTATTATTATTATTATTATTTCTCTATCATTATTATTAGTATTATTAGTAGTATTTCTCTGTTATTATTATTATTATTATTATTATTATTATTGCTTTTCTACTTCAGTTATCTGCCATGTTACGTTTTGTGGCTGCAAACAGTCGTCTGTCTTGAATGTATTTCCTCTCAACATGAACAAGTATGGGCCAACAGTTCAATTACTGCCGCCGCCCTCTCACGTGATAGGCGTTCAACACCCCTAAGTGACCAAGAGGAAAATGACCTTCGACGACGTATCACTGCTGATGTGGTCCGACTGGCAGATCAGGGTGCCCGCGAAGTCCTCGCAAGAAAAACGCAGGATGATCGCTTCTTTTTCAATCTCGGTATGTTTAATTAAACTGCTTCATAAAAAAAAAAATAATATTGTTTTGCATTTAAAGTCATCGTTCTCAAAAATGAAATCATAGAACTACATGTTTAACTACGAAAATCAGAACCGAATTGCATGTGCTCCCAAAACTGTTATATCTGTACATAGTGGGTGTCATTGACTAGCCGTTAAGGAGCAGATGACTGGAGATAACACAAGAATATTTTTTAAAGATCTCTATCCAGATAGTTTTCGAACTATTCGCTTTTTTTCTGTTTCACTTCTGTCGTCGGTTGGAACTTCTGTCGTAACACTTATTATCTGACATATTTTGTAGAGATTTTGATTAGTTCAATTCCCCTGCTCTGGTGTAGTTGACCCATTTTATTTTCAAACTCCCAAACAGCTTTCCTTTTTTTCTTTCTATTTTTTTCTTTTTTTCAAGGACAAAATCTGTCTGGTATCATAAATTCTCATTTGTTTGCGAAATTCCCAACTGATCCTATCCAGTCAAGTTTACTCATGTTCTCCATCGGAGCCAGTTTACTGCATTCACTTGACCTATGATTAACAGTTTCTCTCCCTTTCCCCCTATCTCTCTTTCCCTCTTTCTCTGTCGTTATATCTCTCTTTCATTTTTTCTCTCTCTCTCCTTTTCTCATGAGTAGTTCTTTCTCATGACTGCTATTTTTCTCATATGTGTCATTTTATCTCATGTGTGTCATTTTTTTCTCATGTGCCTATAGTGTGATGTATTGGTTAGAAAGCTCGTCTCACGTGATCAGTTTTGACTGAATAGTAAGTTCGTTCCTCAGTGGCTGCTCCATATTTTCGGCCTTGTGCCACAACTAAGTTACGCTTAGAAAATTACCATAAGTACCTATAGAGTTATTTTTCTCATTTGCGTTATCTCATAAATGACATTTTTCACATGAGATATTTTTTCTGTCATTTTATTCCATGCGTGTCATTTTTCTCATAAGTATCTTTTTTCATGAGTGTTATTTTTCCTCATATGTGTCATTTTATTCCATGCGTGTCATTTTTCTCATAAGTATCTTTTTTCATGAGTGTTATTTTTCCTCATATGTGTCATTTTATTCCATGCGTGTCATTTTTCTCATAAGTATCTTTTTTCATGAGTGTTATTTTTCCTCATATGTGTCATTTTATCTCATGCGCGCTATTTGTTCTCATAAGTGTCATTTGTTCTCATATGTGTCCTTTTTTCACATGAGTGTCATTTTTCTCGTGAGCCTCATTTTCTGCTGCATTTGTCTATTACAGCTTTAAATAATTTATTTCTCATACAAGTAGCTATGAACATGAATTGCGCTTTTCTTTTCGAGTGTCCTCTGTGCAACTATTAATATCAAATCCTCGCTTTCTCTATTATTGCTACTACTGTATTAATCTTACTTATTATAAAACGCAGATTGTGTATGTGTGTGTGTATGTGTGTGTCTGTCTGTCTGTGTCTGTACGTTTATATATTGGATCGGATTTCCTACATTTTTTAACCGATTTCAACAAAACTTCACAGAACTACGTAAAATTACCTTGCGGTGGTTCTGACGGCACCAAAAATTGGAAAAACACAATTGTTTTACACGAAATCAATTTGAAAACACGATTAAGAGGCATTAATGAAAGGGGGACAACTCATATCGAGTTACACTTATTAATATCGAGTTATAGAGTTATACTTATTATAAAACCCAGGTTGTTTGTTTGTGTGTGTGTGTGTGTTCGTTTATATATGGGATCGGATTTTCTAGATTTTTCAACCGATTTCAACAAAACTTCACTTTTTTTTTAGCAGGTAGTGTTTCTTATTGTCTTGAACACTTTTTTCTTTATTTTTACATTCAGAATGCTCTTAAAATTCCATCTACAAGACAATTCTTTAGAATAAAATTCTATTCAATCGGTAGACTCATAACGATCGAAAACAATGTTTTTGTTTGAGTTTGGGTTTGACCAATTCGTAAAAAAAAATAAAAAATAAAACTAATTAAGACATGCGTATCCGTCAACCTTAAACAATAATCTTTGTCAATTTTATTTTTCAGTCTTTATGATGGTCGATACTTGATCTATCTCTTACTGTTACATCCCCGGGCAACGCCGGGCTCTACTGCTAGTTTGTGTATAACATGCAATTTTACTAAGCCTTTTTTTAACCTAAAAGTTAGGGATGCGTATTAACCCAAAGACTAAATAACACCTTTTTTCACCGCCAATATGCGTTGCCATATTAGTGTCGGTATGATCAAAAGTAAGTTATATATATAGTACAAACTAACTAAATCACTTCGCCAACATTGTATTTGTTTTGTTTTTTACTCATTCACATTGATGTTAAGTATATTTTAGTTCGTCTTACTGCTGTTCTTATGAACGACAGACGTCATGAAAGACAGAAATCTCGTCTATAGTGTCAACATTTAGATGTCTTCGAAATCTTCGCCATCATCGCCTACAGTTATTTTGTCATTCTTGCACAAAAATGGATCTCATCTTCATTTCCGCCTTATGTGTTCGGGATACAATTATATTTTGAATGACTTTGTATCGATAGCTTCAGGGGATGTTCTGCCAGCCTTCCAATAATCATGTGTAAGTAATGACCTTAAAAACCGCATGCAAAATTAACAGGATATATGGAAGTCTTGAAATATGGGCCGTAAATCCAAGTACCACTCAACAAAAGATTTATTTGGAAAAGATCGGTATTCGACATAAAATAATTTCCTAAGCTTCCTTTGTCAGAAAACGAAACTGTTACGCGGAATAAAATGTCTGTCCTCATAGATAAAAATAGCTTAGAAGTTGCGAAGAAACACTCCAGTGAGTCGAAGTCCGCAAACCAGCCACAACAGAGTCTGAGTCGCAATCAGTGTCACCACCAAGCCCGAAAAGAGAAATTATTAACGCCGTAGAATGCTCACTCCTACTAAGGAAAGAAAGGGTCTAAGCCAGGGTTTCCCAATCTGGGCGATACCGCCTACCAGTGGGCGATTTCATCTGTTGGGTGGGCGATGAGCAACTGAACAGAAAATGGTTTAGCGATTGGAAACTTTAATGTGTGATATAGGATTTTGCGTATTAAAAAGATATTTCAAAAAGGTATTTCAACATATGCAACCCGAAAAAATATTCAAAGGAGATATGTAAAGAACCTGTATAAAAATAAACAAGAGGCTAAATGGAAAAATTCGGTGACATTATTAGATATAAATATCCCCGCAAGCAAGGAATATTTTAGTATTTTTTGTAGTTTTGACAAGGGTCATTAACATTCAAATAGTTCTTCTTCTTCTTCTTCTTTGTGTCCTCTCCCTTTAGAAATTTCAACTCTCTCTCTCTCTCTCTCTCTCTCTCTCTCTCTCTCCTTCCTCCCTCCCTGATTCAGAGCGCCTTCGCGCTTTTTTAAAAAATTCACTATCACAACGAAATGCAGATTTTCTCACAGTTACAATAAGTTTGATCTTGAAAAATATCGAAAGTGTTTGGGTTAACAAAAACTTCGGCACCTTCCTTAACTAAATTTAATGTTACTCTTACAGGAGTGGATGCAACCCGTCGAAACACAGCTATCTTCATGCATAATATATTCATATCAAAAAATCCTTCAGTCACTGATGAGTTGAAGGATTCCGGAGTTTTAGCCGTCACAGCAACCAAGGAACTTTCCAAGCGGTGAGTGCATTTCCACAGAAAAAATATATCATTAGTATCACTCATAAATGACATCACACTAATCAACTTGTATATGCACATAGATAGATAGATAGATAGATAGATAGATAGATAGATAGATAGATAGATAGATAGATATACCATACGTATTAACTCTAATGAGTATGTCCCAATCCTCATAAATACGTTAGTCAATATTGTAAGTGGGGGTAATATGCTGTCTAAGTAGTCCCCCACTAGCAGTGGTTTACCTACTTTACGCCGCTGGCGAGTATTGTATTTTCTTGATGTTACCATTTATTTCCAGCCTCCCTTTTTCGTTATTCCTCATTCAGTAACCCTCTCTAGGTTACAACAGATAGATAGATAGATAGATAGATAGATAGATAGATAGATAGATAGATAGATAGATAGATAGATAGATTATGCACATTTTGCAAGGGTACAATTGTATTGACTGCTCCGGTGGTAGAAAGCTGTTATTGCACCACACTTCCAAACAGAAAAAAAGCTCAAAAATATGTCACATAGATAGATAGATAGATAGATAGATAGATAGATAGATAGATTATGCCAATTTTCTATTGTCTGCTATGGGGGTTGGAAGATTTTGTTGCGCTAAACTTTCAAATAAGAGATCTAGAAAATCACTATTCGAAATAATATATTTTAGTTAAGCTTCATCTACTGATACCTCAGTAACCTTCTACCCAGAGTGGCTCTTGGGTCATGTACGGGGAGTACATCATTGCAAAAAAAAAAAAGAACAGCCGATAATATTCACCACAACTGAATCACCATGCCATTTTGCAAATGCTCTGAATTCGTCTACTAGCCATAATAATTTCGCTTTTATCAAACCCGCCTAAGTTTTTATGCCTACCTGCAAATGCGGCATTCAACACATCAAAACAAAGTACACGAGGCCGGTTTACCTGATTATATACTCTCAACTCTGATTATAGACTTCTGACCCTGATTATATACTCTTGACCCTTATTATATACTCTTGACCTTGATTATATACTCTTAATTCTAATTATATACTCCTGACCTTGATTATAGACTTCTGACCCTGATTATCTACTCTTAACCTTGATTATAGACTTCTTGCCCTGATTATATACTCTTGACCTTGATTATATACTCTTGACCCTGATTATATACTGTTAATTCTGATTAAATAATCAAATGACCTTGATTATAGACTTCTGACACTGATATCCCTGAAGTGGAACTCATAGATGATCACTCAAGATGCTGGAAAAAGGGTCACCTCCTTGCACTACTTACACTTTCTTTCATGCATTGACTTTACAAGAGACAAATCAGACCAAAAATAGAATACGGTTGCTATAACTGGGCTGTAGCTACCTTACTTTTCAGGCTTTATTCCAAAATTGTTTATGCCGTCTTGTGCGAGCCTTTTCCCCATAGATATAAAGTCGTAAGCCTATCGCAACTCTATCGCTATTTCCATGACAAATGTTCAGAAAAACTCCATTCTTCAACTCAACTTGTCCAAGTCTTTACAGCTAAGGCTCCTCCCAATGCTGCGCCCACAAAGTCGAACCACCCTCACTTCTTCCTTATTGCTATTGTACGGAGGAAGTTTTACTTAAGCATATTTTCTTTTTCCAATTGCCGCTCCTTTGTGGAACAGACTCCCATGTGATTACTTACCAGAAAGCTACAATCTTAACCTCTTCAATTCAAGAGTCAGTCGTTACTTATCATCCATGTCCACATAATCTTCCCTTCCTACTCTTAGATTCTTTTGTTATGCCCGTTTGTAGGAGAGACTTTGTAAATCCCAGATACAATATTAATAACGCCTTCACCGCTAATTCCTATATATATATATATATATATATATATATATATATATATATATATATATATATATATATATATATATATATATATATATATTCCTTTACTCGTCATGTGATCTAATTATTCCAAGATGAGGTCGACTGTGCTTGCTCTCTGGCGATCCGTGTCCAAACCCAAGTGTCGGCAGCCACATTTTATTCCTATATGACACCGCCCCTTTGAGACGGCTTCCTCTGGAGTCTATATTTCTTCAGCTTTCTTCACTGTTATAGACTGGAGCTGCACAATCACAAAGAACATTACTTAATCACAAAAAGCCACATCGCATGAAAACTTCCAACAAGGATACTTTTGTAATGCCCGTTTGAAGGAGAGACTTTGTAAATCACAGATACAATAATAGTACCGCATTTAGACAATACTTGGTCAGACGCTGCTAATTCCCATGTATACATTTTCCTTTATTCGTCACGTGATCTAATTATTTCAAGATGAGGTCGACTGTGCTTGCTCTCTGGCGATCCGTGTTCAAACCTAAGTGTCGGTAGTGACACTTTATTTCTATATCACACATTCATATCACATATATTATTCAGTAACGCTCTAACTTGAATGACACTTAAGCCAGATATTGGATGAACACGAATAAAAAAAGTATATTTATATTATTCCAGTGTACACGTATATCTTTTAAAAGAATTTCTTATATAGAATATTACGGTAAAAAAATTTTTTTTTAAATATTTTCATGCGAATGTATACATTTACTTACCTATCCCTCCCAACATACACACACACACACAAACATGATCATAAAATATGACACACGATCGGTTTAACATAGTATCCCAATTAGGGCAGGTTGATTTTTCATGTTTTTATGAAATCAACATTGCACTCATTGTGAAATCTGGGGTTTGATGTGATAAGTAGTGACACCAAAAATTAGATTCATAGCCATATTATGCGCTTTCTTGCAGAAACTTTAACTAAGGTCCTCTCAGCATAATTGCAGTATAAAACACAGGTGGTTTCTGAAAGTGCTGAAGAAGCACAAATGTGCCTGAACATGTGTCTGCGACAGGGACCGGCTAGCTCCTCTATCAGACGGATAGATGCGGAAATCGGTAGCTGTCTACATATTTTAAGAAAATTAACATTGCACTGTGCAATCTGGTGTTTGATGTGATAAGTATTGACACCAAAATTAGATTCGTAGCTTTTACCAATTTTTAAGCATTTAGTTTTAAAGATCGTCAAAAAAAAGTGTACAGAAATATATTATTTTCGCAGGTTTTGTCTTACAAAATGACTTCAAAATTTTACTATTTCAAGAATAAATCCAAATGAAGTTAATATCTTTTATATTAGATACATTGAATGGAAAATGCATTCAAACCAGAATTCTAATTATAAATCACCACAAGCAAAATATGCAATGTTTTACTGTATTCGATAAGTAAAAAGTGTGTTAACAAAAATTATAAAAAATTACAAAAAATGCTACTCAATGAAAAAAGGTTTTATTAGATCATTTGTTAGATCATAATTAATAAAAACAAAAAATAGATAAAAGTGTATATGACACCATAATACTGATGGGCACAAATTATAAGACAAAATGTTTTAAATTTGCATTGTTTATTGAAAATCACACTAAAACTACAGCACTGTATAAATTATTACATCATAATATCTCTGAATTGTTCTGTTTAATTTCCTTTTGAAGTAAATAAGGTTTTATTTGATGGCCTAATGATGAAGTAATAATGTGCTTGTACCATACATCTTGTCCATATACAATTTGTAAAGCTTCATGAAATTATAAATTTTATAAGCTTGTGCTATAAGGCTTTCACTAATCACTGGTGTGAAATTCCAACGCTACAATTTTGGACCAAAATTTAATCTTCAAATCCGTTTCCTCAAAAAACGGCAACGATTTTGAAAAAAATATTTTGTGTTATTATTTAGTATGTCAAACCCCAACTTTTAAATTGAGTGCAATACCACGCTTTCAAAATCGACCAGTCCTAATGCCCATACAGGCACATGAGGGCCACGGACAAAAGTTACCCATTCACCGTAACCATTGTCACGATATTTTGAAACATACTTTTCCATTACTGTATTTGTTTTGTTTTGTTTTTTTCTTTTTTACGACTGCTTTGTGGAACCGACTCACAATGCTTCCCTGTTTACTACAATCTTAACCGTTTCAAATCTCGGGTTAACTCTTAACTTCCTCACATATCTCCATAAACTCTTCCTTTTACCACTTATTCTACCTCGGGTGCCTCTTGGACCTTGTACAAGATGAAGATTATTGTAAAAAAGCAAATACAAATATTTTACAAAGTCCTTAAAGTTTGGTACACGATCGAATAAAAGAGTTTATACACGTGCTGAGTGGACACATTTGAAAGTGAAAGTGTAAATGTAAATGTAAATGCCTTGTTTTAGAATTATACGTATACATGTATGTGAGTAATAGGACGTTGACATTGGGGGATGTAAATACGCACTTTTATGTGTAGTGATTTTACAAGCGTAGCTCAGATGTCGCACAAGGCCGAAAGTATTGGGCACCCAGTGAGGATCGAACTCACTACTCAGCCGTAATAGTTCTAGCGAAACAAGCTTGCTAACCATTACACCACCTCGAGGTGCCCACGCACTTTTATGTGTATGTGTGGCAAGAAGGCCTCATATAACAGTGTTAGTTGGAAGTGTGGCGTCTCTGGCGTGAATTTTTACGCTGATGTCGCATTCTCTAAGCTGGACTGGTGAAAATGATTACTTTTGCCTAAATGTGTGTTTCGGGAGGCTTGGAAACGAACACTTCAGGAACAATTGTGATTGGTTGAAAAATATTTGATGTTAAACTCTAATCTTTTATACAGTTCACGCAGAAGTAAGGAGCCTACTCTGTATAGGCCGCTTTTTATCTTTTCGGCTCCAGCAGTAGGATAATCCTACCCCGTCTACGACTGTAATTGCTTGAGGGCATCTTGAGACGGTGCAATGGTTAGCAAGCTTGTCTCGCTAGAACAATCACGACTGAATAGTAAGTTCATTCCTGGCTGGCTGCCCCATGCTTTCGGCCTTGTACCACGTCTAAGTTATGCTTGAAAAATCATTATAACAGATTGTCTGATTCGTAATAATCTGCGGTATCTAAAAACATCATTTCCTGTCTCTGCTGCTACTAAATTGTATCGACTGTGTTATTAATGTAAAAATAGTAAATTGGGCAATAAATAGCAATATATTTTTGTTTATATACACTGGGAGAATATGACACATATATTTTTATACGATATCAGAACAATGTTAATAAAGATTAACGACAAAGTGGATGTTTTTCTCTGGTAAAATCGTAACGGCCGAAACGGGTCACAATTTTTCCCCACTTTATTATTCAGTCAGTTATGCGCGAAACACGCTGGGACGATCATGTATCTTTCGATACATGACTGACGAGGCAGATTTTCCCCCCGCAGTAGGTTGCCATTTCTTTCTGCGGTAGACCCGTTGCCATCAAAGTCCTGGTGGGAGAAGAAGAGGATTCATACCTGTCCCAAGGGTATTAGCATGTAAGTGAATATAAAGGATTCGACTGTAATTCGAACTCGGCTCTCCGATTCCTCAATCCAAGCCGCTATCCATTTTCTTAATGTATCCACATTACAAACTTTCTCGTTCATGAAACCCTGACCAACCACCTTAAGAAAGACAGTTTTTCTTGATATTTATGTCTCAAAGTAAACGTTATACTCGGTTTTCTCTCTAACGAATTGATCTTTTGCTTTCAGTTTAGGCCTGAGTAAGAAAGAGCTTCGATTTCTACCCCAACTTAGAGACATTCCTCAACCAGAGTTTCCTTGCCCATTCCGCATTCCTCGCTGCGACCCTGAAGCTAAGTACAGGAAAGCTGATGGGTCGTGCAACAATCTACAGAATCCTATTTGGGGAAAAACTGGAACCCCACAGCAGCGTTTTCTTTCACCGTGGTATGACGATGGTAACAACACTTTGCTTTTTTCTTTTTTTTTTCTTTTTTTCTATTTAGTGCGGAGGCGGAGTTAACGTTTCTGTTCACTGCATTTCTAAAAGGCTTCACTCTCATTTTCAAGCAGTTAGAGGATATCATTCAAATATGAATTAATCCAAAGAATTTCTTCGAAGTAAATTTCAATATATACGAGCCGCTACAAAAAAAGGTTCAAGGAATTTTAACAGATTGATTAATCGGTTCCTCTATATCAAGTTACCTAGCGTTTCTCACGTCTCGCCGGTAATTTCAAACCTCTCCCGAAATCATTCTAACAGAAAATAACATTACCTTTTATTTTTTTTTCTTTCTTTAAGGGAATCATTAAGTGCCATAAGTTCCTTGACTAGCATCAATTATATATATATATACATATATATATATAGATACATATATATATATATACATATATATATATATACATATATATATATATATATATATACATATATATATATATATATATATATATATATATATATATATATATATATATATATCTTCATAGCGGACATATATTTTAGGTTGTGCAACTTTTTTCACAAGATTCTGAGTTCATAGGTAAAGTTAACTTTACCTATGAACTTAGTCAAAAAAATTAACTTCCATTCTTGGACATTCTTGTAGAAAAAAGTTACTTAACCTAAATATATGTCCGGTATGTAGCTGAAGACAAAAAAGAAATATATATATATATATATATATATATATATATATATATATATATATATATATATATATTATAAATTAATTGATTTAAAATATGGTTTTTCCGCTACACAGTTCTAACCATATCTTTCTTTTTATTTATATTTGTGTGTGTGCACGCGCAGGATTAATGTGAGTAAAACTAGTCACTTATTGATGTTACCTTCAGCATATAGTTTTAAAATATGCAATAAATATGGATTAAAGTACACAATATATCAGGATAGTGCATAGATGGCTTGATGACCGCGTTTATCATCAAACAAATTGTCACCTCTGTATTTTGACTTTAGTGTACACTGTTATATATATATATATATATATATATATATATATATATATATATATATATATATTACAATGAATCATTCGTACAAAAAGTAAATTAGTAAAGTTAATGATATAAAATGGCGAAATCCCTACGCCAACTAAATTTTAAAAATGCATTAGCCTACCAATCACTCGATGAATGTTATGATCCTTGTTTGTTTTTTTTAAATTATAAGCTGTATAAGGTCTTTATTTAATAAGCAAGTACTTTCGACTATACATACAATCATCTTCAGGCATGGAAATTCTTTTGTTTTTGCTAAAATTCAGATAACAAAGGGGACGAAAAAATATAATGCGAATCGAAAGGTTGATCCGAAGTGCAAATTTTCAGGCTAACAACTGAGACATTACTCTATTTATTGAACTATTTAGTTCATGTCACATTGACTGATAAACTCCTGCAACAAAAAAAAAAAATTCTCAAATTGCCATATTAGCAAAAAACGCATTCTCTTAAATTTTCAAAAATATTCAACCTTAGCGTTGCGACTGCATGCTCCAAATGTTTGTATTTTAGTTATCAATAACACATTAAAAAAAAATTCGCTTTCTATTCGCATTATATTCACAATGAAGTACTCTGTTACTGTACAGTTCGTGCTTCTAACAATTATATATATATATATATATATATAAATATATATATATAGATAGATAGATAGATAGATAGATACATACATACATACATACATACATACATACATACATACATACATAGATATACAGGGTGATTGAAAAGTAGCTCCTCATTTTAAAATACTTACAATTGATTTTTATCATTTAAATAAGATCTTTCATAAGATTTCTCAAATATTCAAGCCGATAGACGATAATAAATATACTGTTTAAAAAGAAAAAAAATTCAATTATGGATATCCACTAAAAAACGATTAAGTGATAAAAAGATTCTTTTATGTGAACAAAATAGAAGACAAGAGGAATTATTTCTTCTATGTATATCACTGATTTCAATTATATCAAATTGTAGGCGTCTCTGAACCCCGTAATCGAGGTGTATTTGGCAGTCTCTTGCCAAGTGCACGACTCGTCAGCACCACAGTTCACGAGCCGGATTCCAATAATACAAGTCACCAGTTTGTTTCTCACATGTTCATGCAATGGGGCCAATTTATTGATCATGATATTACCAACACTCCTGTCGATACAGGTAAGTTATTCACTCCACAGAGATAGATAGATAGATAGATAGATAGATAGATAGATAGATAGATACGTGACAGTCAAAGTGTCGAAAGACAAAGTGTCGAAAAGTAAAATGACGAATTGACTAAGTGCCGAACAGACAAAGTATGGAACGAACAAAGTGTCGAATTGGGCAAAGTGCCGAAAGGAAAAAGAGTCTGCAAATGACGAAAGACCAAAAATGTGTCTAAAATAGAATACCATTTACTTTGTATGCAAGTATCCTGCCGGTAAATAAATATTTCATTATTTTTAAAATATTTTATTATTTTAAAATTTTAAACAAATATAAAACCTCTGATGAAAAAAAAAAACTTTCTACATAATTGCTAACTTTTTTGCATTCAAACTACAGTAAAGTGTGACACTTAATGCGTTCAACACTTTGTCTGTGCAGCATTTTGTCCATTCGTCATTTTCGTCCTGGCTAAGACGATAAACTACATCCGCGTCCTGGCTAAGACGATAAACTACATCCAACAGCAAGCCTCAGGAGGTTTTGAGGATCGTGGAACCACCTCTTAATTGCTGGTGTTCCCAGGTCCACCCTGATCCGGGGTGGTAGCACCTGTTAAGGTTCCAGCTATGGGCAAATTGTTGACACCCAAACTGGGGTCAAAACACTATGAAAGTGTAAAAATAGGTTTTAATACTCAAACTCCGACTCATATCTCAAAAAAACTCGTATATCGGTACGCTCGTATCTCAAGGTGTTACTGTAATTAATAATCAGGCTCTAAGCAAACAGAATGTGTTCATGCGTAACATAGTATCTAAATAAATTGCGATGATTCGTTCTCAGGTTTCGAGCATGCAGATATTTCATGCTGTAGTGATGATATTCCACCAGAGGTGCGCAAGAAACTGACCTTTGACCTTAGAAATAGGTAAGTGCTTTTTTATATATTGTTTTACTTCATATTATGTCCTGGTATCAAACTGGTATTTTTCTTGTCGCTAACTTCTGTATTGCCGCGTATTAATCTGTTTTTTTAATTCATTTTTATATCATTTTAAAATATTAGGTTGGTGCAAAAATAATATCGTTTTTTGACGTTAAAACATACGTCAAAAAACGATATTATTTTTGCATCAATCTAATAATACTGTTTTTGAGTTTATAAGTCACACTTCGCTTAAGAAAGATTACATTTAAAGGTGTACAAAAAATTTTCTTTTCTTTTTCTTTTTGAAAAATAGAGACTGAATACATATTAGAAATATTTTGATAAATAATGCAGTAAACTTTTGCACATACCTAATAAAACTTTGCTCTGCATCTGATATTCGTAAATGATGCTCTCCCATAAACTAATACTGACAGCCATAAACGCAATTTTTTGTCTGAATCCACCCGGTTGCAATGGAAGTGTTTCTTTTATGCGCATCCGTAAAGTCTGTCATCATAAAACATATTATTTACTATAGAAAACGAAATATCATTGACAAAGTATATTAAGGATTTCGAATTTCAAGACGCTGTTCCACTTATGTTTTACAATAATGTACATCTTGTATAAATCCCAAGAGCCACTCAAGGTAGAGGGTTAGAGAGGAACAGATTATGAGGATATGTTAGGAAAACAATATTTAACCCCAAACTTGAACAGGTTAAGATTATAGTGATCGGGGAAGCATCCTCTTAGGTGTCAGTTCCACAGAGCAGCGATCCGGGGGAAAAAAGCTGCTCGAGTGAAACTTACCAGTGGAATACGAAGGAAATTAGACTGGTACCCGACATTTTTTTTATATAATAATTTTTACCCTGTACAAGGTTCAAGAGCCACTCGAGGTAGTGGTTTACAGCGTAAGAAGCACTGTTTATGGAGATATGTTGGGAAGACAATACTTAACCCTAGACTTGAACAGGTGAAGATTGTAGTGGTCGGAGAAGCAACCTATTGGGTGTCTGTTCCACAAAGCTGTGGTTCGTGGGAAGAAACAGCTCGAGTGGGAATTCGAAGGGAATGGGGAACTGGTGGAACTAAGGACTGCTAAGTTTTTAGTGCTAAGTCCTATAATATTTCGGTAAATCAAACTTGGTTTTATATATTAAATAATGTGCGAAACATGACTGACTAAAAAATTCCGCTGATTTATTATTATTATTATTATTATTAATAATAATAATAATAATAATAATAATAATAATAATAATAATAATAATAATACCCGGTTACGGAGATAGCACCTGTTACAATTCTATGGGACTACACAATACACACTGACAGAACAATCAAAGCCAACCGCCCAGATATTGTTATTAAAGACCACAAACAAAAACGGTGCCTCCTTATTGATATGGCAGTCCCTGCAGACTGCAATGTATCTTTGAAGATAATCAAAAAGCTGTCAAAATACAAGGACCTTGAAATAGAAATCTCGAAAATGTGGCATATGGGAACATCAACAATCCCTGTTGTAGTTGGAGCCCTAGGACTGGTTGGAAAAGATTGCAGTAGACTAATTGAAGGGATTCCTGGAAATCCATGCCTCAAGGAGATACAAAAAATTGTTCTGACAAGTACAGCCCACACTTTACAAAGGGCTTTATCTATGTGAATTTTTTTTTTTTTTTTTTTGTAGTCAGTGGAAAGTGTCATGATGCCATTTCTAACCTTAGGTCCCTGGGCAGGACCTGGAAAGAAATGTGTAAACGCCAGAAATCAAAGAAAATAATAATAATAATAATAATAATAATAATAATAATAATAATAATAATGAATCATCCATAGTGAAAAGAAGTAAACTCTATCTTTCTTATTTAGTATCACTTTCTGTCGTATTTTTTTAAGTATTAAAACGAATAAGAAAATTATCTTGCTTGATTTTTAAGATATATTTTAGCGTATTCGAATCATCCTTCATTGTTATGAATGTTATTATAGATACAATGTTTCTGTCGAGTACCTTCTGGAAATCGCCAGGGATCCATGATTTGGAATGACACGAGGTATCTTTGTATGTGTTGATTATTTCTGTGATATTTTTTCAATGTGATGCGTTGTTCGTTATTATTGAAATAGATCGATTGACTGATTCGTTTTCTACGGCTTATCCACCCTTTGCAGGTTATTTAAAGCCAGGAAATATTTTAGGTCGTAAGATGATTTTTTTCACATAATATTATTATTAACACAGGTCTTACTAATAAACCCATAGCTGGGAAGAAAGATCTTGCTTCATACCTTTTCCAAGGGTATTTGTGTGTAAATGAAAAATACCGATCCCAATGGGAACTGGAACTCGGCTCTCCGATTAACAACTGCGAGCCATTATCCATTACACCACACGCACATCCAAGCATCCCAAGCAGTCACCTATCTAGGTACTCATCAGGGTCAACGTTGCTAAACTTCGGTGATCGTATGGGAACCGATGTTTCAACGAGATGAGGCCGTAAGCCTTACTAAATAGAATTTTTTTTTTTTATCTGAAAGTGAAACTGTACTCACAAGTACAAGATGGCATCACTACCTGATTAACCAGCGCTGATATCGACTTCGCCATTAGAACAAGCATAAGAAGAATGTTTCGAAAAAGCCAAAAGTGTATTGATAATTTATCATCTCGAATATCCAATGAAATTATCAAAAGGCGGTAGGAACACGCCGGGATAATCGATTGTCGAAACTATATGGTATTATCAACGCTAATACAAAGAACTGATTACCAAATCCGCTTCAATGAGCATCATCAATTTTAATCCGATTAAGACAAGGAATAAAATTAGTTTATGTAGCATCAGAGTGAAAATAAGATTTGGCTTACAGATTCTGAACGACTTGCGTAAATCACACGAGTATACGTTTATTTTATTAAGTTTCTCACAGTTGAAGAAAATAAGAAAA
>OZ010577.1:46950835-47158335 GCA_963932145.1 Acanthosepion lycidas | reverse complement strand
AATCAATCAGTCGCCGGGCCGTAATGCAAGTCGTGTCCGAACAAGGGCAATACCGCACAAGTATATGTAAAAGAAAAGAAAATAATAACTCGAAAAGTTCAAATGTGTTAAAAAGGAATAACAATATTTTATATCTGGTTGCTGAATACAGGACTGCGTCGTTTTTGCAACCTGATTATATGGATTCGTGACACTTTGCGTTTGTTAGGCGAGTCTTAATATCTTAAGTGATTTTTTTCAAGGAACTGGTTTTCGGTGTATCTTCAGGTGATATTCGTAAAACTTGTTTTGGTGATGTGAGTCTAAGTCGTTCTTCAAAAATAAATTGTTCTTGGTTAGAAGTTGAGTTCGGAATTGCGTGGATCTCAGTCAGCTTTCTGCGAGGCGTCTGCGAGCTCACTGCAACTGCGAACTGCTTAATTCAACTGCGAACTGCGAACTCCTTAATTCAACTGCTGCAACTCGTTGCGACTCTGCTTATATGGACGCTGACCAAAACCGGGGTGGGCCTGTCGGGGTTGAGGTTCCTTGATAATTCTAAATCCGTATTAAAGGTTTTTCTTTTTTTCGGTCAGGAAGAATTATTATTTCCATTTTTGGATGTCTTTCGTCCTCCCAAATTCTTCCTTTCTCATATTGGTATCTCACCCATACCCTCAGAGGGTGTCAACGGGTTTCCCCTCTCTCTCTCACAGTAGCATCTCACACCTATCCCTTCAGGGGGTGTCAACAGGCCTCCCCTCCTTCTTCACATGATTACCTTCGCCTACCGCTCACGCCACCATTCAGCCAATGGCCGCCCAGCAGTGTGGGTGTGGCCAGACTGGCCTCGGTTTAAAAAATATTGCTCAAAGAAAAAAAAAATTATCTTCCTTTTTCTTTTTCCTTTCTTTCTTTCTTTTCCTCTGCCCGACAACAAACCAATACGACCCGTAGTGTGGTCTCTTAATCTCAATTTTATCTGAATGTCACCTGGAATTCATCACTTGAGACCTTCGCCAAACAAGTGGATGGTCATCTGGCGATATCCACGTTCCAGCCAATTATTCGTTCTGATAAAATAATATTCCTATCGTGGCCAGCTTTGACATAAAACAGATGTCTTTTTTCAAATGATATGGGGGTGGTCCAACGGACATTTTGGTTTCGGTCAGAGCATGACCTAATTATCATTATCTCCCAGTTTCTGTTTCGTAGGCCACTTGACCAACCTGAAATTTTCATTATCGTTGTCATGGCAGGCGGCTATCGTCCACTCGGTGCGTCGTCAATAAATCAATCAGTGTCTTACTTCCTCGATAAGGAAAATAAAATCTTACCACTTTTCTTTGTTAGAAAAATAACATCGCTTAGTGTCCTGTTCGTGATGGCTTCTTATCACCTAAATTTAATTCTCGCCTTTTCTTTTTTCTTCTTTCTTTCTAGCAACCCTAAATAGTGTCATATATATATATATATATATATATATATATATATATATATAACTTTAAAACGTTATTTTTATTTATTAAACAGTATATTTATTTATTTATTTTCACCTACCAGTCTGTGCCTTCGAGGCCAAAACGGTATAGGCGTTCCGGGCTAAACGGTGGCCTGAGGGATGCAGGTTCGATTCCTGTCGAAGAACGAAAATTTTTCTTCAATAAGATTTCTAATAACGTTTAAAGTGATAAAAATCTGTCGAGTCAGTAAAAATCCGTTCTAATATATATATATATAGATAGATAGATAGATAGAGAGAGAGAGAGAGAGGAAAGAGATAAAATAAAATGTTCACCTCTCTTGTTTCTATTTTGAACTTTGAGATTACTTCCACTCGTCATGAAACTTTATTGTAAATTTTAATTTAAAATTTAATCTTATAATCAAGTCTTCTAATGAGTAGATGTAATCTCCACCTATCATGTTTACCTATCTTGACCCAGAGAAGGGTTAAGATAGTTGAACATTTATTATTATTATTATTATTATTATTATTATTATTATTATTGTTGTTGTTGTTGTTGTTGTTATATATATATATATATATATATATATATATATATATATATATATATATATATATGTATATGATTGTGTATTTGACAGTAATCCCTCTGTGATACATGTTTCATGAAAAATGATTTTCAAGGTGCTTTTGTTAAGTTTTTTAATGCGTTATCCTTGCATACGAACAAATGAGTTTGTATTACCTATTTTCAAGAACCAAGGTTGTGCTAATACTTGAAAATGGCAAATAGATTAGGTAACAGCACCCGGAACGGACAATAATTTGGATGATTTCTACACCTACTAATTACAAAGCAGAAAACGAAATTTCTTGATGGCATACAAGAAAAATGCAATTAAAAACCTTAACAGAAATATACGAGTATACATTTAAATGTAAACAAAAATATACGAGTCTATATTTTTAAATGTAAACAAAAATATACGAGCATATATTTAAATGTTTTCCCTCCCCAGGGTTCCGGGAGCAACTCAATCAGATAACGTCCTTCATCGACGGAGGAGCTGTGTATGGAACAAGCGATGAAGATCAATCTCAACTCAGACGTCGTGCACAAGGTTTGTTACAATTTCATTTCTTTTCTCGTCACCACTTGAGCACACGTTACCATAAGCTAGTGTTATGTAAGCTCGTCTGGTAGATCATTGCTCTTGTAATTTTGGTTAGCCTATGCACTGTTTACTTATACTGGCCACCCGTAATGTAGCATCTTAAATTACCAAATGTATTATGAAATGGGCTAAGTCCAACAATTATTTAAATATATTTTCTATTTATACCTTATTTTTATAGATACAATCATTTAAGTAAATGCTCTGTTTATAATAAACAGTATTAATTACATTTCAATCAGTTATGTGCCATGTGTGATACACGCTTAGACGATCATGTATTTTTCGATACATGACTGACGAGGCAGATTTTTTTTTTACTTTAATAATTGTATCTATAAAAATAACGTATAAACAGAAAATATATTACCAAATTTACATGGCACTAGAGTATGTCACCCAATGTCTGGTGATTCCGAGTCTAGAGAATATCAAACTTTAGTAACCGCGATAAAACACTGGGTGACAAAAAATGATGTAATTTAAGAAAATATTTTGATATTTTTTCCAAAGTTAGTTCTGTGAATAGGTATCCTTTCTAGAGAAGGATGCTGAGAAAACTATGGACGGAGTTTTAGAGAAAATGCAAAAAAGGAAACTTATACTTAACATCAGAAAGAGACAAATGAAATCCCTAGGTCACATAATGAGGAAAGAAAGCTTGTAAAATTTGACACTTGCTGAAGGTAAGAGGGACAGGAAAACAACGCATAACACCAGCCTAACGAGCATGTGTAACTGGATAGCAGAACAGGGTTTAGGAGAGATAGTAAAAAGAGAAAATTTAATAAGAGCTACAAAGCACAAGAAATTGTGGAGAGCCATGATCGCCAACGTCCTGAAGGGACACAGCACATAGAAGAAAAAGCGGCCGACCATCATAACATCGGGTAATTGAAAATAATATTTGGGCTCTGACATTAGCAATGTTCGATTCTCATTCGATGCTCTGGATTTCAACCTTGTGCCAAACTTAGGCTTAGTAAATACATCGCTGCTCGGTCTCTTTGTGGGACCTGAGATGAAAATCAATCGAAGTCCAGTTCCAATGGAACCGTGACCACCCAGGCTATAATTTCCCCATTATATTTAATGCCGACAAGTCAGAGTCAATATCTGGGACTGTGGTATCCCCAAAACCGACGTGCCGAAGGATCAGGACAATTTATTGAAAAATCTGCATGTAGGCTCGGGGCTATACGTTACTTGTGATATTCTGTTAAATCTACCATCATGGGGATAAGTAACTAGCCTTTTCTTAGCAGTTCTTGGAATTCAACACCATCGGTTCCATGACCGGATTTGGCCATAGGGTCACTGCGCAAATGAGCAATTGACCAATTTCCTTCACATATCTCGGTTGGAGGCCGGGGATCTATTTATTTATACAGAGCGTGTTTCAGCAAGTAGACCAGGCGGAGTCCATCCCTCTCCATGTCAAACCACGGCTGATATCCTCTAAATTGAAGGTTCCCTTTGGTCACGGACACGTGGCCGCTGATTCTATCAAGGGAACACTAGTTCATTCTAAGAAGCCCTCCGCCTAGCGATGCTGTGTCATCACCGCACAGCGTTAGATAGACACATGAAACACTAGCGCCATTTGTGTACCCAGTCAATGCCAGTTTATACACGAAAGAGTTCTCCTATGCTTTCACCAAGAAAAGAAATCTACACAGTGCTGAAATCTATGGTAACCTGACATGCTGATATACGCCACTTCTTTCCACTTAATCAGTCTCCAGTCTCCAGCAGCGTCCTCTGAGGAGGCACGATGGAGTAATGGATAGCGGCTTGGATTGAGGAATCGCAGAGCCGAATTCGAATTCCAGTCGAATCCATTACATTAACTTGCCTGCTAATACCCTTGGGTAAGGTGTGAATCCTCTTCTCCCTCCACCTAAATAGCAGGACAGACTGGGTTCTATAGCCTTGGATGGCAACTGGTCTAGGAGAAGGGAAACTCTAAATTCAAAACCTGCGGAGGGTCGTTTGGGGACTTTGTGGCATGTAGTGCACCAGGTCTCTGTAATCGGACCTTCAAAAAGTGTGGAGGGTCCTGTACGAAACCTTCACCACTATAATCAAATCTCATGTGGTATACATGCGGGTTGGGGACCGCTTGTGAATTCCAAATTCCCATGAAACTCCAATATTGGAGCCGGCTCAACCCACCTCGGGTGAATGCCGTTACAAGAACAAGAGAGAGAAGTGTCCTCTGACTATTATCTGGAGTATATTTTTGCCATTCTCTCTCCAGAAATAAACTGACTTAATAGATTTTGTTTCCTCTTATGGAAATAGCTTTATAATGTTTCTTGAGTTTGCGAAGATGTTTGGTTTCTTCATTGGCATGGAATGTTATGAATGCAGTCTGTAGTTAAACCATTTTGCTTGTAAGGCATCAACCCTTCTAAGAAATTTATGAAAGCATTTTATCTACTTATAATGTCGATAAACGTTTTGGCTCTGTCCCGTCTCACCTCTTACATATCGAATGTCATAATAATATCATGTTCTGTTGTTAATGCTGCATAATCAGTAGAGCTATAAAATTATGATCTTTTTATAACACAATGCATAATGTTGTTTACTTCATGAATTCTAATGTTTCATTTTAAGGGAAAATGAAAGAATCGTCACCTCATCTTCTTCCGAAGGACCCTCAACAGAGCTGCGTTCTAACTTCGGCAGATAATTACTGTTTTAGAGCAGGTGAGATCTTTTAAATATATTTATTGATTTGTTTTTACGACATATCAACCCTTATTTAAAGCCCGAAAATATCTTTAGACTGTAAGATTTTTTTTACAAGATAATAATGGTTTAGTGAAATTTCTAGCTTTACAGTGTTTTGACCTTGCTATGACCAGAAATAAAGACACAAATATATTAACAGAAAACAGTAATACAAACATATACAAACGAGAGTGTTACAGCAAGAATGTTCGGTCCGACTGTCAGAGCTGACTGCTGGAAACTTCCCTCTCCAGAAGGTAGTACCTGGTCCTATTTATAGCTGGGAGAGTCCACGCGTGCATGGGTAAATTACCATAACATACATTATTACAATTTATTTTTCTCTCTTATATTTTGGGAGCTGACTGTGATTAGAATATCCGAAAAGTCAAGTAAGCTCTAAATGTTTTTTTGTTTTTTGTTTTTTTTTTTAATCTGAGACTGAAGGATCTGGTGTTTTGTGACCAGTAGTAAGTGCGCCACTAAGATCTGTAGACGTATTGGGATAACCAAAGACGCATTCCAAAAGCTGGGCAGAGTATTACGAGACAGGAGGATTTCTTTGGTATCAAAGAAAAGAATACTGAGCTATCAGGTGACATCTGTCCTTCTTTACGGCAGCGAATGTTGGACGGTCTCCTAAAAGATGAAGAAGAGACTCAAGCCGACGGAGATGTGATTCTACAGAAGGCCATTGAGGATATTATGGACCGAGCGTGTCAGCAACGATGCAGTTTTGGAGAGGTTGCTAACAAGGAAGAAGCTTATACTTAACATGAGAAAGAAGCAGATGAAGTTTCTAGGACGCATAATGAGGAAAGAGGGCCTAGAGAATCTGATACTCACGGGTCGAATAGAATGAAAGAGAGACAAGGGAAAAAAACGCATGACATACCTGGCGGGATTAAGCAACTGGATGACGGAACGTGGTCTGGAGGAGGTGGCAGAAGGACGACACTTATTGAGAGCCACAAGGGATAGGGGGAAGTGAAGAGCTATGATCGCCTACGTCCTGAAAGGACACGGCACATAAAAAGAAAAAAAGTTTTTCAAAGCAACCACCACTGTCCAAAAGTATTAAAAAGGAAATGAACAAACAAATAAATGAAAACTTTCAAGATCAAATGCCACTTTTCCAGAAGGTTGTATCATAAGCTTATATAGGTAGAGTCACGGTCAAAATTGTGTTTTTTTATTGATTGATTTGTTTTTACGGCTTATCAACCCTTTGCTGGCTATTTAAAGTCAGAAAATATTTTTTAAATTGTAAGAATTTTTTAAATAATAATGATTTACTAATACTAGTTTTACTAATTAACCCATAACTGGGGGAGAAGAGGAGGATTCATACCTTTCCCAATGGGTATTTGCATGTAAGTGAATATAACGAACACAACGGAAATTGGAACTCGGCCCTCCGATTAACAATTCCGTTATACCACCTGCACATCCAAGCTTACAGCATCTGGTATTCCCAAGCGGTCACCCCCTCTAGATACTAATCAGGCTCAATGTTGCTTAATTTTGGAGATCGTACTGGAACCGGTGTTTCAAAGTGTTGTGACCTTAAACACCTTTTAGAGAGATATACCAACATTCTGAGAGATATTCATAAATTATGTGAAATTTAGTTCCCGGAATGACCGCAGTGAGTCGTTAGCGTAATAAGACAGAAAAACATTTATAATAGAGAACATCAGGACATATTGAAAATTTCGCTTTCTTGAGACGCAAACCAGAGGAACCATTCGTTGCCGAGCAGTAGAGGAAGTTGCACGTATTCATGTCGCACTATTTGCGGAAAATGAGTGAAAGAACTCAGGAACAGAGGATTGACATCAAGTTTTGCGTCAAGTATGGTTAGTGCTTATAAAACTTTAGCCCCTATTACAAATGGCTTGTGGCGAACACAAGACGAAGAAATCGAGAGTTTTCGAATTACCATTTGCAGTGTAAGCAAAGACGAGAATATATGCGTATTGATGGGTACTCGAAAAAAAAAACATGTAAAAGTGTTATTGGAATTGCCGAAATGATTACGAGAATTTGTTCGAGAGGAAAGAACCGAAATCTTGAGTCCACAATGACAATGCACCTCATTCGTTAGAAGTTCATGAGTTCCTGGCTAGTAAAAAGAACCCATTGCAAAAGTATACCATCCACTTTATTCAATGGGCTGTGATTTGGAACTATTTCCAAAATTGAGAAATGCTCTGAAAGAATAAAGATTTGCTGTCATCTCTGAGATCCAAAATCACGAAAGTTATTTCGGTACACGAGTTCCAAGAATGTTTCCAGAAATGTCACCATCGTCTCACGAATTACACAGCTTCACGAGGGGGGGGGGAATATTTTGAAGTAACAGCAGCCAATAATGCGCAAGTAATCAAACTTTGCTTTCACAGGGCCATTCCGGGAATTAAATTGACACACCTCCTACATACTGTCATATTTGTGTGTTTGTATGATTTACAATAGTATCCGAAACAAAAAATGGGGATGATAAGAGAAATTGGAAAAGCTTTCGCCGACGTCTATTATTCCGACCTGAAGAAGCCGAACCCAACAGACATCGGGGAAAGGCGTCGTTTATATAAACTTTTCCACTTTGTTTCCTCATTTCACCAACTCAAAACCTGCCAAACGAAAACACTCACTATTTACATCTTCACCTTTTCAAGTCTAGAATTAGCCTTTATCTTGCCTGCATAGCCCCCAAGAACATCACTTCTTACCCTTTTTTTACGCTCATACAACACAACACAGTAACCCTCTACCTTGAGTGGCTCTAGGGCCTTGTATTTGGTGAACATTAATAAAAACAAAAATAAAGTTATATTTATCAGTTCATGTCCATCCTCTCAACATTCTCCCTGATATTTGTACCAGTTTTCCTTGAAAGATTTATTGTGTTGTATTCTATTGCAGGAGACCGTCGTGTTAATGAACAAATGGGTCTTGCCAGTATCCACACCTTATTTCTTCGTGAACACAACAGAATTGCCCGTCAGTTAAACAATATGGATCTCGGCTGGGATGACGAAAAGATATTCCAGGAAACGAAACGAATAACCACAGCTATCATACAACACATCAACTACAGAGAATTTTTGCCGACGATTCTCAACCGGCAATTCATTACCTTCCTCGGTCTAGATGGTCCGTCACAGGGTTTTCATGACGTTTACGATCCAACAGTTGACCCTAGCATCCGGAACGGGTTTTCAACAGCGGCGTTTCGTTTCGGGCACTCTATGGTTCAGTCCTTTTTTACAAAGAGGTCATCTGACGTCAACACAGATTTCGGGCCCCCGACGTTGTTGAAAACAATGTATGGAAAGACTGATGAGATACTCACGGTACACATATAACTTATTCTGTTTAGTATCTGTCTATATTTCTGAGATGAGATATAATGTACACTATTTACATTATCTGGACTATTGTCCTCATCTTTGTTGCCATATTTATCACAACGTTTCGGCCGTTTTACGCCCCAGCCTTCTTCAGGTGGTTGGACTGTCGAACTGAACCCTTTATTTCGCTCGCCGGGGTAGACTGTTCTAGTTCCACGTGCCACGTCTAATGGATGTCAGTTATCAGTTATCTCCTGTTAACTCCCCTCTCCAAGTTCTCCACTGCCTTAACCAGGTACTGAACTCACAACTCTTTGGGTCCTGTTACTCGATCTAATCCACCGTGCCATGTGTCCTTAAGAATAAAGAATGAAAACAAAGAATGAAATAATATATATTTACTTCAAAGAGGTAAATTGAAAAACAAAAAAGGGCAAAAACGGAACCAAAAATTTAACCCGTTTTCATTCCTTGCTCGTCAGGCACTATTGAGTACCCAGCGCGTATACAAAATGTACAGAACGAATACTTTTTTTTTTATTTAATAGAGATCTGATGAGAAAAGAATGAAAACTAGTTAAGTTTTTATTATTTTTGTCCTTTTGTTTTTCAATTTACCTCTTCACAGTAACCATGACTTTTCCTTTCATTTGATTTTAATATCCAGATTCAGGGCATTCTCGTTGCTGTTAAAGGAACCCCTCCCTGATTGACCATATCTTTCAATTATATAGCCGTACTCACCACGCTTTGCAAGTTACGGGTAGGTGTGGCTATTTAATCCATGGTTGGAGGTTTAAATTATCCTTCTATTAGACCGGTTGCTACCCAAGTCTATAGGACTCTGTATGCTATTTAACCATAGCTTAGATAAGAAGGATGCATACGTTTCCCAAGGGTATTTGTTCGTAAATGAATTATTTTAATATGACCGTTTTTATTACGATTAAATTTTCTACTCCCAGTGAAGTATCTAAATACAGTATAACCCGGATATAAGAGACCCTGATATAAGAGAAACTCGGATATAAGAGAGATCTTCTCTGGTCCCAAATTAGAGCCTGTGTTAATGTATATAAAATAGACCAAACCCGAATATAAGAGAAAACCGGATATAAGAGAAACCCGGATATAAGAGAGATTTTCTCTGGTCCCAAATTAGAGCCTGTGTTAATGTATATAAAATAGACCAAACCCTGATATAAGAGAAAACCGGATATAAGAGACTTCTCAGGTCCCGACAACTCTCTTATATCCGGGTTACACTGTATATCGCCGTAGCATTAGCTTTTACTTTACGTGATCCTCGATTAAACATAATATTTCTTTTCCAGAACAAACAAGAATCGGTTGATGCATTTGTTCGGGGTTTACTCGGAGACTCAGCCCAGAAATCCGACCGCTTCATGAGTCCTCAGTTAACAGATCATCTTTTTGAAGACTCTTTTGGTAACAGCCTTGATTTAGCATCTTTTAATATCCAGCGAGGAAGAGACCATGGACTTCCACCTTACAACATTTGGCGCCAGTGGTGCGATTTTTCAGTCGCTTCTCATTTTGGTATTGGCCCAGGTGGACTTATTGACCATAGTTTCCAGGCTGCCAACCAAATGAAACGTATCTATGCGTAAGGATTTCTCTTTTCTCTCTTCCTTGAACGTTATTCACTATACCTGGTAACAAGTCATGTAGAGTGAATAAAATTAGGTTATGTCATAAGTAATACAATAAGAGTAGGTAGGCTTTTCTACCGCCCGGTCAACACTCCTCCCCCTTCTCTTGGACATGAGTAGAGGCTTACGCCTTGTTTCTTGTTTAGGAAGGGGTTCCCGGTACTCTCTCTCTCTCTCTCTCTCTCTCTCTCTCTCGCCTCTGTATTTCCTGTTGCCTTTATCTATCCACTACCCTTCTCCTCATCCTTTCTTCTGTCACTCCTATCTGATCTTGCTCCAAATTTTTCTGTAACCCCTTGCGTCCTAGTGGCTTCCCGCCTTGCTTGGGGTGAAACGCTTAAAAAAAAAAAAAAAAAAGAAAGAAAAAAAAGTAATTTCCGTTTTATTGGAACAGTTGTAATGACGAATGTATCTAAGTGCTCGTCATACGTGACGATAAAGAATGAATTTGTAATACACTAACACATCTTAGTTTTTGCACGGCAGTAGCAATGTACACAGCGGATTAAAGAAAAAATATAGTTCTCCTGTATAACTGCATACAGCAAAACTAACAAAGATATTTTAGAATTCGGTTGATTTGTTCTACTCCACCGGCCATATACGCCTAATCTTCCTTCAATCAATGTCTTTACCTGGTGCTGCAAAACGCTTTGATGGGGCAAACATTCTTTTATGAAAACCAAATTCAAGAATTCCTCGAAAAAAGCTTCACGTCCAAAAGAGCTGCCTGATAAGTGACAAGTCATTGCAAATGCCGGTAAATATATAATTGAATAAAATATAATTGTACATCATTTTTTTATGAAGAATAATGTCTAAAAAACAAAAAACGCAAATCATTTATGCCCCAACCTAAAATAAATGGAAAACTAATTTGGAAGCCGTAACTGAATTACTTTGTAAATGAGAAACTCTCAAAATTGACAGCATCTTTTTTTTTTTTCCATTTTCCGCCATTTTCAAGTTCGTATGAAAATAAACATACATAAGATATACTTAAGCTGTTTATATTTTTGTAATCTATAATAAACATTAACTACTGCCAGGAAGTTTCAAATGTGTACAGGCAATATCCTTAGCACTATGAATTTCAGAAATTCGTTGACAGTCTTATTTATTAAAACGCAAAAAATTTCAAGACACTCTGATTTTGAAACTATTACAGATACACATCTAATATTTGGGATTTATCAATAATTTTAATCACGAACCACTTGTGAATTTCCCCATTTCTTTTTTTTTTTCTCTCAGCTCCTTCGAGGAGCCGCTTACATTTATTACGAGCAGTAGCAAATAGGGCACCTGTTATGACGAGAGATGTCCTGCTGGTATAGCCGGAAATAGTGGTTCCTGTATGCGATGGCGGCCGAGCATACTGGTGTGAACCATGGAGAGAATTGCTGTTTCACCTGGTATTTCCAAAAAAAGATGAAAGTGTCTTGACAGCATTAACCCAAGAAGAGAACTCAGTGACGAAATTTACAATTGTAAGGCTGAATATGTCAAGGGGAATCGAACCTGTATCCTATACGGAACCGTCATATAGCCAGACGTGCTAACCGAAACGCTCCTCTGTGGCTCAATCGGTAAAAACACCTCAGGCTATATGACGGTTCCGTATATATAGAGAGAACGAGAATGGTTCCTTTTTATGCTATTCCTATTTTTGTCACTAGATCAGAGGCGGATATTTTTGTCGTATGGCAGTAGAAATAATCTTTTCCGCCTCTAAGCCAATACATTTCTCTTGTTATAAAGAGCCACTGAGTGTTAGTTTGAAAAAATGGCATCTGACATGAAAGTTGGTACGAAGCAGAGGAATGTCATTGAAATCTGTGGAAAATATGTACACGTTGACATTCATCGATGTTTGATAAACGTTCACGGAGACCAAGAAGTGGATCTAAGCACAGCAAAGTGGTGGATAATTATCAAATCAATGTCACTTTCTATTGCAGACATCCAGATGATATCGACCTGTTCACAGGGGGAGTGTCGGAGAATCCGATACCGAATGGCGTTGTCGGACCAACGTTTGGATGCATTATTGGCAGACAATTTCGGATCTTAAAAATGGCAGACCGCTTCTGGTACGAACGGAACGATCCAACAGTTGGCTTCAACTTAAGTAAGTAAACATTTATTCAAGTTGATTTCAAGCAATTTACTAAGGTGAAAATGTCTAGAAAGTGTACTGATTGTTAAATCATCAACGATAATTTTGCGTCCAATTTCTTTCATTTCACCTTTATTCACAGATCTTCTGCTATCACATTGTGGGATAACGCCCTGTCGGCTGAGGTTTCAGAATACGCCGGCTGCACCTCTGCAGTGATGGGGGGGGTAAGACCTCTTCCCCAAATGAGGCGTCCGTGGTAAGATAAAACATCTGACAGCAAGGCCTCTAATCAGGGTTTTTTTTTGTTTTTTTTTTTTTTAGCGTGGAACTACCTCTTAATTGCTGGTGTTTCCAGGTCCACCCTGACCAGGGATGGAAGAACCAGCTATGGGCAAATTGTTGACCCCAAACTGAGGTCAAACACTATGAAAGTGTAAAAATTTGATTTCAGTACCAGCAATGAATTTTTGAAGAAAAAAATTATTATTACCGGCAATACATTATTACCAGCAATATATTTTGGAAAAAAAATTACCAGCAATACATTTTTAGAAAAAAGCTATTAATATTAATAATATATTACCAGCAATACATTTTTAGAAAAAAGCTATTAATATTAATAATATATTACCAGCAATACATTTTTAGAAAAAAGCTATTAATATTAATATTATATTACCAGCAATGCATTTTTGAAAAAAAAATATTACCAGCAATACATTTTTGGGATCTGTTATGTTGAAATGGGAAATAGAGAGTGTTTATTTCACTGGGCGGGGAGGTGAACATATTCGGGGATGGGGGGTTATTTATCAATTATTTTTTTTGCAAATTTTTAAAAATTATTCAATATTGGCTAAAAAAAGGAAATTTCTGAACGGTATCTAAAGCCGTGGGAATCTATCAAACTTTTCTTCGTTGCTTTTTCAACTTCCAATATGGCTGAATGTGGTTTTAACACAGTTACACAACTTGCTAAACAAAGAAACCGCCTGCAAATCACGAGGAGATCTACGATTACTTCCAAAAAGCATGGAACCTAGAGTAAGAACCTTAGCCATTAAGCACCAAAGTCAACCATCGCATTGAAAACATTGAGATAAGCTATCAAATAATTTTATTTATTTATTTTTTTTTTTTTAGCATTTCAATAATTGGCATTTATAATAGAAATGAAAATATTAAAAATATTTTTGCACTATTACCTAAGTGTTATCTTGTTATGAACGCTAAATTCAGCATAATATTCAAAATTTAATGTAACCTGTGGGTGGGGGCTTGAAAAAGGTAGGGTGCTGATTGAAAAAGGATTAGAAAACACTGCTAGACGAAACGCGTTATTTGCCTAACATTGTCCTGGTATATAGAAATCGAAATATCATATACTCCAATATATATATATATATATATATATATATATATATATATATATATATATATATTATAAGTTAATAGACTTAAAATATGGTTTTTCGCTACACAGTTCCAACCATGTTTCAAAAATGGAAGCTAAAAGCCCCTAATTTAATTTTGTACTTAAATTAAAGACATCACTTCCATTTCATACTGATTCTAATTGCATTTAATTGTTCTTGATAGAAATATAGTATATTAAAAATTAAAAGTAAAAATATTTCAAATCGTAGTTAAAAAAAAAAAAAGTATTAATCTGACGTAGACACCTCCCAGAAATCTTTAATTATTGAACGAAAAAAATGCCGTTAGAATTTTAGCCGTTAATAGAAAAAAAAAAATCCAGACGACACGCTTTTAACGGATGTTAGATTTCATTTTCATTTTTTTTTTTTTTTTTTTTTTTTAGCCATTCCCCCATTTTTCTTTCCGCCCCACCCCGCCTCTTTAATATTAAATTATATTTTAATCGCGGTTCCTCGTCTTCTCGCACTTAGTTTATGCCCCGCGATTATCGTTATTTTACACTGTTCGCCAATGATTCTTGTGATGAGGCACTAACCGAAAAAAGGATGCCTTTTTAAGGAAAAATATGCAGTCTTGCCTGTTTAAAACTATCTATAAGTTCTGTGGTATCAGTCATCTATCTATCTACTAGTAATAATCTTGTAAATATAAAAAATTATGCTCATCCGGAAAACCTTCGGTGTCTTGATTTGTAAATAAATAAACCAATACCAAAGGGGGAAAAAAGGTACAAAAAAGAATGAACAAAGAACATGTACATCAGCCGAAAATATTCGTCTAGCATCCAAATTCAGAGTTCAAAGAAATAAAACCGATACGAGTAAGTAAAGTAACTAAATAAAGTGCTCAGTACGCTAAGTAGAGCAAACCTAAGAACGGAATATATAGCTATATATTCCGTTCTTACGTAACCTCTTTAGCCAGCCTTCCCTGACGATCCGCGTAGGTGAAACCTTGGTAGATTTGTCTGGCTCTTTAGGTTTAATTAATTAATTATATATATATATATATATATATATATATATATATATATATATATATATAGGTTGTATCAAAAATAAATTTACAAACTTTGGGGCGGGCTCTTCACACCAAAACAAGGACAAAAGTCCATATAAATATATGTCCGCAAATCTTTCGTTTTTGAGTTATTAAGTTTAAAGTTTACAGTAGACGCTTTAAAATATACAATCCAAAAATACTTTTACAAAACATAAACATATGCCCAAAAGGCCATCGTTATACAGCAACTCGTAACAAATATTCAAAATATCTTCCACTTGCTTCTACACATGTATGCGCCCGTCGGGTCATTGACTGGCGCACCCTTTCAAATACTCCAAGACGGTGTCGAATATTTTTGCAGGCTCCCATAAGACGTTGATGAAGTGTCTTTGCATTATTAATGTCTACTGCATAAACCAATTGTTTTATGTAGTCCCACAACTAAAAATCCAAAGGATTGAGATTAGGGGAACGTGCAGGCTATGGAACCGGTCATCACCTACCTATCCAGCATTCATGGTAGATGTCAGCCAGTGCAGAGCGAGCAACGTGACTAAAATGTGCTGGATCCTCGTGATGCATGAACCACATGCGTCTTCGTATTGGCAGGAATACATCCACTAGCAGGTCTGGAAGTGTATTCGAAATAAAGTCCCCGTAGACAGCTCCTGTTAGACGTGCTGGGAGAACATATGGACCTACCAAACACTTACAATTCCAGCCAACACATTAATTGTAAACTGACGCGGGTGTCTAGCCTGTATTGTATCATGAGGATTCCAATCAGCCCATAAATGTTGGGTGTGCAAATTTGTTATTCCATCTCTTCTAAATGTTGCATCATTCGTAAAGAAGACTAAAGAGATAAACAACGGATCGGCAATTTGTGCAATAAAACATCGTGTGTGATGAGAGAACGAAAGCCCCTGGACATGTTGCAAAAGATACAGATACAGGAACTGCACTTGAAGTACCCTACATGGGGTACTATGAGATGTACGACATACTAGAGCCACTTGACATGTGCTGATACTTGGATAATGTCCGACAGTCTGTAGAATGTGTTCTTTGTGGTCAGGCGTACGAGCGGATCTCTGTCTTCCTCGATCCATAGTTTGTAGTGCTATAGATCCTGTCTCAGCAAGGCGACGATAAACAGCAACAAAGGTTGGATGACTAGGCTGCCTTCGGTCTGGAAACGCAATCTGATACAATCGTGCAGCCTCCATTCACATTATCATTCGCGCGGCCGCATGTAAAAATCATATTTGCCTCCTGACGATATGAATATCCTGCCATTGTTAAGCGGAACACTTCTCAGTTAACTCGCTACTACCCACCTTAAACGTTAGCGACAGACTAGCCACAAATGTAACCTAGTCTACATGGCAACACAGCACCCTCTACCGTAAACTTTCTTTAGACTCAATAACTCAAAACCGATTAGCGGACATTTGTTTATATGGATTTTTGTCCTTGTTTTGTTGTGAGGAACCCGCTTCCAAAGTTTATAAAGTATTTTTATACACCCTCTCCCTTTCTCTCTTTCATATCCATCCATTTATCTATCTATCTATCTATCTATCTATCTATCTATCTATCTATCTCTCTCTCTCTCTCTATATATATATATATATATATATATATATATATATATATTGAACTCTTTACAGAATATCAAATAATTGTCCATTGATTCACTACACTTAATTACAGATATAACATTCCCAACGAGAAGGAAGAACCTCGCCTGCAAAAATTGATAATTGAATAAAAATTGATATTTGGATATCATTTGCAAACCCATACATTACGATAGATGATACATTGACGATATTTTATTTTTTTATGGAGGCATGGCGAGAACACCCTACCTGGCTTTAATACACATATTCACAATTACCATAAAAAATTACCGTAATTCCCCATGTATAATATGCATTTTTTTCTAAAAGGCAATAAGCAAAATCATGGGCGCGTATTATGCACAGCTACAAAAAATCTTTTAAAAATTGCTGTAAAATAAAATAAGAATTATCATAAAACTAAATTAGAATAATATTATTCTATGTTTAAAACCATTTTCTTAAATAAGAGTAGGAAACGCTGACCGTAATGAAATTAGAGAGGTACAATTTACAGGGTTTGATTACAAAACAAGAGATGCGTATTATTCATGAGTAGAAGCATTTTCCCACACTTTCAGCAAAATTTTAGGTGTGCGTATTATGGATGTAGCCGTATTATACATGGGGAATTACGGTAACTTCATTAAATAGAATATTCTTTTACAAGAATCTCCTTTTTTACGTATTAGTATGCATCATTATCAATAAGATGTTTACATCACTTTATACCAAACATACAGTCAGTTATTTGAATGTTAATAGTTACCCCGCCCAACCAATGTAAAGAAATGCATAATCTATAAACAATGCTTACACATTAAAAGAAATTATTCGTATCATAAAGACTACAATAAGCATATAGCTTTACTAATTAACCACATAAATTAATCACATATATTTACAACTAGCATATACAGATATCAGACATCTATATGTCCGCCAATCAAAAATAAGCATTAGAATCTGCAACTTTGTTTTCACAGATCAATTGGACCAAATCCGACAGATGACTCTTTCGAAGATAATATGTCTAAATACTAATATCTCCCGAATTCAAGCGAACGCATTTCTGCTGCCGCGTAAAAAGTAAGTAACCAAATAAAGTATAAAAGATGTAATACAGTTACTAGTACGGATTTTACATGTAAATTAATCTACATCTTGTAGCCAGTTGGAATCTGGTTATCTTATCGTCTGGTTCAGATTCCTCCCCGGTCTTTTGAACAGGAGTAGAGGTTTATCCCTTGTTTCCTGTTTAAGATGGGGTTACAGGTTCCTTCTCCTAAAGTTTACTTCAAGTTTATACTTCTAACGTCTCCGACTAGACTCTGAATTTTTATTCACTATTTATTTTTTTTTTTTCCTCAGTAAGAGTACATAGATTTTGTTATCGCCCGGTTCACACTCCTCGCTAGTTTCTTTTTTTAACAGGAATAAACGTTTATTATCTGTCTATATATCTGAGATGAGGTATTATATACACTATTAACATTATTCGGACTATTGTCCTCATCTTTGTCGCCACATTTATTACGTTTCGGCCGTTGTACGCCCCGGCCTTCTTCAAGGACACATGGCACAGTGGATAAAGGCGTTAGTTAGATCCAGTGACAGAACCCAAAGAGTGTGAGTTCAATACCCGGTTAAGGCAGTGGAGAACTTGGAGAGGGGAATTAACAGGAGATAACTGATATACATTAAAACATGACACGTGGAACTAGAACAGTTTACCCCAGTGAGCGAAATAAAGGGTTCAGTTCGACATTCCAACAACCTGAAGAAGGCCGGAGCGCACAGCGGCCGAAATGTTGTAATAAATATGGCGACAAAGATAAGAACAATAGTCCGAATAATATAAATAGTATAAACATTTATACTTTATTTACGGTTTAGGATTGGGTTTCTGGTTCCTTCTAAAGTCTATTTCAACTCTATACTTCTAATGTCTTCGTGTGACGTCGTCCCCTGGTCGCAGCGCCAACCGTGACGTTCTATCCTAGTCTACCACGGCACCAACTGTGACGTCCCTAAACAGCACCAATTGTGACGTCCTCGCCGTGGCGCCAGCCGTTCGCTCCTCCGTTCGGGTGTCGCTGCTCCAAATGTGACGTTCTAACCTTTTGGTGATTCGGGTGGGAATCTGGTTAGATTTGGTATCAGCCTCGTCGTTCCCAACTCGCTTCCAACGCCTGGTTACCAAGGTAACTGCACTGATCCCCCAGTCCGCCTACCCACGTTGTGAATTGATCTTAGGCAGACGAGATCAAACAGTGGTTGGGTCCGTACTGCAAACCGAGTTCAACAGGGGTGATACCACACAAATATGCATAAAAGACAATAAAATGAAAACTCAAAAGTTCAAAGTATCAAAGAAAAAGGTAACAAACTTTATGTCTAGTTGTTCGATACATAGGACTGCATCTATCTCCCGACCCGTTCTATGGATTGTGACACGTCGTTTTCCGCTAGGCAAGTTTTAACACTTCAAGTTGTCTGCTCTCTAAGAAATTGGTGTTTCGGTGAATCTTTGGACGAAAGTCAAAAAAAAACTTATTTCGGTGATCTGGATCTAAGTCGCTCTTCAAAATAATTGTTCTTGGTTTGAAGAGGGTTCCGGAATGTGCGTGAATCTTGGTCAGCTATCTGCGAGGCTTGCTTCAACTGAAGACTGATTCTGGGAACTGCTGGAACTCAACTCAACTCTGCTCGTTGTGGCTTCGTTTATATGGGCGCCGACCAAAACCGGGGTGAGTTTGTCGGCGCCGGGGTGTTCCTCGATAATTCTAAATACATATCCACCTCTCTGGTTAGGAATTTCCATTTTTGGGAACCTTTCTCACTCCCACCTTCTCATCATACTTCAGAGGGGCGTGAACTGCCCTCCCCACATCTTCGTAGCAACCTCTCTTACTCATACTCCAGATGGGCTGCAACAGCCTCCCTCGTGCGTCACGTGATCACCACTCGACCAATGATGTCTTAGTCGGGCGTGGACGAATCCGCGGCTTTGTTTCAGGAAGAAAAAAATATCTTGCTTAACTAAAAAAAAATTATCTCTTCTCTTTCCCTTTTCTTCCTCTTAATGGTGTTATAATTTCTCTGGCCGCGAACGGGACAATATGACAATGGCGGTCATAAATCTTGTTCTACACGTGGTTTACGTCAGGTATTTTATCGCTAATTATCAGAATGTGTGGTCTTCCTAACACGGTCTCAAAAAGAAACATCTCCAAAGTTCCAGTCAGTCTGTCGCCTCGAAGAAAGAAAAAAAAAAACATTTCTAGGTTCCCATTCATTTTCCTTCGGTACATATTTCTGATAACATAATTTTATATCTGTCCAAAGTCCCTTTAGTTGCCTGTTTTTGGTCACTTATCGAAATAACATTTTCATTTGAATTTTTTTTTTTCTTTGGCCAGCCGGTCTGTAGTTGATAATATGTCTTCCCGTACCAATAGTTTGTTTTCATATCCTTAGATAACACAGCCGATGCCAAAACATATCTGATTCTTTCCTTCTTTCCCTTTCTTTTTACTAAGAATTTCCCTGTCATTGTAATGACACTCTTTCGCCATTTGTTACTTATCAAAATATCCTTTTATCCATTGTCTCTTAGCCGTGTGTGTGTTCTTGCTTATCACTCACGATTCGGTCCTTAGCCTCTCCTTTTCTTCTTTTCCCTTTCTGCCTCGTTAAATGGTGCCACATTCGCCTAAACTATGAAATTTTTATTTAATATTTATTTTTTCTTCTATAGGAGTAGATAGGTTCGCCTATCGTACTGTTCACGTTCTTCCCTGATCTTTTGAACAGGAGTAGAAGTTTATCCCTTGTTTCATGGTTATGATTAGATTTCTGGTTCCTTCTAAAGTCTTCGCATTCTTTTTCACTCCCTGTATCCCCATGTGTCTTAGTGGCATTATCACCGTGCTTGGGGTGAATTGATTTAAAAAAAATTAGTTTTAAGCTAAATTTGCTAGGCTATTTACTTTTGAATTTAGTGCCATTATATAGGTTAGTAGGGAATTTATCTGTTATGGCTGAGTTTTTTTATCTTATCGTCCGTTCCAATCATATATCGGAGTATTTAGGTTGGGTGCATATTGACGTTGTGTAGTGATTAAAAGAAAATGCACAGAGTGTTAATAAATACAAAATAAATCTTTATATAACACAATATGATAAAATAAAAGAACAAATAGACAAAGAAAAAAACAGACGAAACGACTTTTTTGTCTGTTTTCTCTCAATCTCTGACGAAGCTTTAATAAAAGTGAAACATGTTAGACTGATGCTTCGTATTTGTTCATTTATTTTATCATCCTGCCGGATTCCCATCCATATTTGATCTCCATTTGATCTTTAACTCAAAACACAATATAATAATATTTTAGAGATGGTGAAATGTTGGTCATCTTGTTATTAATTTTACTTATTTATTTCTCTTTATTTCGAACTAAAACGCCGGCGGAAATACTTTAAAAAGAAACTCTTAATGAATTTCCGGTATAAGGATTGTCATTATTTACATTTGGACTAATAGTTTTGAGGATTAGAAAAGTTGAGTCGTGAATTTGGTGGCATTGTGAGTTCAATCCCTGGATCAAGTAGTAGACTTCAGTAGAAACAGCGCTAGCAGTAACAGAGTAGTACTAAAAAAAGGAACAAGTATCTTCAGACATGAACAGTGAAACGTAGATTAAATAAATTGCTCAGTTGGAAATTCCCGGGTCTACAGACACCTGAAGAAGGCCGGAAGGAGCAACGGCTGAAACGTTGTGATGATAACAACAAAGTTGAGGACATCAATCCGAATCTAAATAAAGTGTTGACAAGAAAGAAACAAATGTCAACATTGAATAACCTAAGGGCTTAATGGAGATATTATGCAAGAAAGCAAGTTTTATTTCACCATTGTGGACATTATTCTATCTGTAATATAGTAACACTTTAATACTGACAGAACAGAATAACTGTAAGAAAGGTATGTCAAACATGCAGTGTTCTCAAAGAGATTTTTATATCGATATATACATATTTATCACGAATTTGTCCCACACAGAGAAACTATAACATATGTATACAACAAGCAATGTGAAAGAATCGAAAATCGATAGGCTCTTACTTGTAATATTTCTCAAAGGAAAAAAAAAGCTTCAGGTCGGTGTGGTGTCTTCTATGTACCACGTGAGGCCATATGGTTTTCTCTGTATGTCACTGTGGGCTTGTAATGTCTGTCTTCTTTGCAGCTTACGTACTAACACGTGTAGGCAGGCACGTCTTGACTCGAGGAGTGCTAAATAAAAACAGGCTTTCGTTACACTATTAACTGGCGTCACTCATCGGTCGTCAAATGACTTGTGACATCGTCTCAACCAAAGGAAGATAATCACCCTTCCTTTCTATCCGCAAAGGCTGATATGCCGTAAAATCCTCCATATTGATTTTTGGGCAATGTTTCGAGAGTCTGTCAGAACGGGGTGATATTGAATTTTCTAAATTTCCCTAGATACCATCTTATAGGATTTATATGCGAAAATTTGCGTAAGAAGATAAAAAAGAAAACATAAAAATAAAACAAGTAGTCGTTTATAGACAGTCTCGTCGAATTTAAAACAAACTTGATTTAAAAAAAATTTTTTTTTGAATAAGTGAAACGGGCGAAAACAGGTATGTTATATCTAACCCTATAGTTTTTATTTCAAGAAATGTAATTTTTTCCTATAAAATTTAGACAAAAAAAAAGTAAATTTTATCACAAATAAAAATTTGGTTGTGAAACTGCTATATACTATTTTTTATAAAAAAAATGTTCACATCAAAATCCATCTTACACATTTATAAATCAATCATTTATTTGTGCACTGAATATTACTTCCTTATATGGTATGACATGCCTATTACATATCTCAAGACTCTGAACAATATCCAAAGAAGGGTCTATGATTGGCCAATATAGAAAAGAGGCAATTTGAATTCAAAACCGTGAAGACAAAAAACGAGCCACTCTATTTCCCTAGAACACATGGCAATTCGCAGAAAGAAAAAGGAATCTCTGGAGAGCCATGATCGTGTACGTGATGAAGAAACACGGCATTTTAAGAATAAACACACTGCCTTTCATATATTTATTTACCTTATCGATGTGTTCAAGTGGGGAGAAGTTGTTTTCATTTGCATTCAACCGACTGCTGAATGAAAAAGCAACAAGCGGAAACGAAAAGAACAAATTGGCTTTCTTTTGTTAAAGATTTATTCCTTGACAATACAGCGTCCGGGTTGATATCTTTATTGATGACATACTAACTCAACAGGTTGTCGCTGAAACGTGTACAGTTTATTGTACTAATCAAGAAAGAAAATATTATGCTGAATCATAATGTCCAACTTTATTCTTCCAAAAATAAAGTACAATTACATTTTATTCAATTCACCATTATTTGTAACTTATTACCAATTATCAGGCAGCTCTTTCATACCTTTTGAGTAACATTCTGCAAGTTTTGATGTGAGAAGCTTTCTATAAACTCAAATCTGGTTGTCATTAGAGATTTACATCTATTCCCCCACCCCCATCTAAATGTTGATTGTTAATTGAAAAAAAAAAAAAAAAATGTTTTGGTGTAAGGTCAGGTGAAAATGTTTGGAGAACACGCAATTTTTTTTCCTGTTATTCTTTGCTGTATGAAGCATTATGTTATTATGGAGAACGTTTTTCCTATTAACAAACGCAGAGCCCTTTTCAATCCAACTTTTAGACACATTCCAGCTGCTGGATGTATAAATGTGCATTTAATGAAATCCCTAAACAGTCTTAGTACACATTGGGGATTTATCCATGTCACTTCATTGCCTTTTACATTAAACATTGTCACGTTACCTATTTTTCAACTGTGATAATATTTAAAGAGCAGTTTGTTAAGATGATACATTTGTCGTCACTTATGGTTCCCAAAAATGGAATTCAGCCTTATATTTTTATGGGTGGTCATCTTTACTGTCTCGCCCCACTTAGCTATCCATCCCAGTTTGTACGTATTCAAGCAGCGTGGCCCGGCGTTGCCCGTGCTTGATTCAAAAATCGTACAGCAATCGCTATCACTTAAAATATTTTGCCCTTCCTTGCCTTTAAAGGAGTGCCCTTTGCCGTGCTGATGTTGCTACATGCCTTACTTCTTGCCTATCTCACACTGTGAATTTTTTCTAAGTTCTATACTAAACATTAAATCTGTTACGAAAAAAGAACTAAACAAAATGAACACAAAACGATCAACTTTAAAAAAGGACTCGTAACTGGAAAAACCGAATGAAAAAAAGAATAACAATACTTTTTCACACCAAACCTAGTTCTGCGGAATCAGAATCAACATTGAGTTTAAGCAAGCGAATAAGCTAATTGGAGTAAAGTGCCATGCAGATTTAAATTTTTCCTACTTGTGACGAATGCAGCTATCGATTTTTTTGCATGCTAGTTAACATTCGTGTCAGTCAGCTGTTGGCTCTCACGCTGGCCAATAGAATCTTCCTGCCTATTCGTGGCAGCCAACTATAGGCTCTCACTCTGGCCAGTACAAAATGGCCGCAAACTACATGAAAACTGCCGTAGAAGCATGGAAAAATCGATTATTTCCACTATCGATGGGAGTTGGGAAATGCAAAGTCAGTCTTGGCCTTCCAGCTAACTTGGAGTATGTGCATGTAAATTTTGGTGCAAATCCGTCGAAAATTGCGGCCGTGCATTCGTTAAACACACACACACACACACATCCTGCCTTTTTTAGATAGAGATTTGCTAAGTGTGGTGGCTTTTGCGCCAATATATCACTATTACAAGGGGGTACCTTGAGGCAGTGTAATGATTAGCAAGCTTGTCTTGCTAGAACAATTATGAGTGAGTAGTGTGTTCGATCCTCACTGGGTACCTCCTACTTTCGGCTCTGTGCCACATCTAAGCTACACGTGGAAAAATTACTGTATCACAATTAGAAGCAATACTCATTCCACATGCAAAAACCAATTGAAGGGTGTGGATTTCTGACTACGGCAATATTGAGCATGTATCAAAATCATTGGCTTCGATGAAGTTACCTTTTCTAGTGATTGGTTTCACTTATGTCTAGCGCCACCTCTGCCTACTCTCTGAAAAACTTAGGATATCTGGTTTTTCAATTTAGGTTGTTAAAACAAGTCAGTTTTGCCCTTCTTGGTTGAATGGAAGATATGTATACATATATACTAACAACTTCAGCCCTACACATTGATGCCTCAGAGCTTTCATAAAAAAAAAAAAAAATGAAAACTTATCCATTAACCTGAAAAGTTTGGTTAGACAATGCGTCTAACTACTGGCCAAGTATGAAATGATAGCGAACTAAATCAGCTAACAAATTTTTCCTCCATTAGGTGTCTCATACTTTTGGGAGTGCGAGTACAATTCTCACTGGGTGTCTGATTAAACTTTTTTGTAAAAAAAAAAAAAAAAAAAAAAAAATATTTGCTCTTGCCAATGGATTTCATATTTTAGGCCACTTTTTTCTTTTGCCTTTCATAGTTCCTTCATTCATTGCTAGAGATCAACACACTTTTGTGTATAGGTATACTTAGGAATTGCCCAATGCCATTAACAATTGGGTCATAGTTATCTGTTATGTCAGTCATACACAACGTTATAAGCATCTGCAGCCCTAACTGAATGTGAAGGTAGTTTAATGATTCAGGAGAAATTGGCAAGCAAAGTTCAAACTCTGGAAGAGTTTTACATTCACTTTTATATAAATATCTTTCAAATCTATTTCTCCACCTCCATAACTACTGGTTAAACAGGATGACTGAATTACCTGCCTTGAGGCGGCATCTCATCCAAGAAAAGAAAATCTCGATATAAAACCAGCTTAAAGGAGGATGAGCTTCATCAGACTATCTTTAGAGACAGCACTGCTGTTAAGGCTGCACTACATGTGGCACCCTTATCACCCCAGATAAGTTAATAGACTCACAACATAACATCCAGAGCTAGTAGGCTGGAATTAAGAGTTATTTGAAGAGTGAAGTTGGTGTACAATTGATATATTTCTACAAAATTGCGATTTAGAATATGTAAGAGCAAGCAAAATTGCCAGCTTCCTACAATAAAATATCTTTTTATTACATGTTTGTGATAAGACAATAAGAATCAATTACAGTGTGTATTGTGCCTATTGAGAGATAAGATTAAAGAAAGAAAATGTTCATGTAAATGTGTTTCATTGCAGCAATCAAGTAGTATCCTGTGATACTCTTCCCAATATGGACCTGAGTGCATGGGGGAAATGCCAACAGAATAGCTGGGGCCAGTGGACTCCCTGGAGCAGATGTATTGGCGGTCAGCAAGTATCCCGACGACAATGTATTGGTGCACTTCCACCCCGTGGTTGTAAATGTGAAGGCTCAAGTGTCCGATTCAAGCAATGTTTTGGTCGGCGTTGCAGGCAGCCCATCAGATTCAACCACCAAACATTTTGGGTGTGGGCACGATGCTGACAGATCATAAATATTCAAGAAAATATCTGAGATATCTATCTCCTTGGGTGTTGATAAAGATATTTTTTTTAACCTTGTAGACATTTTCAATTCTTAAATAATAGAAGAAAAAAAAAGTAAATAAATTGAAAGACATTAAGTAAAAGGCTTGGTTATTAGTACATATTTCATCCATTGATGGTTACCACTGACACACCATATAAATCACTTCTGAATATTTGCCATCCTTGTAAAAAAAAAAAAAAAAAAAAAAAAAAAAAATTGTCAGATTTTTCAATATCTTTGCTTTATTCCACAGAATATTTCATTTCACTATCAAGTAATGAATTTCAAATACCTCTGCCTGTAGATCAGTAATAAGATTTAATATAGGAAATAAATTGAACACACAAGTTGTTCAAGGGGTATTTTGTCAACACCATGAGATATTAAGCTTCAAGATAAAGTTATGTTCTTTAATAACCTTGTTAGGTCTAGTGTAACAAAAGTCTATATTAGAAATGCTTTAAAGCAAATGACTTAGATCTTAAGAATCCTTCATCCAATACTATAGACTGGTAATACAAAATAAAGTGCTTTATCAAATATAAATCACATTACTTCTAAGAGCAACAATTAAAATTGATTGTGCATACAACGTGCAGGGAAAATAATGACAATCATGTTGACTTTCCACATTACCTTAAACAAATCTCATTGATACTAGCAAAAGAAATAACATTGGATTGAAAAGCCTATTTTCTTGAAAAACTGTTTTAAGAGAGATTTTATAAATTTCTAACAGTAATTGTTTTATTGAATGATGTTTCTTGTATAAAAACAGGCTAATTTCACCATTAACAAGAGTAGATGAGTAAATGTTTTATTGAATTCTAAAAGGAGATGGAGGGCTGGCCTAGCAGCAGTGAGAATGGAAGAAAATTCAGTTGACTTCACACTGATGCTCTCGAGGAAAGCATGAATTCACATATTTTCATTATTCTTTCCATCTAATTAATACAACCTCCCATGTGAGGACAACTGGGTAGTATCAAGTAAGTTGCCCTGAGAAATATATACAATAGTACACCAATAACAGGTCATAAGTAGATTCTGAAGAGGGTTTTTTTTCAAAAAAAAAAAAAAAAAAAAAAAAAAGCATTAAGGAAAACAAGTAGAGATGTATTGAATGGATCAGATTGATAGGAGTAAGCTCCACCTGCGATGACATAAAAAATAATACACTCTACACAGAAGACTGGTTTTTATTTGAACAAGCCATCTTCACAGGGGGTAGAAAAGTAAATGAAATATTGGTTCAATTTCAATATGTGCTAAAGGGACAAAATAGTGAAATTCTTTGAGTTTTAAAAGCAAATAAGGAGTGGGAGAGGATTTACCATTGAATTAGCTCAGCAAACTTAATTTTCCATAGATTTTACTTCAACTGAGTTGAAAAAAATAAAATAAAGAATTCAAAATGTTCCTATTAGCTGGCCTATTCCTTAAATGTAAACAGATTATCATAAATTAAAAAAAAATATCTTTATTACTGAAAGAGAGTAGGAGTGAGGGGGAGGAAAAAAAAGATATGATTTCATATATGTCAAAGATGAGCTAAAAATATCAAGTCATTTTTAGGCACCTGCACTTAGCAAATACAGGATTTTCTACAGGTTTCAACATTTGACTTTAATGAAATCCATGTCAAAGATGGCAAAAGTTGTATGTTACAATGGCAGACAGAAAATAGTCAAACCAACAAATCCAAAAGATGCTGATAGAGACTACCCCCTACCCCGGTTTACCTTGAACACATGCTGGAATCCTGTAATGTCACTTTGACAACTGACATACATAAGTGTGTATTAGAAATAATTTGAAAGTTAAAGAAAAGAAAATTGCAATCAATTTTATGCTAGTAATAATCTCAATTCAAAATTGTAAAGGCACCATACATCATTATTCTTTTAGTTTGATCTGAAGCAGTCACAGAGATAATGATTGAAACAATATTATTAACTTTCATCCTGCCTGTTCCAGTCATTGTTATTATATGGGTAAATGTTAAATATAAACATTTTTCTGGGCAGTAACAAACTAACATATTTTAGTTTGTTGAGTATTTTCTGAATGTTATAACATTTTGTTGGCTGTTGATTAATAAGATCAGGCAATAATTATGTAACATTTATTTAAATCTGGTTTTATGGGTTCGTAAATTTTCATAGTTTTCTTTTCAAAGTTAATGTCAATCTGAAAACTTGGATATTGCTTTTTCCTCCCAATTAAAAAAAATAATAAAAATCATTTTTAAATGTTTGTTATGCCAAGCACAACCCCTTTTAATCTTTAAAAAAAAAAAAAAAATAAAATAAAATAAAAATAAAAACAAGAGTGCTCTCCCTTGTAAGCTTTTACGAAAGTTGGTGGGGAATAATTAAAATAAAAAAAAACAAAAAAAAAAACAAGGAGATGGAAACGTTAGAAATAAAGAAAAGCCAAAACCCAGTTATAAATGTTTAATGGTGATGTGTATCTAAAACTGAAAGTCAGTGAAGTGGGCAATAATTTTATGTCCGGTCTTCATTAGCAAAAAGCTCCTTTGACATTATTTGTTGCTCTCCATCTATCCCAATCCTGGCAATGAAATTTCACAAATGATTTGGAGGGCCTGGAGCAGGAGACCCTGTTGCAAATGTCACATCAATGCCCCTTAACAAGAGCAAGGCCAACTTAAGGTGGTAATCATGCCGTGCACTGTTATAATATTCTTCACAGATGCTAAGAATCCAGCCAATGGATATCCTTTTCTCCCCCCCCCACCCAAATTGGTGCTCTCACCACAGCCACCCTATTTGTGTTGGAGGCTGACAGAAGTAGTCATGAGTTCTGCAGCTGCCACAATAGCATGAAGTTCTGGCATCAAAAGCCTTCAGAATGTTGCTTGCTGGACAAGCGGGCAATAATACGTTCCAGTTGTCGCTTAGCTTCACATTCTGGGAAGTTCACCATGTCATAGTACTGGGGAGCAATTTTGATCAACCTGAATTAAAAAAAAAAAATCATTTAGCAAAATATGTTGCTATCTAATAAATGTTGAATATTTCTTTTTAGTACTAATAAATTTAGTAAATGGTTTATATAAAAACTAATTTTGCAAAGTATGCCTAAATTACTGTTGTAGCATGAATATTAGTGTGCTGGGTAAGGGAATGCATAAAATTAATATGAAGTATAGCCAATAGCAACAATAGAAAATCCTTTTTGAGACTTGTTAATGAACACAAAAACAAAATTTCTCCTTGCCAAGAAGTTCTACAAAGCAGCAAAAAAGAGAATAGATACGAGTTAAGATTTATATTTGTTATTTCAAAAATCAAAGTTATCTTCTTTTAATTACATACATATACAGTGTGTGTGTGTGTGCACGCGCACGCAATGAAATGAAGTCCAAAAATTATTTTAATACAATTATTGTTTTTACATTTTTATAGAAACAAATATTTAAGTAAATGCTCTATATAATAAACAGTATTAATAACATTAACCAGCCTGAATATGACAGTTACCATGCAGGATACAGGTTTGATTCCTACCAGGAGACATTTTCTATGAAATTTCTGACATTCAGGCCAGTAAATGTTAATATTGTTTATAATAAACAGAGCATTTACTTAAAATGCTTGCATCTATAAAAATAATGTATAAACTGTGTGTGTGTATGTGTGTGTATTACACACAGACATTCAGCATAGGGGCCATCATATTTACTTGTGGCTTAACATCATTTGGCTGATTTTGCCAAACTTCTCAGAGATAAGAATATATCCCCCCCCCAAAAAAAAAAATTGCTGTTAAAAATTCTTCCCAGGAAACTGACAAGATCAGAAAGAAGCAACAATTACCATTCTGGTTTGATGTCAGTAACTGTACGAATGTAGTTCTTGGTAGTGAGTACAAATTCATTGTAAAGGACCCACTCTGGTTTGTGGTCAAGACAGGTTGAAGGGTGCAGCTGGACAACCTGATTATCCTTTACAGTCAAGTAGTGGCCTGTTCGTTCCAAATGTGCTACCTACAGGCAGAAAACAAGCATACATATGTGGATTCAACTTTAAAGGGAAAGTCTCAAGAAAAAAAACAAAACAAAAAAACAAAAACAAAACATTCCAAGACAAGAAAAGGAATTTTTTTCTCTATCTCCTTCAAAATGATCAAAAACCAATACATGTTTACAAAAAAAAGGTGAACCTAGAACTAATACAAGAGTCAAAATAGCAAGAAAGAAAAGACAGTGGGAGTTGGGCAGGAGGTCTGATTTTGAAAAAAAAGAAACCTCAGAGTCAAATATAGATTTAGCAACAAATTTGGTAAAAGGTTTTAATGAAAAATCTTTTCCAGTGTTGAAAAGAAAAAATATCCATCAAGATTCAAAAAGATTTAGATTTAGATTATAGAGACAAAATTTATCAAGTTACGTTTTGTTAGAATTATTTTAGTTTAAATTACCAATTATTTGTTACAATTTTAACAAAGACAAAGCCACTGCAACGATGAAAATAAAACTTACTCTTTATAGATACCAACAATATTTTTTTTATATCCTTATTTAATATTGACAAAAAACAGTAAAGTTATTTCTGATGAGTGAAAATAAGATAGGTAGTAACAGAATTTGGAATGACAGCTTTGTGTGTGTGCGCATATATATATATATATATATATATATATAAAGAGGGTGGTGAAAAGTTCTTAGCCTGACCCATTTACTTAATCAAATCTGAGCAAATATCATTGGGTGTTAAACTGAAAACTTTTCAGCATGCTCCCATATAAAGACACTGGAAAAAGCAGATTGATGTAAGAGTAACAGTAATGACACCGATTAGTAATTGGATACAAATTAAGACAGCTCAGGTAAACAGCAAATATTTATAAGAGGGGGAAGAGAAGGCAGTGGCTAAATTATACTTTTGGCACCATAGAGAGAAAGAGCTTTAACAAAGTTTATTTCAAATAACTATCTTTGACTTAAATTTATTCTGGCTTTGTTTCAAGGATTAAGGCATTAATCGCAAAATTAACCAAAGTATTAAAAGGTTTGGAAATCAAATGAACTGCAGTTTTAGGTATTCAAAAACTGAAATGTCAGTTTTGTCTACAATAAAAATGCTGCTTTATATCAGAGACCCTCAACATGAAAAATTGTTTTGAACATCCTTTGATCAACAGGCCAGTTAGGGTAGCTGATAAATCAGTGAATGTTAAATGGTTTAAGGTAAAGACAATGAAAAATAAGTCTAAAAATCCTCTTGCTTTAGATATTAGACTGATTTTTACAGCACATTTTTGAATGGATATATAATAGCCATCATCATCTGTGCCTGTTAAGTAAGAGACGTGTTCTTGCTCACATTTTAAATGCCTTTTCAGGTCTCTTTGAATAATAGACAAGATGGTTAAAAGAAATGGAAAGTATTTTTGGTGAGGAATGAAAGAGAAAGCAAAGTAAATACATGCAACATGTTCAAATGCTTACACTCCATTACACATTTCATGAAAAGAAAACATCAGTTTTTATTCTTTTTTTTTTTTTCTCATATTTGACAACTTAAAATTGAAAAGAAAAAGTGAAATGAAAAAAAGTTTGGAATAGGCCAAAGTGAGGTTTTCTAATTCCCCACCAGTAAGCAGTTATGTTCTCACAAATGGGAAATAAAAATCACAAGGCAATATAAATTTGATTTCTACTTATCCACTAATTTATATGGTGGGAAGAACCTTAATCTAAAACAAGAATTTCACTCTTTAATTCTTTTTTTTTTTTTTTTAAACCTAAAAACCACTACTCTGTGGAAGAAGATTCCTGTGTGGATGCTTCCCCAATCACTACAATTTTAATGCTTTCAAGCCAAGAGTTAATTGTTAATTACCCACATGATCTTCAATTAGTACTCATATTCATATCACACAACTCATTGAGCAACCCTCCATCTTGAGTGACTTTTGATAGAACTTAAAAAAAAAAAAAAAAAAAAAAAATCCTGCCTACTTTGAAAGTTTTAAAATTTATTAATATCTGACCACATGAGAAAAATGACTAAGAGGACATAAACTGACAGAAAATAAGATTATATTGACAAGTAAAAGAATTGTATTAAAGTAAATCATTTATATAAATCAATGTGCACAAGTTCCAAAATAAGATTAGTTAGCTGATTTCATGTCAACCTTTTGTTGGGTTGTTTAAATGCTGAATTTGGTATGGGGCACTTAATGAGAATCAAACTCAGTACTACTAACTAACCACACTAACCATGCTAATCCTTGACAAGGCAGTCCCAAAATAAGGGGTGTATCAATAGTACTCAGAATGATAGTATGTGATCTGCCACAGCTGCCTTTGTGAGCATCTGTACCATATGAACATCCAGAATCTGGTCTATGAGTGTAGAAACATTTATTTGTGGCCAACATTAAAGCACCATGGACAAGCACTGCAATTCTCCAAAATTGCAATCAGTCTAAGGATAATCTAAATGGCTCAAATTGAATAAAATATGATACCTATTTGCAATAAACTTTTCTCATAAGTCAACACAAATGGTGCACTGGAATGATTGTTACTACATTACAAGACTGAAAATTCCATAAGAACATCTATGCTTTAATATGCACAAACTGTACCCAGGACAAAATGAATATCACCTTTCAGTGTTGTAATTTTATCTTCTGTGTGTGAGATATTTTTGAATAGTGATATCTTAAAAGCTTTCAACTGCCCAAAACAGATCTGAACTGCTAATCAATTAAGCAAAGCATTATTCTGTACAATTGGAGACAAAAAAAAAAAAAAAAAAAAAAAAAATAAAAAAAAAAATAAAAATAAAAAAAATGGACAGCAATTTATAAATATGCATTTGTGGCTAAGCATTCTCTTACTGTAAAATGAGAAGGGTTTAAAAAAAAAAAAAAAAAAAAAAAAAATCTGTTTTAAATTCATAAAAATTAAAATCCCAACCTAACAAATAATTATCGATTGTCAAAACTGATCTATACTATAAGGTTTATATGTATATATTTATATATATATCCGAGCTGATTATTTTTACTTAAAACAATCCCAACTAAAAATGTAAACATTTGCAAAATAAAGTTTCTGCAGTCAAAGAAAGGCTTGAGTGAGAACATAACAGCTGGTACCCTACAACTTTTTCACCTTGGTGGGTAAAGAAAAGGTGAGCCGAGATTGATGCCAAGGCTGGAATACCTGAAAAAGAGATTTCAAGAAGGTGAAAGGATGTTTTACCAATCAGTCTGCATACCTGATGCAGAGATTCAGATGGCTTTATGATGGCGAAGACAAAATTTGAATGAGCAGAACAGAGGATGACAAAAAAGGTTAATTATCAGTGCAACCTACATTTCATGAAATGTTTTAGTCTTTACATCTGTTAGATAAAAAAAAAAAAAAAAAAGAAACCTTTTTTCTTTATTATTCAATGTAAGTTTGAGAACCAAAAATCACACATATGCAGTTTCATTTGGAAGCAGAAACCAATATAAATTAATATAGTCCAGAGAGCATTTGGTATCTAAATTAATATACCAAGAATATAGTATCTGGCTCAAAACTGTTTATATTATCTTAATGTAGATGTGGGTTTTGGCACACAGATGCCAATTTACATAATGGCATCACAGTAATACTCAAAATGATCCATGACCACCAATAAAAGGTAATAGAAGCAACAAAAATATCTTTAATCCAAGTTAAAGAGATATATATATATATATATATATATATATATACACACAGTTTAACTGCATTTCCATAAATCAGCCTATTACTAAGAGCGCTAATCGGGTTAGAAACATCTAACACAAAAATCAATTTGTCAAGTTTCTAAAATAAAAAAAAATAACCAAAGTCCTACTGCAGACGTTTGTGCATAGCAAAACTTTTCTATCAAAATTTGCCATCTGATTACTCAATGTATTTAACATTACGCCATCACTCACTAAAATTGTAAATGCTGGTGAATTGAAACAGCACTGACCTGCATGAAGAAGCCAGCCACAAGGGCTTTTCTGATGTTAATGTAGTAGTCTCTGCTAGTGAATTCTGTACTTGAACGACGCAAATTGAACCGGTCCATAATACGAGCCAATTGCTGCCGAACATTGTCTGCACTCTTCATAGAGCGGAAGTTGACAAAGTTATCATAACACCACTGTGGATCCTCATGATCTGCACAAAAAGAAAAATAGGTTAGAAAAATTTCCAATCAAATTAATATTTCAAGCCAAATTACCATGTTAAATGTAATAAACATTGGATCCTTATAAATTGAAGAGAACATTAACCATTAAAAAGATCAGCTCATGAAGGCTTTTTTTCTTTTGCTTTTAAACTATGTACACAACATTTACAAACATAACTTGTTCAATGTGAAAAAATTCATCCTTACTGTTCTTTAAGAAAAAAAAAAAAAAAATCTTTAAATGTTTAACTATTAGGTTGGTGCAAAAATGTTTTGACGTTCAACTTAAAAAAAAAAAAAAAAAAAAAAAAAAAGAGACTTTTACACCAACCTAATACTAAATTACCTAAAAATAAACAAAGGCCTGAAAATTGTTTTGAGTACTTACTTTGCTTAAAAGCATGGTATACATTGAGCAGCGTCAGGTGGTCACCATCAATGTGTGCAAATCTCATCTTGGCCTCATCTGCAGCCTTCTTCATCTCCATGGGACGCACAAAACACTGCGGGACTAAACAGGGAGGGTTGGGTGGGGGCCAAGCATGGCCCATCCCCATCGTCATTAGTGCTCAGACAACATGATGGGCGACTAAAAGGAAGCCACAGAATTAGGCAGTGCACCCAGCTCAATTAGGACAACAGCAGCAGCAGTAGTAGTAGTAGTAGTAAGGATCAGAGGTATACTAACAACACATAAGAGCTTGGCCATAAGAGGTTTTTTTTTTTCTTTGAAAATGAATTGATAAAACAGTGGTGGGGGCCATGTAGAACGGAAACAGCTTTCAACATTTTTCTAAAGAGGCCCTTGGCCATAAATGTTACAAGTTACATTAAAATATTGTAATTTCGTAATACTGTCACAATATTGTAAACATGCAGTCTAGACTAACACATTTACATATTAACACTACTAGAACTATAGACTAATTTTTAAGACAATGGCAAGTTATTCTAAGTTTTTTTAAGTGATATAAAATATTTAAATATTGTAAAATAAATCTAGTATGTCACAAGTGTTAATGTAGACTGATCTTCAATAAATTTTTATCACACTTCCTAAAATACATGTTTCTTTTACTTATATTTTAGTAAAACCAGCTGTTATAAAGTGCAAATATAACATACAGTATTAGTTTTACTCGTACAAATATCAAAAATTCTGAAAACTGTTCAAATAAATAGAATTTTCTTAGTAATTAAACATCTAATGTGCAAGGTTAGATGATGGGTATGACTTATAAGTTTAAATAGAAAAATTTAATTTCCGATACACAAAGAATTAAAATTACAGTAAAAAAAAAAGCTTGGCCAGACTCTATTGGTGATATATTGGGTTAATAAACAATGTAGGTGACAAGGCAATTTGAAGAAAATACATATGATTGCTCTTGCCAAATAAAATTCTATGAGAGAAAGGGAGAAGGAAAGAAATGGTGTAGCAATAAGCTGCTACAAGTTAAACAAGTTCAAGCAGAGTTTTTTTTTTTTTTCCTTTTAAATATTTTTTATATTTTTTTTTTTTTTTATTATTCTGATATGAATCAATTTTTTTAGATGCTTAATTAAATGAAAAGATTAGAAAACCAAGTATATTAACAATCCAAATAAAGTTAAAAAAAAAAAAAAAAAAAAAAAAAAACCTCTGCCCAAACAACTTTTCAAACAATAGTTAAAATTTATCAGAAAATTGAATATGACAATATTGAGAGGGTGCACAGCCAAAGAAACTCCACAACAAGATGCAGTAACACAGCTGTAGTGTTCTCAATACATCTACCAGAGTTAGAACCTAAACACAGCCTTTAAACATTAGGTAGTTTTAAGCTCTATATAAAAAGGTAAATTCACTTTGAGAATTCATAGTAATATTAAACATGTAAAAATTCTATACTAAGAACAAAGGTTAACTTTGTCAGAAATTTTGAAAGCCGCCCACACCAAATAATTTTAATAAGTGTATATATCAAAATATTTAAAAAGGTAAATTTTTAAATTAATGTAATAGTAATTATTCAAACTAATTCCTTAAGTGAATTTGGTAGAGCTCAAATGTCCATAAAATATTCTCTTGCTTGTATTAGCACTAACTTGAAAAACAAAACAAAAAAAAAATACACACAATGGTAGAAGGCAATAATACAAGATTTAAATCAGTACATTTATACAAAAATGAGCCCCATTTCAACTATTATGTGAAATGCCTTACGAGTCAAAACAGAGACAAGATAACTTGTCTTTGAGTAAAATACAGTTAATTTTAATTTAAGTTAAAAACTTGTTCTATTCTATTGCATAATTCTAGTATTTTAGGGTTTAAAACTAACAGCTATTATTAAAATGCAACTGGAAACTGAAAGAGAAAATTTATTACATCAACAGCAGAACCTATTCACAAAACAGTTTCAAGATGTTTAAAATAAGATATGGGAAGAAAACCTGTTGTAAAAATAAAAATGCAATAAACAAAATTTGATAATGTATGCTCCTAGTTATATTTTAAATAAAAATTAATTTCTATTAGCTAACATCGGGAATCTCCTATCTCAAAATTTAGTTTAAAATTTGGTAAGAGGATTTTACATAAAAATCCTACAGTAATAAAAACATACATTGTAACTTATGTGGAGACAACTTGAGTAGAGAAAAAAAAAAAAAAAAAAAAAAGAGAAAGGAGTAGAAAAAAAAAAGAAAAAAGAAAAAAAAGGGAATATTGACAAAGGAATATAATCAGTTTGAAGTCATTCATTCTGTCATTTTTATCAAAACAGCATTAGTATTTCTTTGAAGCAACGATGGTAATCAGAAGACTGCTTGGCTTAAACCACCATATCTATAGATGCTATAAAAATTGTATTTCAAATAGTGTTGTAAGAGTCAAGCTGAAAGAATCAGCTTTATTATAATAATCATATACTTTATAATTAAGATGTAAATATCTGTACTATTTGGTATAATAAAAAAAATCATTACAGAGAACATTGTTAAAAGTAGTAAATTTTCCAAATAACATTCTAAAATAAAAACAGTATATTTCAAAATATGTTTATCAAAATTTTTCTTGATATAAATCAAGCAGAGATAATTGCTGGTAACAAAAGAAATAAATCATCTTGTATATCTCATAGTAAAAATATATTCAGGATGCTATTGTAGGGTAATGACAAACAGACACCCTTATGAAAGAAAATCTTAAACTGAAAAGGGTGGCTAAACCAGACCATGACACCAGGTTAGGTTTTGCAAAGACTTAACACATGGGTGAAAGAAAAGATAAATATAAAAAAAAAGGGAAGAAAAGAATGAAAGAAAAAAAAAAAAAGAAAAAAGAAAAAAAAAAAAAAAGGAGAGAGAGAAAGGTGCCTGCAAGAGGGAGGGGAAGAGCAGGGTGAGATGAAGGTGGAACCAGTACTACCTGACAACATTGCAGTGATGGAAAGGATTTCATTGGAACAATTGCAGTCACAACTAGCAATGACCATCTTGGCCAACTGAGGGTCAAGTGGGAATTCTGCCATCATTGAACCCAGCTCTGTTAATTCTCCATCATCATCCAAAGCAGCAAGATAGTTCAATAATTCAAGAGCACGCATCAATGTCTCTGGGGCTGTAAATTTGATAAATAGAAGAATATGATAATTTTAAATATCTCAAGTTTATAATTTGTTACTATCACTTCAATGGAACCTAGGAAGATTTTGATAAATATAACATTCTGTTTAATGAAATGAAAAAAAAAAAAAAAAAAAAAAAAAATTGCTGTTTTTAATTTTCCATTGGAATCACCAAATATTGTGAAATATGTAAAGCTAAGATTTCATATAAAAATGTGCAGTAAATATGGGGGAATTTTTACAATTATATAATTAAATTCCATTTATTTATGGCAGCAGGTATAAATTTCAGTAAACTGACTTCCAGTGTTTCATTAAATCAAAAGATTTAAGAAAATCTGTCTTTGACAAACAACTCATTAAAAATGGAATTTTTCCACTAATGTATGTTTTTTTTTTTTATGCTACCAATCATTGCGAAAACAGAAGTTCTCAATCTGCCATGCACCGATTGGCCTAGGGGGTAAGAGCCTCTGAAGTCAGTCAACTTGAAGCAATCGGATACCTAGCCATACTTATGAGTTGTGATACAGTGAAACAGGCTGTCTGTAGATGACACACTAATATTTTATATATATATATATATATATATATATATATATATATATATATAAAAAATAGACATTTGGCAGAAGAGGGGCGTATTAAAATAAATCGAAAATTACTTTTCCACTGCAAATTATTCATTATATCATATTCAAATATCTTAAAATAAATAAATAAAAAATAAAAATAAAACTAGAGCCAATAATATTTCAGGCTTAATTTTGGCTTACAGTTCATAACCATGAGGTAAGAAACTAGATTTATCTGCAGAATATCATTACATTATTGTTACATAATTATAGTGAAATCATTATGGCTTTTGTCAAAGGCATTTTATTTTTGGTTGTATATTAAAACATTCATTTTTAAAAACTTTTTTTTTTAAGTGGAGTAACATCATTCTTAATTTCAGAATTTCGTTATTGCCCATGAAAATGGCTGGAAGAAAGTGATCTAAAAATAACAATGGAAAAAAAAAGAGGTAACAAAGCATAAACGAAAGCTCCAGTTTGTACAACTTAGGAAACTTGGCATTTTGGCCAAAGTATTCTAAAATGCTGTCAATAATTAAGGAGAAAATGAAAAAATACCCGACAAGTTGAATATAGCATCAAAATTTATATTATTTATGGAACTAAGTACATAACTGTCAAGGTTTCCATAAAACTTGATATTTACTGTAATAAATATTGTTATTATTTTACATAAGTGTAAGGTAGTCCTACATTTACAATTATGGCTAACCATGAAAAGAAATGATGATCAAATGTTGATTAAGCACATACTGTCGCAAAATTATCAAATGTTGAATATCCGACACCCCCACCCCCGGCGACATCTATGCAGGATGTGCAAGACATAATGCTCTCAAAAAACAATACCTGATTCTCTGAAGCTTTCAATTACATCTGAAATCATCAAGGGAAGGAACTGGTGACGAAATATTGCTTTACAATTCCCGCCAATTATGTAGGTTGACCTTGATACAAAATATTACAAGGTCAATAGCAAGACATGCATTGCATATTGGTGAATTGTGAAGTGGGCTTTCGCCACCAGTTCTTTCCCTTGACAATGACCGGAGATGGAATCAGAAGCTAGAAAAAAAAAAAAAAAAAAAAAAAAAAAATCAACTACAGTTCAAGAGTATTTTCTCTAATGTAATGCCTGGAATGAACGTGTGTGTGTGTGTGTGTGTGTGTGTGTGTGTGTGTGCGTGTGTGTGAGAGAGAGTGAGAGAGAGAGCAAGACAGATTGTTTACTGGTTTACCATTACACTTCTGTTCATAACTTTAACAAATTTAAATATTTCCAGTAACTGAGAAATGGAATTAAGCAGTTCTATTTTGCAAATTATCAAAATATTTTAGGAAATTTCAGCACTAATTCAATAAGTTATGCATTAATAATGAGAAGATAAATTGTGCATTAATAAAGAGAAAAGTAGTCAAGAATTGATGCAATGATTACCAAGAATGTAAAGATGTTCTAGGGATGATAGAAATAATGCCCTTTCTTGCTTAAAAGCAGACTGGCGACAACTATATTTTTCGGTTATTTTCTTTCTTAAAGAAGAAATGTTTTTTATCAGGTCTACAATCAATGATTTTAAGTACTACCAACTAATCTGATGACAGCGTGTTGAAAAATTTACCTGGTGGATCCATAAAGTCAAAATGAACCAAATCATCAATGCCTAACTTCTTTAGCTGTAATACAACAGATCCAAGATTGGATCGCAAGATCTCTGGGTATGTATTCTCCTGCATTTCATTTTTGTAGGCTTTCTCCGTGTAGAGACGGAAACATTTACCAGGACATGTTCTGCCGGCACGACCAGCCCTCTGCTGGGCGCTAGCTTTACTGATGGCCGTCACCAACAAAGATTCTACCCGAATACGAGGGTTATAAACCTGCAAAGAATAAGACGTACAAACTTTGTCAATAAAAATAAAATAAAATTCTAGATTTTGAAAGCACCAACACTGCATGCCATACCAAACAAGACAAAACATTACCGGAATATTTAAAGACAACAAATGAAAGAAAATTGAAACATCCATATGGTATAGTTATATCTCTCAACATAGCTGTCAGGCTTTATAAATGCATATAAAAAAAATTCAATTTCTATTATTTCATACTATTTGGGTACTGCTAAACATTTAATTATTCTTCTTTAAATGAAGGAAAGAAATAATTTTTAATAAGTAATACTGATAAATTTAAAATAGGTTCAGTCTTTAAGAGAAAGTTTTTAAAACCCTATCATAACAGAGTCAAGGATAAAGTTGTACCCATTTATAATTTAGTGCTGACAACTAGGCTCTTTAAGATGACATTTTTAGCTTGCTTGATTTTTATCCTAATATTTTATTTTCATTTATGTAACTAATGAACAGGTTAGCAACAACATCCAATAATAGATTAATCTGGTTTCACTGCCAAAGTGTGTAAATTCATATCAACCAAATTGCTGTATTAATCTACCACTTGTAAATGTCAGAATACAAGTCTGAAGTATCTGCTTTCCTTGAAGCAAAACCATGGCTAAAATGAATAATAAATGTAGTGCTTTATGTGTAAAATAGGCAAGCAGGAGGAGAGAGAAAGAGCAGTGATGAAAAGAATGTAATAGCTAACATTTGAAAATATAAAATTTCCAACTCATCTACTATTCAGATACATATTCAAGTACGATGGGATGGTTAACTAACAAAGTTATATATCTACTGATGGGTTTTATTTAAAACCAAAACATTTTTTGATTGTATGATTTTTTTTTAAGTGTGTGGGGGGGGGGGGTGAATATGTACAAACTTTTTTTTTTTTTTTTTTTTTTTTTTTTTAAGTGATTTTCAGATAAAATCCCACTATTTAATAACTGGGAGGTGAAGAAGCGGATACCTTTCCCCCAAGAGTATTTGCATGTAAGTGACTGTAACATTACACCACCTACATATCCAAGTTTACAGTACCTGGTATTTCCTAATAGTCACCCATCTAGGTACTGACCAGACTTGACATTGCCTAACTTTGGTGATCAGAATAGGACCAGTGTTTCAATATGATATAGCCATAAACCTAGTTATGTACCAACTGATATTCCAGTGTCCTTAATTAAGAATGGCTGACTGGTATAGTCAATATAGTTTCTTAGCTATCAACATTCTAAGTGCTACTTTCTCAAATGCTATAAAATGACAACATATTAAACTAATTCCCAGACTATTTCTAATACAATGTTGCTACAATGGAAACAATGGAAAAGAAAAACAATTTAAATAGTTTACCTTTTGTTTGGCAAATCCTGGATCTATCACAAATACAACTCCATCAATAGTAAGGGAAGTCTCTGCTATGTTGGTAGACACTACCACCTTCCTGCCAATGGCTCCATTAGCCTTCTTAGGAGGTGGAGGCTCAAATATTCTCTGTTGTAAATTTGGAGGTAATGTAGAATAAAGTGGAATGCATTTCATATCACCTATATCAGGACCAAGGTTGTCTATTTCGCGCTGGATTCGTTTGCAAGCTACATCAATTTCCTGCAAATTAAATAAAAAAAAAAAAAAGATAAATATTACAAATATTATGCTAAGTAGCACGAATTTTTTTTCCTGTCAATTCAGACAATTTCACAATCTGTGTAAATTTTAGTTTGCAGCAATGACTGACTACCAGTGTTTTGACAAGATTAATTATAACAGCTGTTGATATGAACTTGAAATAACTAGCAAATTAGTTCTATTTCATTTTTTTGCTACAATCAGTTAAACATTAAAAAAAAAAAAAAAAAAAAAAATTTGTCCCCATCTTTGAAGGAGCATTTTCTTACATTAAAAATATAACTGGTTTCCCATATGTATTTCTCCCCACACTTTCATTTTCTAACTTGAAATCATTTACATGACAGGCATGAAGTGATGACCTTTGGAGAAGCAGTATTTACCTAAGTACACATGATCCTATAAAAGTCACTAATCCAGCATCATGTAGATTAGTGATGCTTTATTAAGCAGGCAAAGAATTTATGTAAAGTGGATTTAGATTTTTCAACTGTAAACTTCAATCTAAGTTTCGTCTTGCTTCATTTGGGATCTGTCCATTGTGATTACCCCATCCAACTTGTTTCTAGCAAAATTAGCTCCCACCAAAAAACCAAGCTACGAAATGTCCTGTCACTTGTTTTATTAAGCTTCAGAGTTGTTTGATTATATAAAGCATAGTTAAACAGAACTTAGTATTCTAATCTTTCCCATTAAGAATATTCCCCTATAGAAATATAGGGTCAAGTGCCTAGAATTCTCAGCTTCAATTCTCTTTGCTCTGGATGAAAGAATTCAACTGATAATCAGACTTTATCTGAAACTTTAAAAAAAAAAAAAAAATCCCAAACTGGCAAAGCAGAACAAAATTGTGCAACTGTTCATTACAACAATCATAACTTGCTTTTATGAATTATGTAAAAGTGTCATAACTTAGCCAATGGGGGTTCACTTGTTAAAACTAAGACAAAGAATTCTTGGTAAGTATCAGTTCTGAAATGTGGGTCCTTCATAATCATATTCAGCAAAAAGAAAATGGCCATGACCCAAAGGAAAGCCTGTACCAGTATTGAGATAATGATTATACCCTGAGAAGATAATGATGTGTTTGGTGAGATATGAAGACTGTTTATGATGAAGTATAACTGTAATAAAAGAGTCAATTCTGAAAGACTTTCACACAAGACAGGCATTTTATTCTGCCATTCACCACCATACATACTCCCCATCAGATTATCACCTTTTCAGATAGATTTTAATAGTATTTCATGGAAAGGAATGCTATACTTGTTATGAAGATACTAAAACAAAGTAGGTTGATGGATTTTTTTTCTACAACTCCCATTGCAGGTTATTGAAAGCCAGCATTGCTAGAATATTTTTTATTTTGACAATAATGGTTTAATGATACAAGTCTTACTAACCCATAGCTGAGGAGAGTAGATTCAAACTTTCCCAAAAGGTATTTTACATGTAATATAACAAATGAACCCAACAGAAATGGAACTCTGCTCTCTAATTAACAATTATTCATTACACCACCCACCCACCTAAGCTTACAACATCTGGAATTCCCAAGCAGTCACCCATCTAGGTACTGATCAGGCTTGATGTTGCTCAACCGGTGATCATACAGGAATCAAGGTTTCAACATTGTGGCCATAAGCCTTAAAACAAAGGATTTTTGTTCTCAAAACCCAAAGAATTTGATGCTTGATGTATTAACTCTCCTGCTTAATAAGTTTGTTATTAAAAAAAAAAAAAAAAAAAAAAAAAAAAATTGAAAAATGTAGTTAACTATGACCTTGACTGAATTTTTAACCGATTATTAAATGTCACAAGCTTATAAAAAAGTATTCATTTCCAACCTAATATATTCTTTTCAATATTCTAAAATGGTTTTCAAATTCAGAATCTACAATAAAACAATAGGCCAAAATCTTAGAAAACCTACAATTATTATTTTAGTTACTATTTTTAACAAGTGACTGAAGTGTATATATATATATATATATATATAAAAAAAAAAAAAAAACTTTTATTTTTCCATTTAACAACTCCACCACCCCAAATCATGTTTTGTGTGATTAACTGAATTAAGTTACCTCCTGGCCAGTCAGGAACAAAAGAATATCTCCTTCCCCTTCCTCACACATGTGAATCTGAATGACAGTTCGAATTGCAGCTTCAAGATAATCACGTTCTGGCTCTGGTGTATAAAAGATTTCCACAGGATGGGTTCTACCAGGAACACTCATCAAAGGAGCATTGTCAAAGTACAACTGAAATCAAAAGCAGAAAAGGGAAATAAACAAGTCCATAATCTTGTGGAAAAATGACATTTATTTTTCAACAATTGTCAGTATCAAAAAGCACTTAATTCAGATGAGTGTTATTCCCTCATATCAAAAACTTAAATCTCAGATTAGAATTCATTTAAGTATGGCTATGAATGCACTCTGTACAAAATTTTACAAATGCATGTGTTCAGATGTTTTACACACACTATATTTTCTTAAATTGGATATTCAAAGAGAACAGACTTGAAATTAACATTTTGCAAATGTTAATTTTCTTGTCAATATTATTTATACTGATAAGGAATTTAACAAAAATTGCCAATAGAAATAGTTATAAGAAGTCATAAAGCTAACAATCATTTCAATAAACTTGTTTTTGCAACAAGCAGTGCTATACAGAAATCCATACAAAATCCTCAATATTAAGCAATGTGACAGTTTATAATTCACTGTTTCAAAAGAATTCAAACACTAACCCTAGCTCATACATGCATTATTTGCCAATTTTTAATGTTCTAATTTATTGATTGGGGACAAAAATCATATTTTTTAAAATAGCTTCCTATGTAACAACCCATATCACAGGTGTTACAAAACTTACAATAAAACTATATCTACTAATTAGATACAAGTTGATGTCAGAGTAGATTTGATTTAAATTATACCAATGTAGATATTACCTTTGAACATTTTTTTTTTTTATGAACTAAAAATTACCTGAAAATCAATTGAGTTTTATCTTGGTACATAAAACACCCAACAAAATCTAAAAAAATACTCATCGTGCCAGAATTTGGTAGACAGACCTGCATACATGCACAAGTCTTCCAGCTTTAAAGAAAAAAAAAAAAAAAAGAAAAAAAAAAAAAAAAAAAGAAACCATACCTGAAATTTGCCCGCATCAAGCGTAGCACTCATAACAATGATTTTGAGATCATCTCTCTGTCGGCTGACTTCTTTAAGAAGACCCATGAGGATATCTGTAGCTAAAGTACGTTCATGGGCTTCATCAAGCATGATGACACCGTATGCTTCCAGAAGGGGATCAGACATAGCTTCTCGCAGTAACATACCATCTGTCATGTATCTGTCAAGAAATTATTTCCAAAATTACCCAATAGGCTTATGTATTTCACTACATTAAATATTTAGTAAGAAAGTATTCAATTTGTTAGATTATTAAAAAAAAAATAAATAAAAAAGACCAAAACTAACATTATTTAATCAGATGTTAAAAATTATAAATATTTTGAATTCTTAAAAAGTTCAAAACATCCTTTCAGCACAGAGTTCTCTTTTCAATGTTCATAACTGATCACTAAAACACAAATTAGGTAATATTTTATAATTCACATCCTATTTAAAAAAAAAAAAAAAAAAAAAAAAAAAAAAAACCTTCTGGTACCTTGACTTTATGAATGTAAAAGTATGAATTTAGGGAGAGCACTAGGTTGGCATTTGGGCCTCATCATTTTACAGTTGAAATTGCTAGATCAATGATTCCCAATAGCAGGACATGCCCCACCGGTGGGGCGTGGTAATATTTTGGTGGGGCATGCATAGTATGTACACCCTTCAGCTTACTACAGCAAAAGAATAAGGGGCAATTCGAGAACGAGTTATTAACAGCAAATGGTTTTCTAGTGAATCTGAGTGAGAGTGTTGATGCTAATGAGTGTTACTACACGATGCTTTTACAGTATGCATATGTAAAAATATTTTGTGCCTATGTATGTACGTACATGTGAAATTGGCATACAGGGTATTTCCAGTCTCCCCACACTTGAGTGTCTTGGTCAAAAGAGAGGGTGTAATACATGTTGCTGGAAGAGCCAATGCTTTGTCGGTTAATTACCGTTTGAATATTCAGTTTGCTTCCTTCACATGAATTGCAGTAAAATCTTGAAATTGTAAGAATTGAATGGGGGGGGGGCAGAATTTTAGAAATTTCTGAAGTGGGGCATGCCTAAAATCAGTTGCTAAATGTAAAATTTTATGCTAACAGTTTTTCTCTCACTTCTTCAAGGTTCTTGCTTTCCATTAAACTTATCTTCAAATATTTAAATGCAATGTCAATCATTATTTTTTTTCTTAATTCCTGTTCTTGTATTGTTCTTGCTCCTTTATAATGTTTCGTTTTTCTTATTCTTTCACACTCAGTAACCCTGTGTAGCTTAATGACTATCATCTTGATTGGGGCGAAATAATTAAAAAAAATAATTAAGATGAGCACAATTTTCAATTTCCTTACTTTAGAACCGTTTTAGCTGAAGTGCAATCTTCAAATCGAATACTGTAGCCAACCTCCTGACCAAGACAAACATCCATTTCTTCAGAGACACGTTGGGCTACAGACATAGCTGCCACTCGTCTAGGCTGTGTACAAGCAACACCTTTTTTAGGGTAACGTGCTCGCACCCATTCAAGGCACCACTGAGGAATCTGAACAACAAAAGAGAAAAAAAAAAGGTTCCTATTAAAGAAACTTAACCTTTAATGATTTTTCTAGTCAATGTTGATTTATGCAAAATTAAACAAATAACATTTATTGTTAATTATTTTATAAGCTTTAAAGTTAGATTTGAATTAGAAACCGAGAAGAAAATAACCCTATATCAACTCTAGGGATCAAATTATTTGCTGTTTCTTTGGTCTGTAAATATTTCCACTACACTTTTTCAGGAATTCATTCAGATTTACAAAGAAAGTTTAAAACTATTTTAACAAAAACCATTAATTCTTTCATGAAGCATATTGTGGACAAAGTTCTATACAGAGAATATTCACGAGTTGACAATTCTCAAATTTTCTTTTATTAAGTGAGAGTTTAAAAAAAAAAAAAAAAAAAAAAAAAAAAAAACTTACCTGAGTTGTTTTTCCAGAACCTGTTTCACCAACTAAAACTAGAATTTGATTATTATTAACCATGTCTGTGAACTTCTCCTTGTATTCCCAAACAGGAAGTGCATTCCTTTTTCTCAGCAGTTCATAATAACGAGGTGTGAATGGCAATCCTAAATAGAGAAAGCATTAAATATTGCTTACACACTTTAACCTAGATAAAGACTATAAAAGATTTTTGATCAAGCTGACAAAAATATATATATATATATATATAAATAAACAAAACAGGTATTTGCAGGAGTGTCTTTCAGAGTATTTGCATTTACTTTATTAAGTATCAAGTCTTGGTAGAGAAACTAAAAGTTATAGAATGTTGCACATAAATGATATTTGTTTCATTTTAAATATACCATAGATCTAATAAAACCCTCAAAGACATGACTATCAGGATATTTGGAACTTCTGTTGTATTTGTTACTGCAAATGAGCAGAAATATTCAGCTTGAAATTATGAATTATTTCATGGAAATTTAGAGACTTTGAATTGGAGGAAAAAAAAAAAAAATTCCTTACCTGTGAAAGGATTTAACTGTATCTGTGGTTTGGGTATGTTGAACTGCTCAAAGATAGACATTTTCTTCTCGGGTTTCTTTTCTTCTTTCTCTTCATCCCAATCTCGATGTCGTTCTTCATCTCTGTTGGAAAGGCAACAATTAAGATAAAAAAAAAAAAAAAAAAAAAAAAAAATACATGGACAAAACTAGAGTTCACAGAACATGTTAAAATCTGAGCCTTTTCAGGTGATAGTTATTTGGGCAAATAATGAGACAACTATAGTTCCATACTTTTAAAATAATTCATTTTAAAAGCAGTAAATATCTTCAGTGGCAAAAAATACAAATTAGACAAGATTTCATTTTTGATTACCATATCTTGAAAGATGTTTAAGACAAAATGAAATTTGTAAACAAGGTACTTCATTAACAAGATCTTTTATGGACTGTTACAAATTTGGATAATTATTAAATATCAAAAAGATTAAAAAAATAAAAAAGACTAATCAAAATGATCTGAATTTGAACTGTTAAAATCTCAGTCCAGTAATAAATCATTTTTAAATAGGACACAGAAAATTAAAGTTTATATTAAATATTTTAATTAAAATAATGTTCTCTAAAATTATTCCTTAAAAATTACAAGATTAGTCCAAGTGACAATTTTATAGAGCTGGATTTTTATTTTACATTGGTACCTCCGCAATTGGCTAAAAAGATACACGACAAAAAAAAAAAAAAAAAAAAAATAAAATAAAAAATCCCAAAACATTTGTTCCATTATTAAGAGCAGGTACCTCTAATTGAAAGCTAAAGTATTAAATTTACTATTTTCAGTAAGCAAAATGTATTTCAAACAAAAATTATATTAATCTTAAAAACATTGGAAATATTCTCCATAATCCAATTTTAAGAAGGTTGACATTTAAATTTACAATCATGATCAATCTCATTTTCTGATAATGTCATGTATGGGCAACCATACTTTCAAAATGGGCCTGTTTATACACACAAAAAAATTATTTTACAAATCTTTGTGCGTGATGATTTGTATAAAGCTTTTCAATTTTCACTTAGTAAATTGTCTTAATCATCTAATGGAGAGGCAGTTTTGAAGAATTTTTAAAAGGATAAGCCTGATAAATTATTACAAATAAAAAAATTTAAAAAAGTAAAATTTTCTTCAGACTATAATGTCCTTAGCATTTATAAAAAGATATTCCTCACCACAAAAAAAAGTTTAAAAAATAAATTCATTCATTTGTGAAGTCCAGTCAGTTTTGTTAAAATACAATTTGATTTGATAAAATGTCCAGTCAGTTTTGTTACACTATTGACACACAAGAGAAAAAAAAAGTTTCAGGTGTGTTAGAAAAGAGTGAAAAAAAAAAAAAAAAAAAAAAAAAAAAAAATTATTAACTAACTTTGACGCGTTCACTTTAGTTTTAATTGAAGGCTAAAGTATTAAAAATTTATTATTGCCAATAAGCAAAATGCTCTGTGGTGTGTTTCAAACAAATTATATTTACCAGAATCATTTTTTTCACCAGAAAAATCTACCAAAACAGTCCATTTGATACATTTGTAAACAAATTAATTCTTGGTTTTAAAAATTTTGCAAAAATAAAATATTTCTGAAACATATGAGGAAATTTTAAATTACTTATAGGATAAAATGTATACAAACATTAAACTATGGGGTCTTGTTTTTCTGACATGTTAACAGATTTATTGACAGCAGATTGACAGCCAAATGTGTCCATAGTTAAGCATGGTGGAGCAAAGTTTGAAGCTTTTTTTTTTTTTTTTGTAAAGCATGGAAAACCCTTAAAACACCTGACCTTTTATGGGCTTGTACATACATTAGAAATTCTGCATGTAATCACACACACACAAAAAAAAAAAAAAAAAAAAAAAAAAAAAAATGAAATTCTTTTAAAAATATTCAGGGTCATCAGATTGTAATAAGCTTTACAATATATGATTAGTAAATATAGTTTATATAATTATTACTTCTTAAGAATTATAACATTGCAAATGAATTCTTTTTAAACGATTTCAAAAAACTTTCTAGATTAAATTAAATTAAAAAAAAAAAAAAAAAGAAAAAGAAAAAAAAAAAGGGAAATCTCGTAAAAATTAATTTTCATTAAAAGAAAAAAAAAATTCAGACAATATTGTCTTTATTATTCATAAAAACAAGTAAAAGCTTCTCTAATTAAATGTCTTAGTTTTATTGCATTTTTTATTTTGGGAATTAGAGTTTCTTTTTTTTAAGGTAAGACCAGGTCTGATTTAGCAAAAACAATTTGGTGATTTAAATTCTTCAAAGGATTATGCTTTTAACTAGGTATCTCCAATAAGTCACCAAAAAACTGCAGAGCATGATGAAAAAAAGACCTCAAACTTAAAAACAAACTTTTGTCAAAATGTTTAATTAAGAGGAAACACCAAGGTATTTTTAGGGTTTTTTTTTTTTTTTTTTTAATCCTTTCTAGCATATCCATTATTTTGGGGGGAAATTCTTGCAAAAATTATTTTTAATGGGTTTTATTTTAAGTCATGGTAATTTTTTTTTCTTTTACAGGTTACCCCCCACATCTTAATTTTATGGAGACCTAAAAAATTCGACTTTGTAATTTACTGATAATATTAGTTAAAAGCAGAAAACTTTGAGAATATATCATTGCATTTTTGTGTAAAATCGATTACACGCACTACCAAAATTCAGCTCTGAATTTTAAAATACAAAAAGACTTAATCAAATAAAGCTTTTAAAATGGCTTTTATGAATAATAAGGACACTTGTTTGAAGTCAAAATATTTTTCCAATGAAAAATTAATTGAAAATAAAAAATGTGATAAAAATTATTAAGTATTTTAAAATTAAGTCTCCTCAATTTGTGTACTTTTAGAAATGCTTTTATTAATTACATTTTAAATCTGAAAGCTTATTACAATCTGCTAACAAAGTATTTTTAAAATATATTTTGAATATGCAAAAAATATTAAAAACATTTTCTTCAAATAACATTTTATAAGTCAAGTGTTTAAAAAGTTGTTCCCGCTGACAGCAAGTACCAAACGAGAACCGAGAAAATATTTTGTTTTCCTTCTAGCGAGCACGTGTTAAATTCTGACTGACGAACATCGCATTTCCAAAATTTTTAATTTTCTTTTTACATCCTATTTCATTAAATAATGTAATTTAAATTTTTAAACGTTTTTCAGTGACGTACATATTGCAATAATTTTTAATTTTTTTAGTTTCAAGAGACGAAAACAAAACAATTATCAAAAATAAGGAAAAAACATTAAAATGAAAGTATTAATTAAAAAAAATACTGTGCAAGCTTGTTCACATAAAATTAGAAAAAAAATGTCACTTTTGTAATTCCGTCCGTTAAATTTCCCTGACAACATCGACACCTGCCAAACAAGTCACGACGGTTTAAAACTTAAGACAGCTTATTTTCAATTAAATTTTTTCTGATAAAAAAATTAAGTAATGTTTGTTTCCAATTTTAAGTAAACTTTAAATTTTCTAATTTCTCACCAATGACTTGAAAAAGATCTAATTGAATTTGACAAGATTTTTAAACAGAAATTTCACTTTTGTTGCAAAGTTGCCAAAAATGGCGGAAATGATCGATCGTAATTTTACTAGCTCAAAAGAAGAAAAAAAAATTACTAAAATTTCGGACATGCTAGGAAGGATTTAAAAAAGTAAAAATTAAACACTTGAACGATAAAAATATTTTAATCATGTTTGGAGATTTTTCATCACGGTATGCATTTTTTTTTAGCAAAATAGTGGAACTAGTCGAGAGAAAAAAAAAGTTATCACGTTGAAAAGTTTCATAAAATCATGGAAGTGAAAAGAAAATATTTCTTAAAAAAAACAAAAACATTCATATAAAAATAAAATTTATATACAAGTCCTGAAAATTTCACCAAGATCCGAAAAAATTGATTTTTGTAAGAATTTCCAAATTACCGTGTCAAAAAGAAGCCCAAATTAGATATGCTTTAAAAAAAAAATTTATTTATATATATATATATATATATATATATATATATATATATATATATATAAAAACATTTTTTTTTATATATATCCGTTGACACTTCGTCTTAAACATCGATTTTGACGATACTATTTTCATTATATTTTGAAGTGTTTTCTTCATGGTATATTTTTTTTTTTTACCATTTTCGTTTAATTTCTAAAAAGCATAAAAAAAGAGGCAAAAATAACTCTGGCAAAAGGGGATACAAACTTTTCTTCGTGCGGATTTAATTTTTTTAAAACCTAAAGGAATGGCATGCATATACAATAAAAAAAATAATTGTTGCTGACTTTTTTTTAATCTAAAAATGCAATATGATTTCTGATAGAAATAGGGCAAAAATTTATTGTGATCAGAAACCACGCTGATTTTAGTTCTCATGTACGAAGAATACCAAGTGTGAATTATTGATCTTTTAAATGCCCATGCCGACAACTAGATCGATGGTGCAGACAAAATAAACTATAGGTTCAGTCAGTACATTCACGTTTTAAAGACGTGGTTGTAATTATTAAGAAATCAAATAAAACATGACTGACTAGTCACTAGGTTAAGTTTAGCGCTTCAAAAGATTTCTACACGTCAAACAGATTTACTTCTCTCACATTTCACAGAACCTACGTTTAATTTTCAGGGTCATGCGTTAGGATAAAGAAAATTAAAATAAAAAACGTCCGATTTTATTTTTCCCTGTCGCTGATCAAGAAAAATGCAAGGATATATTTCGATTCATAAGAGTCAGTACAGACGAGTAGAAATGTTTTGACTTTTAGTAATTACAATCCCTGGGTCCACCTTTCAATAGGATGGGAATAAGTGAGTAGGGGTTTAAACTTTAAAGGTTCACGCTGTTTTTATCGTTTTTATTTCGTATTACCGCTCAAACGATTTCTGCATAAATATCGCCAAAGAACCTGGAATATGAGCTTAGTTAAAAGAAATAAAGGGAAATGTAAGGGCGGTAAATCGGTGATTTTTAGACAGCAGAAATAATCTGAATCACTAAACGAGAAATACGAAGGGTTAAACTAGGAAAATAAAATAAAATAAAAAGAATTCCGAAGTTGACCAATAGATATAAATGAAAGACACGTGGAGTCAAATACAGATGAAGGAAAGAAGAAATTTGACATACTTATTATATTGGGAACAGAGAAAAATAGGACACGTCTGAGTAACAAATTATTGACAACAACTACTTTCAAAATAATACAAGAAAAAAATATTGAATTTTTATTAAAGAAAATTCTCATTTCTTCTTTTTTTTTTTTTCTAACACAAAAGAAAAAAATTTGATAAGGAACCACAATAAAAAAAAAAAAAAAAAAAAAAAAAATTTTTTTAAATCTTGAAGGAAAAAAGAAAATACCGTGCCAAAGTTATCGGAAAAATTATGTAATTATAAATTAAATTCTAAATGAAATAATAACAGATTAAATTTATAAAAAGTCATTTTTGCGGTACTTTAAAATCATGAAAATAAAAAGGTGAAAATACTTTTTGGTGAATTTATTTTATTTCGATCATAGAAGATAAATTTAAATATATTCATAAGAGCGGAAAAAAAAAATCGCATTTTAAATAAAATTACTTTAAAATAGGACGACGGGGAGAAGTGTTTGTTGTTTAGACATTAAACAAATATTAATTAACTCGAGAAAAACAAACAAAAAAGAAAAACACCACCAGAGACAAACAAGGAAATTAATTTAAATTTTTGAAGTGAATGGTTTTTCCATTTTAAAGAAGTTTTTTTTTTTTATAGCCTTTTTTCATAGTGAAAATTACTTGCCAATAATTTATAAGTCTAAATAGCGTGAAGGAAAAAAAAGAAGGGAATCAAAAATAGTGGGGGAAAATATAAAAGCAAATGCCTCAAAATTTTTTCAAGAAAAAAAAAAAAAAAAAAAAAAAAAAATGGGGGGAAAAATGAGTTAAAGTGGTCATAAAATCGGGGACTGCCGAGACAAAAACGAATTGCCAAACACGTGATACTGACTTTTAACGAGCAATACACGTTTGTATTCACTTTCTAGTAATCAAAATGCCCTTTCACAGACTCCAAAATAGCGAGTCCTATTTATTTGCGTGGGAATTCCTCATTGAGGAATTCACCAAACTGTTCCCCGATTTTATGACCAACCTTTTAATTTTTCACACTAATTCAGCCATCTTTGTCACTAAACAGAGCATCGAAAGACAACGTCTATTTTTTTTTTACTTTCTTTAATAACCCAGTTCTTTGTGAGAAAAAAATAAAAACATATTTATTTTAAAAAGCAGAAAAGAAAATTATAGGCTTACCTTCCCCTCTTAGAAGAGGAGGAATCACCAACATCAATCCGACGTTTGGACATATTTGCCCGCGCCACAAATGCCGTGGAGCAGTTGTATTACTCTATTAGAGAAGGGCACAGGATATGGAATTCTGGGTAGGGCTTTCCTCACTCACGTCACTTCCTGAAAGTTTAAACTTCCTTATTGATTCTTTTTATGAATGATTACTATTCATAGTCCAATTTTGTTTGACCACACCACAAACTGCAGTTTCATAAACAAATTTATATATAAAAAAAAAATGCATTTTAATACTGCTGAAATATTTTAAAAAGCTGCAAGTCACTTAAACCAAATAAATAATCACCTTCTAAAATCATAAAAAGTAGCATTCTTTTTCTTCTTTCTTAAAAAGATAAGGATATTATTAGCCTATTTGTAAATATTGATAAATTCCTTATCTCAGAAATCCAGGCAATAATTATCCTGAATATTTAAAATGTGAAGTATAATTTTTTTTTATTAGTAAATAATATAAAAATATTAAAGATAAACAAATATTATAATAGTCTAGGTTTGTCTTTTACAGTAACTTTTAAGAGAAGTGTTTTAAAAAAAAGACTGTTATTAATTAATAAACTTCATGTGATGCATTAGTTTCTAAATATAGAAGTAGATCAAAACAAACCACCAAAAATAATTTGGTCATGGTGAACGCTTTGTGATTTCTTTTTCAAATTTGAAAAAGATATACACCTTTGTATTTATTGTCCAATCAAAAGTGTGTCTCCTACTCATATAAATTTAAGACTTGAGACCCATCTGAAGCCTCTTTTGAAGATATAGAAGACAGAATGTAATGAAAATGTTGACTAGAATGTGTAATAATCTTCAGCCAGAAAGTGTAGAAACTTTTGACAAGAACCTAAAACTTTTGAAGAGACCAGAAGGTATGAAAATCTCAACCTGAAGAAATAGACTGACTCCTAATCTTGTCAGTTACTATATTCCCAAGGGGCATTTGGATACTGAGTAACAGGTAGCCAACCATAAAATTATTTTCCTGGCTATTAAAAGTCTGAGTTGACAGCCTGCTTACTTTAATTTAATCTATATCATTTTGTAGGTGTAGACATAACTAAAAGGAATTTTTAGCAAGAAAAAAAAAATCACCTCTCTTATACTAATTGTAGAATAAGGTGTAGAGGACTGGTGGGGGGGTGAAGATGAAAAGAAAATACGTGCATTTAAATTTCCTGCTAGAAGAAGGTTCAGATACAAGAGAATGTTGGACTTGAATTAAATCCAACTGAAGATAAAGAAGACAAACAAAACCGATATATATATATATAAACAAATATATGTATTAAACAAAACAATTACAAAGCATATAGACAGTTAACATTGTGTTTGTGTGTGAACATTTGTGCTTGTTCTTTGGTGAATGTTCGTATTTTGGAAAAGTTCGTAAGAGTTTGTACGTACGTGAATGCGTGAAATATTAACATCTGATTGCATGTTCGAGACGATAATTTTCTGGGACTACATTTTGCCGTAAGAATAGAGAAAAAAGAGAAAAAGGCAAACTTGTGTTTGTTATTTATAGATAATGTAATCATGTGACAGGCTCACAGTGCCTTGGCAGGAAACTTGACTTAGTCACACGCTGGAAAAATATATTGTGCATGGGTGGATTGCAATGTCCACTTGTGCGTTTATTGACCAATTAGAAGCTGATATTTCCTGAAAATATTTACTAAGCTGAGAAGGATCTTAGGATCTGATTCTCCCAAAAGAGCATAAAATCGACTACATGAAAATATAGCGATTATAAAATTGTCGCATAGCTGCGATTTATAAATTGTTCGCATTACACAGTAGTATTGATTTATTATCCAATGAATGCTTGTTGTTGTATAATTTGAATTTGCGTAAGTATGTATGTATGTGTGTGATGATGATGATCATTACAAAGGTGCATAAAAAACAAGAAAAGAAAAAATACTTGAAATTCCTATGTGAAGTTTGAAAGGAATAAACATTTATTACATAGACGTAAAAAACAATGCACAAAAATACAATTTTTACAAAAAAGGCTTGCACAAAAATTTGTGCATCTTATAATTAATAAGGCAAGATAATTAGTTCAATATAAAGAATTATAGGCTCTTAAAAAGATATACAATTCAAACTTCCAATAATCAAAAAAAACCTTGAGAAGGTACAAGAAACATTAAAAACATGTTTATAAAAGATACACTCACCTGAAAGACAAAAAACAAAGAGACTTTGGCAAAATTCACTTGCATCTTAAGACTTTTTAAAAAATTGTTCTTTATCAAGAACACCATTTGATTCACAGTTTTTATTTGATTCACTTCTTTTCTTCATTTGGTTTTTCTGTGAGTAACAGCCCAGCTCATCCACAGGTGACAGCACAAAATAGCTTTTCATCTTGGAACCATATTTTTATGCTTTTGGGTGGAAATTTTCATGTCTCATTGTCTTCTAACTTCTTCAAAATTTTCATTACCTTCCTCTTGAAAATTATTACACCTTCTGGTTGAAAATTTTAATACCGTGTCAGTGTTAACACCTCCTTAATTTCCTGATTGTTCACTAGGGGACGCTCTCTCTACACTATAAATACTGGGTGATTTCTTGCCTCGTTCTTGTCTACTTTGCATTTCAGCAGACAAATTTACAAAATGGGATCTCTCGCAGAGATCTGCATTTTGCCCACTTGTGGGAAAACGCCATGAAACACACATGCATGTACATACAAACATTCACCAAAATACAAACTCTTTATGTTCACAAACAAACACAAATGATCATGTCTATACATATATTTGTTGATATATATATATATATATATATATATATATATATATATATATATATATATATATATATATTAGTCTTGTTGGTTTTCTTTACACTTCTTTATGGTGGATTCAATCTCTGAGTCCACTATGTTCATGTAGTGGACTTTTTCTAGCAGGAATAAATGCACGTGTTCCTAATTTAACAACATGTAAATCCATGGTCCGCTACAACTGTCTGGTTGAATTTTCATTACCTTCTAAAGTTCTCCATTGACCCGTCTTCTTATATATCTTTAAAGAGGCCCCAGGCAGGACTTAAATTTAAATTTACATTGGTGAAAGCCAACTTTTTGATAGGAGAGTATATATTTTTCAAATGTGAAAAACAAATTGCAAACAGTTAACTTTTTACCAAATTATTTCTGGCAGTTCTTTTTGAACCAATTGTAAATTTAAAAACTTAATTTAATAGACAAATGTAGTACATCAATTTTTATTTTTTTTTATTAACAATTTGGCTTTCTTTTAAATACACTTCTCCCAAAAGTAAGTGTAAAAGACAAACCTAGACTATTATACTATTTATTTATCTACACTTTTTTCATTAACTATTGTTTTTAATTACTTTAGATTACTTTCTAACAAAATTTTTTTGTATCTCAGGTGATGCTGGTTTTTAGATAAAATATTCAATTTTCATGACAGACATTTGTAGATATCAGATAAAATCTCATTGGTTTAGACATTCTCAGATATGAGATAAAATCTCATTGGTTTTGTCATTTGAATATATGAGATTGTAACAGCAGCCACACTAATAACAAGGAAAAAAGTGGAAATGACAGAACAATAAATGGAGATAAGATTTGGTTGAGATAACTGTTTCTATTTCCTGTGATCTACAAGGATTCATTGTTTGCTGATTCTGTGGTATTGTATATCAGTTGTGGTAGACTGAGAGCCTGTTCAGGCTATAACTCAAGGTAATAGTTGAGATAGACATGTGAAGAAAATCAACATGCATACATAGTTGACACTTAAGTCTCTGCTGCTGGTTGATAGAAGTGTCTTGGTATTGCTGCTGATGGTCTGGGCAGATGTGTAGTTTGCCTAGCCCAGTTAAGCCTGCTTGCTGTGGGGTCTGTCACTAATGCCAACTTGGTCAGATCTCTCTTTTTAGGTAAAATCAGCATTGGCTTTATAGTGAGTCACTGGATTAGCTTTTTCTGATTGAGTGGAAAAATATGTTTTATGACTCTGTTATTTTTGGACGGTATTTTGGAAATGGGTTCACGCATCTGGAGAAAATTAAGGTATGTTTTTGTCATATGAGCTGTGGATGCTAAAGTGAGCACTTCTGCTTGAGTTTATTGGATTTCCACTCACTGACAATAATCACAAGCAACGAGATATTGAATTATTGTCTCCTGACGATAATTACAGCTGAAGGAAGATTTGAAAGAATTTTTCTCTCTTCATGATGACTTTGATAGTGAAAAGATGTATTCTTCTCATTCCTCCCAGCATGTAAGTACCACAACTACAAATACAGAAGATTACTTTGAACTCTTCACATTCAATTTAATTTCTCATTTTTCCTTTTGTAAAATATCCTATCAATATACTTGTTAAAATTTCTTGGTTTAAATTCTATGCCTTATTTTTCCTTTGGACTCACTGGGCATCAAATGTAAGAGGAGCATAAAAATCTTATCAAAAGTGTTGAAGCCCACAACAATGAGTACAAGCTGAACCATCATTTTTAAATATTGTTTAACACACTCCTACCATTAACCAACTGGAAAATATATAAAAATTAACATAACTAAAAGGAAGAAGAAGAATAGTAACGCTAAGTAAAACATAAATTATATTTTGTAAGTATTTCTATACCCAATTTGGTAATTAACTTACTAGACTCTGTATATTGCCTTCACTTCAGTGCATCAATGTAGAAAGTTGGTCAGAAAGCTTGTTTTTCTTAAATGAAATCGAAATTCACTGAACTTTATATACTTGTGGATCTACCTGTACTGAGCTAAAATTCTGTTGGTTTACTGCTCCCTGATGATAATCACTGGCGGTGAGATTTTAAATCACCACCACCAAATGATAATTACGGATAGTGTGAGGTTTGAAAATGTTGCGGAATTTGAACTAATTGGATGTAACAGAAGGTGTAATTGTGTGAAGGCTTAAAAATGTATGTGTTTGTTAAACATTCATTCACAACAAATAAAATAAACAAACATTTGAAGGCAATTCAATTGGAAGAGATCAAGGAGAAACAACGTAGTTATAGATTTCAACAAATAACATGTATTTATATACGTTTAATATACACAAGTGAATTTGAAGATTGTTTGTTCAATGTGATAAGTGAGATAAAATTGTAAGGAGTGACCATGCAGTGATTTGGTGTATGAAAGCTTATAGTTAAGGTCTGTCTATGAAATTAAAACAATTTGCTTTCTGCAAGGTGAAATGTCACTTGTGTGAGTTCAAATATTAGTGTGTATGTGCATGACAATTGTAAATATTGTTTAAAGTCATAAGGAGTTATGTGCCTTTGATTGATATGATGTAAGTTGATTAAACACAATTACTACTTCGGTAGTGATAATGTTACTTTTTCTAGTAAACTGTAAGTTGGGTCAATTCACACATAAAGACATTATGAGTTGTGTTGAGCTGCTGAGAGAGAGAGAGAGAGTGGTAGTTGTTAAGTCAGTGTGCTGCTGCGTGTGGAGTTGGCATCTCTCAAAGACTTAGTTACTGACTGGTATGCTGAGGTTGATTAAATGTACAATTACTATGTCATAGTGGTAATGTCACTTTTTTAGTCAATTGTAATTTAAGTATCTTTGTGCAGCAATAGCCATGTGGGTTGTGTTGAGTTGCTGAGAGAGAGAGTGGTGGTTGCTGAGTCAGTATGTTGGCACGTGTGGTGGTTGTTGAATCAGTGTGTTGGCACGTGTGGAGTTTGTTGGTATCTCTCGCAACTTAGTTACTGACTGTCTGAATCAAGTGAAGTGATCCTATTTATTGATTTTTGGGATTTCAAACCGGCTCCAGATAGGTGAGTGGGAAAACAGATTTGTTGCAACTTGCTACATATTTTGGGACCTTTTAACCAATGAGAAGTCAAGTTTGAAAAAGGGAAGTGATGATTGGTTAAAGTTGGTTTGGGAGAAAAGTGCATTTTCCCTCAGGGGTGACAGGCAAATATGGAGGATTCCATAAAAGAATCCATCTCTTTCTCGGTGACTTTTCATAGCGAAAAAGATTGCAAAAATGTAAGTACCTCAACTACAGACACTAAAGATTGCTTTGGACACTTCACATTTAATTTCATTTCTCATTTTTCCATTTGTAAAATGTCCTATCAATATATTTGTTAATATTTATCGGTTTATATCCTACGTCTTATTTTTCCTTTGAACTTGCATATCTGCCAAAAACTGTTTGCAGGTCAAATGTGCCAGGAACATATAAAATCTCACTATAGTTGATTTATCAGGAAGGTCATTTCTTGAGGTTAGCAACCAGGGGAGGCAATCACAGCATGTAACATATTTGGAAAGTGCTTGAAACCCTTTATTTCACTCCTCAAGGACACATGGCACAGTGAATAAAGGCATTAGTTAGATCCAGTGACAGGACCCAAAGAGTGTGAGTTCAATACCTGGTTAAGGCAGTGGAGAACTTGGAGAGGGAAATTAACAGGAGACAACTGATAACTGACATCCATTAAACATGGCACATGGAACTAAAACAGTCTACCCCAGTGAGTGAAATAAAGGGTTCAGTTCGACATTCCAACCACCTGAAGAAGGCTGGAGCATACAACTGCCGAAACGTTGTAATAAATATGGCGACAAAGATGAGGACATTATTCTGAATAATGTAAATAATATACTGGCTTTGTTCACACTGTTGATTGTTGAATTACTGCTCCCTGATGATAATTACAGACAGTGTAAGATTTGAATGAATCCATCACTTTCTTGAGGACTCTTCATAGTGGAAAGACATTCTTTTTGCTCCTGCCAATATATAAGTACCTCAACTACAGACACAAAAGGTTGTTTTGAACTCTTCATATTTAATTTCATCATTTCTCATTTTTTCCTTTGTAAAATGTCCTATCGGTATATTTGCTAATATTTATTTGTTTAAATTCTGTGTCTTATTTTTCCTTTAGATTCATACAAATCCACCCCCTGACAATAATCACAAGCAGCAAGATATTGAATTATTTTCTCCTGACAATAATTACAGCTGGCACAAGATTTCAAAGAATTTTTCTCCCTTCATGATGACTTTGATAGCAAAAAGATATATTCTTCTTGTTCCTCTCAGCATGTAAGTACCGCAGCTACAAATACAGAAGGTTGCTTTGAGCTCTTCACATTTGATTTCATTTCACACTTTTCCTTTTTGTAATATGTCCTATGAATATATTTGTTAATATTTATTTGTTTAAATTTCATGTCTTACTTATTTTTACCTGGACTCACATGTGTCTTCCAATATTGTCTGTGGGACAAATGTACCCAGGAGCATTAAACATTTACTAAAAAACATCCACAACTCATATCAAAAGTGTTGAATCCAAAAACAAGTTAGAGATTTGAAGTTCCAACAGGGAAAACAGGTTTTTAAGGATTTTTCTTCTTCTTTCATCTTCTTCTTCAACAGCAGGGCAGTAGTCGAAATGAACTGAGATGGTTGAATCAGTGCCAGTGCAAGGGTCTTGTGCCCTTCCCTCCTCCTGAATCTATAAGTGGCCCCTATCTCAATTTTCATAAGGTAGTTTTCTTATAAAATCCAAATTTTATTTTAACTTAATTATCTTACTTATTATTAAACGCAGATTGTGTGTGTGTGTGCACATGTGTGTGTGTGTGTGCACATGTGTGTGTGTCTGTACGTTTATATATTGGATCAGATTTCCTACATTTTTCAAACGATTTCAACAAAACTTCACAGGACTGTGTAAAATTACCTTGCGGTGGTTCTGACAGCACCAAAAATTGGAAAAACACAATTGTTTTTGCACGAAATCAATTTGAAAACACAATAAAACATGATTCTGTCACCAGAATGAAAGGAGGACAACTCATATCGAGTTATACTTATTATAAAACCCAGATTGTTTGTGTGTGTTCATTTATATATGGGATCAGATTTCCTACATTTTTCAACCGATTTCAACAAAACTTCACTTTTTTTTTTTGGCAGGTAGTGTTTCTTATTGTCTTGCACACTTTTTTCTTTATTTTTACATTCAGAATGCTTTAAAAATTCCATTTACAAGACAATTCTTTATAATAAAATTCTATTCAATCAGTAGATTCATAACGATTGAAAACAATGTTTTTGTTTGAGTTTGGGTTTTGACCAATTCGTAAAAAAAAACAAAAAAAAAATCTAATTAAGACATGCGTGTCCGTCAACCTTAAACAATAATCTTTGTCAATTTTATTTTTCAGTCTTTATGATGGTCGATACTTGATCTATCTCTTACTGTTACATCCCCGGGCAACGCCGGGCTCTACTGCTAGTGTACAATAATGGTTGATCTATATAATAAATACCAATGTCAGTGTATCACTGTACCGCTTTTTTGACTTTACTCCTAGAGGCTACAGCCCAACATATACCATTTTGGAATCTGACTCCATGTGCAAATTGAAAACATTCTAGGCCATATCCAAACCTGCAATCCATAAATTTTTGATTCCTAAGTTTTCATTATTGTAATTGTTTTTGGAAATTTTTTATGTGATTTTTTGTGACAAATTTTTTGTACAATAACAATTTTTATAACTTGGAAATAAATTTGGAAATAATCAAAATTAATTTTGAAATCCATTTAAAGACACCCATGAAATAAAAATAATTGTTTGTATGGAAAGTAAGAACCTACATACATCAAATTGTCTTTAAATTAAGTGGAGGCAGAAGAATTATTGTTGAACTTTTAAAAGTTAAGCTTAGATATTAATGAAATACTTAAATGCAGCAATCAATTTTGAGTTCTTCTGTAGTTTATTGTTTCCTATCATATCTACTCCTCCCTACCTATTGTGATGAAGGTCCATTCAAGAGCCCTCCACTGGAGCTAGCTTAAATGCCGCCTGATAGGGCGGCTTTTAAGCTAGTATTGAATATTTTGACTAGTCCAAAATCTTCACCCCCTCTTTACCTCAACTTTGCACTAAGTTATTTATGAAAATTATATTTTAATAAAAGAATTAATATTTAAATTGTATGAGGAAAAAAATAATTAAAATGTTGGAAATGTGTAAAACTTAATATAGAAATTATTTTAATAAGAAATGGTAATTTTAAAATTGCATGAAAAATTAGGAAAATGTGTAAAAATTAAGGTCTAAGTTATTTTTAATAAAACAGATAATATTTAATTGTTTGTAAAACTAATTTAGAAAATTAGAATGCTACTAACATGGATTTTTTAAAAAAAAAATTGCCTAAATGAAGTCAGACTGTTTATAAAAAAAAACATTAATGAAAACTGATGTGTAAAGATTTGAAAAAAAAAGGCTCCAAATTGATGTTAGAAAACCCAACAAAATGAGGCCAGATTGTTTATAAAAAAAATCCCCCAACTGTTTAAATGTTTGGTGACAAAATTTTACAGAAGATGTGTTCAACTTTGATGTCAAAAAACAGCCAAATTAAAATTGCAAACAGGCATACTTTGATTGGATAGGGATTCTTGAGTTTTTAACTAATAGAGATAAAAAAGTATATACACCCTCAGAAGTTGTTTTTTGATCCTGTTGCAGTCACTGGCTCACTATATGATGGAAAATTTTGACTGCAAAGTCAGAATGGGCTAGACCACACCCAGCAAAATAGCTGTGATGTGAGGAGAAAGGAATGACCATCTCAGGCATGTAAAGCCTGCTGCTGTGAAAGGATTTGACTAGCCAAGTGAGAAAACTCTGAGTTGGGATGTTAAAAGACTGCTTTCTCATTCCACTTTGACTTTTGACATTTTGAATTGTGAACTTTTTGAAATAAGTAAATTGCTTTTGGCTTTATATGAACTCGTGCTTTAAAGGAGATTTCTTAAAATTCCTTTGTTGTTAAGGGAAAAATTTGTTTTTCATGACCTGTTGTTTTCTAAGAGAGAACAGATTTGTCTTGCAAAGAACTGTTAACTTGCCTTGATATAAAACACAAAGGAAAATGTTGTGAAAAGTTTGTATTGCATTTTGTACAATTTTTGTATTGTGAAAAATATTTTTTGTCATACTAATAAATTTTTGTTTCTTTACAAATTTAACTTTGAGTAAGAGGCTTGTCATTTTTGTTAACACCTTGTAAAAAGAAGTATAAGAGACTTGAAATTTCACAAGTCTGCCATTAAAACCCTCTTTCTTCCCTCCTTTACCCACCAGATTTCTTTTTCTATTTTTTCTCTTTATATTTTTAAAATGGTTTTGTAGATTCAATTTAAATTTTGTACGGTAAAATTAGCAACTCCCTATGTGAATCATAACATATAAAGAATGCTTTTTAAACTGTTCAGTTGTCTCATCATTTGTTATGATTCACATAGGGAGTTGCTAATTTTAATTTTTATTTGCTAATAACTTATATAAAGAATGCTTTTTAAACTGTTCAGTTGTCTCATCATTTAAGTTATACATTATACAATGAAAATGAGAAGAGAGAATTGCAAGGAGTCCAAATACATGTATCTGTTTGAAATTGAGTGAAACACTTATCTGAAATTGATCATCTCTACATGCAAGCTGCTAATGGCCCACTGACAGGCAGCTGATGGTAATGTCAGTGGTCCTCTGGTGGCAGCCACTGATAGGCTACCAGTGGTCCTCTAAGAGGAACATGCTGGCAGTCTGACAGCAGGCCACCAGCGGTAAATGCTAGTGGCATGCCACCCAGTGGCAGATTGGTGGCTTGCGTGTATGGATATTCTTTTTCCAATGTCTGCATGTCAATGTATTATTCAGGTTTGCTTGTGGCCAGCATTGCCTGTTCTTTGGACTTGGCTAAACTGCATCCAATTGTAGCGAGGTGCAAAACGGACGACGGGTCAGCAATAAAAATGTGAAGGATTGTCAATCAGATGTAGCGGACCCCACCACATTTATTTAATTTTAATTAGGAATGACGTGGAAAAGGACAAGCAAAGACTCTGGAGGTCACCATCAAATGTGGCGGCCACATGCCATTTATATTTGACGTAAAATAGCACATAGTAAAAATACAAGACAGAACGTAATGGTTCAAAACATAACATTTGAATTTATTTGTTTTGATGTTTTGATATAAGCTAAAGGTGTGATAGAGTTACCTCTCTTAGATTTGGAAAATATTTATACCGGAGCACATGAAGTTAGAATTGATTATTAAACTGTAGTTTTAGAAGAATAAAGTTCCTGTTGCATGTTAGGAAATGTGAGTTGGAAAAGTTGGTATAGTTCAGAAGAGTTAAGAGTTTGTACTTGTGTGAATGTTGGTAATGTTCTTTAACGTCTGACTGCAAGGTCAAGACGAGAGTTCTTGAAGGTCGCATTTTGGCAGCAAGGAGCAAGGAGATGAAGGAGAAAATGGAGAGAGAAGGCTTACTCATATTTTGTTTATATAAGGTGGTGTATCACGTGATCGGCTCCCAGCTTAGTGTGCGGGAAATATCATTCCTCGCGTGCAGGCAATCTGATTGGTTGGAATTGACCAATCAGCGAGCTAGTTTTGAGGAGATTAGCCAATGAATGCTTGTCGTATGATCTGTATGTCTGTAGGTGTGTGATGGTGATGATAATAACCACACAATCACATCTGTCATCTACAGGGCTTCTCACCTTTGGGACCTAAAATGCATTTGGCACCTAAATTTGGGTCTTACCGATTATTATCAGATAACTGGATTCATCTTCTCTAACAGGGTTCCTATCAACCAAGAGGAGATAACCTATTTCTTTTCATATTTGTTTTGTGTGCTTCAAGCTTGACCAATTCTGATCTCCATCTCCTTTTCACTTGACTGAATTCAAGCAGCAAGGCATTTGAAATTATTTCCTTCTAATGTGATTCACCCTCTGCTCTTTGGTACTGAGAGCTGAACTTGAGCAAAGATGAGTGATAGTCTTGGCAGAACATATATGTAGATGCTTAGGACTATATTTAGTATATCATGGAAAGAATACAAAACAAACAAGGACCTCTTTGGAAAACAGCAAAGTGTGACATAATCACTACCCTATAGAAAACTGCAATTCAATGGCTACCTATGGAGGAGAAAGGAAGAACTGTGAAGTAGATAGTCTTGTGTGACTCTGAACATAGAAAACAAAAAAGGAGACTGACTAAACCATATGTGGATCACCTAAGAAATAATACTGGCTTGATGAGTGAGGAATGGATGAAACTAAATTGTGTTAGAAGAAACTTTATTACTTGGTTATATACTGCCTTTAGTTATCTCCATTTGATGAGAAATCATTTATAGAATAATTTCACACTGGCTTGTGAAAATCTTTTTCTCAAATTTGCATGTGTAGTGAAAAGAGTTATTATTGTTATTTTCTAAATGGTCCCAAAATAATACGTGGTAGGTCTACAAATATATCCGCAAATATTTTGGCATTATTTACCCTTGTAATGGTTGTTTATCAACCCAACCTTCTGATGGGATTTCATTGGTTAAATAATATACAGATAGTTTAATTCCTATAAAGTGACTATTGAAAGTGAAAGAGAATGAAAAATCTTTAGAAGAAACCAGAAACCCAATACTAAATAGGGAACAAGGGATAAACCTCTACTCCTGCAAGGTGATAATGCCACTAAGATGCAAGGGGCTACTGGGAGTAAATGAGACTGAAAAAACCAGAAACCCAATCCTAAACAAGGGATAAACCTCAACTCCTTTTCAAAAACAGGAGTAAAGGAGTGTGAACTGAATGATAAGCTGTTTAGGAAAAAAATAGTTAATAAAATTTTAAGCAGAGATATTAGAAGTATGGATCTGAAGTAGACGTTAGAATCTGGAGTTATCTCGAATAAAACTTCTTTGCCAATTTATATTTAAGAAATTACTCAAAAACCGATGCCCTGATTGAACTGAGCAGTTTAATATTGTGCTAATGAAAAATGTGCTATGCTGTGCAGTTTTATTTTTATATTAAACAAACACATTATAAAAATCTTAAATAAAAGGAACACCTTCACAACTTGTGCATTATTTTACTGGAGTGTTACAAGACTGTGACCAATTTTTTTCGTAATTTAATTTGAACGTTTATTACTTTGTTAACAGTTGAGTTAACTAATAACATTTTTTTTGAAGTATTATTACTTATTTTATTATTCTAGATAAATATGACTTTCTTATGAAAAAAAACAACAACACCGTACTGTATAAATATATCTCATGTTGAACTTTACATATGTCTTTATTCCTATCCGATTTTTTACATGTGAGAATTGTTTATATTCATATAAATGTTATTAAAGATCATTTATCAATTGCTGAGAATGAGAATTCACATAAACGGAAGTTTGAATAAAAACTTATGCAGCCGCATACGATTTTAACAAAGGATATCAAATAAAAAAAAAAGTGAAATCAGAATATAGAAAGCTGAATTTAATAACTCTTCATTAGGAATAATTTATCTGAAATTATGTTTTAATAAAAGTTCTAGTCTTACTTATTAGTAAATTGATATTTTTATGCTGTAAGCGGCAGATTTTCTGCTTATTGATGCCGCCATTTATGTCGACAAACGTTTTGATTGCGTTGTTTTGTTGTTAACAGAAAAAGTGGACAACAAATAATTTAGTCGACATGGCGGATGCTGCGGCTAGATCACTTCAGTATGAATACAAAGCGGTAAGAATTATTTCATTTTAATTTTTGTCTTGTTCATATTTAATTCATCTGATGTTTAGTTTGCACGTGTCTCCCGTATAAACCAGCCATGTTTCTTTATTTCATTCAGGGAAATTATTTTTATTTTTTACTCTGTCTCATATTGCGTAACATAAAAAAAGATCCAAATCCCAGTAGATTTTTATTTAGAAAAGAGTTTCACGAGTAAATGAATCAGTTACAGATGTTCCGTTTTTCTAAAGAACATGATTAGTGTTTATAGTACATTTTTTTCCATGTGTAAATACTGGAGATTGAAATTGAAACTTATATTGTCTGTTGGTGTTTTTCAAAAACGTTCCTAAGTTTTTTTTTCACTGTTGCAAAAAAAATAAAAAAATATTGTTCATTTTATTTATTAAAATAACCAACTATCTCTGGGTTATCTGCAATTTTTATTACTTTTTATTTTGTGTCTAGTCTACAATTTTAAAACTAAAAAAAAGTATAGATGTTTTTTGCATCATTACAAAAAAAATTATCAATAAATTGTTGAAAGGATATAAAATTTTTTTTTGATTGTTGGAGATTAAATATTTAATAAAACGTCCAAGTTATGACCGTAAAAGTTTATAGACGAAGAAAATATTTCGTTTTTTTTTTGTTTTGTACAACATAAAAATTCTTCCGTTTAACTTTACACTACAGGAAGTCATTTATTTTTCCAAATAATTTTCACGAACTTTTTTAGAGATTGGAGATATTTTTTGCAAATTTTTTATTTATTGTTTACTGGCTTTTAAAATTCGAGTCTAATAAACTGTGCAGAGCTTTTAAAAAATGCGTTTTTTCTACTAAAAAGTATACATAAAGAAAGAAAAATGATATATATATTTATTTTTTTAATTTTCTTTCGTAATTTTATTTTGGTTATTTGCTAAATTTCCACATAGACTCAAGTTTAAGAAAATCGTAGTTTTTACTGATTTGATTCTGAATTTTAAATTCTCCCTCACCATAGAATCAATAACACTAACAGTAACACATAAGTGACGAACCTAAAATTAACTGAGTCTGTTTAAGGAGAAAAATAATACAAGACTAGAGAGAAACGTAGATTTGAGAAACGTGGAGAAGGAAACTATTAGGTTGGTGCAAAAATAATTTCGTTTTCTCACATGGTAACATATGTTAGAAAACGAAATTATTTTTGCACCAACCTTTAGTTGCCTTTCTCAAGAACAATCTTGGTAATTCATATATATTAAAGAAAAAAGAAGCCTTATAAGTTATAATCAACCATATGAAACATCTTGATCTCACCTTTTAAAGAGAAAAAAAGAATTTCATGAATTGATGTCATTTTTAGAAGAAAAGATATTTTCAATTGAAATTAAAAATTTTTTTTTTTAGAAATGTAGTCTCCCTATTTTGGCCTTCATCAAAATTCATTTATGTTGTATCAGAATTTCGTAATTCTCCAAAAATAAACAAAAAAACTTGGAACAGAATTCTTCAGTCGCTCACTTTTTTTTTTTTTTTTTTGTTGCTCAAAGATACCAATTACAATTATTTGCATAATCAAAAAATTTTCTATCCTTGAAAGATTTAAAGTAAACACAGGTGCACTACCAATTTTTCTGGTTGGTTGGGTTTTATAGCATATCAACCACTGTGGGTCATTTAATGCCAAATTAAGGTAGGTATATATATATATATATATACATATACACACATACATATACACATATACCTATTAAATATACAGTACTATTAAACATATAGCTGGCAACATTATTGTTTCACAAACGTATAGCTGGCAACATTATTTTTCTGAAAACATTATCTGAAGCCTTGTTGTTGGACGTAGTTTATCGTCATACCCAGGACGCCCAATATTTCTGGCAACTGATAGTCTTTAATCTACACAAAATTACATACAAGCATTTGGATTTTGTGTCATTGTCAGACTAATTCATAGGTTGGCCATAGTTGGTGTTGTATTTAATAATAGTTTAATATAGGTTTTTAATGACGATTGAAACTACAAAGGCTCCTACAGAAAGTAGTGAAGGAAAGCGAGAAGAAAGGACAAAAATCAGTTGCATGAAGGCAATGTATGGTTGTCAGTAAAAGAAACAGCCCAACATGTAAATTACAAATTGGAGATATCAAAATTAAGCAAGTTTAACAGTTTAAATATCCAGGAAGTATTTTAACAGAGGATGGAAAGTGTGACACTGAAATCGGAATATGAATGGGGATAGTGAAAGCTAAGCAAAGTATTAAAAAACAAGGAAAATTTCATTAGAAACATAGAAAAGAGTACTTGCCTTTTATATAATGGTGGTCCTCCTATATGGCAGTGAATACTGGACAATCTCACCACAGAAATATTGTTCTGCAGAAGGATGCTGAGAATATCATGGACTGAACATGTGAACAATGATAACATTTTAGATAAAATGGAGACAAAAAGGACACATACTTAACACCAGAAAGAGAAAGTTGAAATTTCTTGGGCACATAATGAGGAAAGAGGACTTGGAAAATTTGACACTCACAGAATAGATTAAAGGTTAGAGGTACAAAGGAAAACTGCCCATAACCTAGGGATTTAGGGGAGATCGCAAAAAGACAAAATTTACTAAGAACAAGAAAGGATAGGAAATTGTGGAGAGCCATGATCACCAACATCCTGAAGGGACGTGGCACAAAGAAAAATTGTTAATGTTTCTTAAGAGATATGAAACAAAAAATTAGTAAATATGTAAACTATATGTTCATATTATGGCTATATTTACAAATTTAACTCCAAATATTCTAAATTGCATTGATTTCTGTACTTGTGCAAATATATCACATTTGCTTACAATGTGTGGTTGTGTTTGTTACAGTTAGCTGATGATTTGAGAATTGAATATATATGAATCAAGTAGAAGCTTGAGTTTTGTAAAATTGTTACTTGACTTTTGAAATTGCCAGTTAGTGTGTGTAGTGGCAGTAGCAGCTTAGTTTATTTAATAACTGAAAGCTACATAAAAGCCAAACTTCTATAAATCTCCTGTTTTAGAAACCACTGATCAACTCCACTTGACAAGTTCTGATTGACCTCAGTCTCCTTGTACCTGTTGTTATTTAAATATGCATACATCACACACATTTATTTTTATATGAGAGAGAGGTAAGTTCAGGGAATTCAGCAATATTTCCAACATCTGTGTTCCCTGTTCAAAGTTTATTTTTATTTATTTACTTATTTTTTATTCACTTTTCTTTCACTCACTGATAATGTTGGTAGTAAATGCAGAAAAGAGGGAATAATGTAATTCAGTTGGATGGATATTTGCCAGTTTGTACCATGGTAAACTTTATTGGATAAAGAATTTTTGCCTCTAAGAATAGGAGTTCAAAACATGTTTTCAGTTTAGCATTTGAATTCTTTCCTTGTCTGTAAGTGTTGATGATTTATCATCATATCTAGCAGTGTATTAGAATTATATCATGCTTGACTTGTTTTGAAGCAAGAAAGAGGATGAATTTTAAAGAATCAATGACTTTTAGATTCTCAGTAGAATTCTATTTTTAGCATGATGACTTTTAGATTCATGTGAAAACAATCAGATCAGTTTTTATTAATTTTGAAACATTTTTATGCATTATTGCATCCAATATGAGTTAAATAGCAGAGTAGACTGGGATCTCTAGACTTGGGTGATCATTTTAGGAGAAGGGAAACTGTATTCAAAAGCAGTCTGAAGAGGGATGTCAATCTGTCTTACCCTAGACACACCCACTGTTGTTACAGCTACAGTACATGTGCTGCCCCTACAATCTTAACGAGTTATATGACTCCTAATGTGACATCAATTAATATATATTATTTTTATGAAATCTACATAACAATCTAAGTTGCTTACTTTTAAGGAACACATATGCTTTATAAAGAAAAAAAATTAACATAAGAATTATACACAAATTTATGGATTTTGTTGTCCAAAGATAAGTTTGAACACTTGTTTGTATCTTGTTGACATTATCTGAATAGGACACATATGCCAGCCAGATCAGAAAATTGATATCAGCAGGAGCCAATACTGTAGGTTTGGAGGTATAGCAATATGGTCACATGTTTATTTGGTGATATCTAATGGCATCTTAGAAAAGCAGAAATACATATGTGTGCTTACAGTGTTAGATTAGTTTTGAATTTGCAGTATATCTAACATGAGGAAATAACTATCTTTATATGGGTGTGGGAGGGGATGCTAGGGATATGGCTTGGGGGCCCAGAAGGTGGCACCTAGAAAAAGTTTGGAAACCACTGATCTAACCAATCAGCAAACTAGTGATGGTTCTGGAATGGTATGGAGTAGGTCCTATTGGAGTTTGGAAGAACCACTGGTGAAACTGGAATCTGTCTTAACAGGTGTGACATAGAAAGATCTTGTTGCAGACGATTGATATTCCTAGTATTGCCATGTTAACCAGTTCAAGCATGATAATGCAATCTTTCATCACTCCATTGTGTATGGGTGATATGAGACTGTGGTTCCAGTAACACTTGGCTGATGTTCAGGTACTTTGATATCATGCTCACCAGATTTAAATCCCATTGAGCATGTATGGAATATGTTGCAGAAATCACTAAATAACCATCCAATAAGCATAAATCTGTTATGAAGAGCCATGGGCATTACTAATATATATATATAGTAATCTGTTGGTATAATCCAGGCGAGTCCTATTAACACAACATAGAATTTGAAATATATTAAAACAGACTCGCAAAAGAGCGCTCTATGTTTATTCACAATAAACAGAGCAAATTTACTTTACAATTGGAATTACAATACCTTTAGTAAGTGAACATTTTCACCTACGAATTTTAATTTTAAAATTCACCGGAAAAAATGGTCATTTACTAAGGGTATCGTAATTCCAATTGTAGAGGGTGTGTGTGTGTGTGTGTGTGTGTGTGTGTGTGTGTGTATATATATATATATATATATATATATATATATAATGAAGAAATATAGTCTTATGGTGTGCTATATTTATGGGATAAAGGGCTCAATATCAGAGATAGAGCGTGTGTAAATATAAATATAAAAGTGAACATAGAAGTCAAGACTTAGAGGTGACAGTCTGTTTCATGCTATATGCAATCGTCAGGCCACGTATGCTGTTATTTTTCTCGGCTATTTATATATATACGGGTCAGTGGTGCATTGTGGGTATTCTATTATGGCGGTTATTTTACCGGAAGTCGTTTATTTATTTATTTAGGTTAAATTATTTTCCTTGTTTTTATTTTTTGTTTCTTATTTTATTTATTTATTTACTTATTTTTTAATCGGTGTTTTTTTTATTAACGTAGTAAAAATTTGTTTATATCAGTTATTTAATAGTTTTGTTTTGGTTTGAGAATTTAATCAAAGCTATTTGTTCGGTTTTTGGGGTTGGTTGTTGTCGTTTATTCTAACTATTATTTTGGTGGGAACAGTTTTTAATTTGTGTTTATTTGGGTTGATTATCTTTATTTGTTTTTTCTAACAGTAACTTTATCGGGATTGGTTAGTTTATTTATTTACTTGGATGAATTTAGGTCAATTTATTTTACTTGTATATTTTCTCTTTTCGGTTTTTAAGTAACGTAGTATATATTTATTTATTTTTTATTTTATTTTATTTTTTATTTTGTTTTATTTTATTTTATTTTTATTTATTTTGTTTTATTTTATTTTATTTTATTTTTATTTATTTTGTTTTATTTTATTTTATTTTATTTTTATCGTTATATAACAGTTATAGCTATTTTTCATCCGATTTTTTGGTTTGATTTTTTAGTCTAACTAATATTTTGGTCATCATGGTTTGCTACTTTGTTTTTTACTTTATTTATTTGGGTTATACGTTTCTTAAAAACACCGATTAAAAAATAAGTAAATAAATAAATAAAATAAGAAACAAAAAATAAAAACAAGGAAAATAATAAATAAATAATAGACTACTCACAATGCACCACTGACCCGTATATGTATAAATAGCCGAGAAAAATAACAGCATACGTGGCCTAACGATTGCATATAGCATGAAACAGACTGTCGCCTTTAAGTGTTGACTTCTATGTTCACTTTTTTATATATATATATATATATATATATATATATCTATATCTCTATATATATATAATGTCTCCATGCAAAGACTTCAGCATTTTGTAGGTTCCATATCATGTCGCCTTTATTCAGGCAAAGGACAGTCTGGAATAGTCATGCTGGTGGGAATTTGTCAACTTATACTATAAGTGTGCTGTTTAAAATGAATGTTTTGCCGAGAAGTTTTGGTTCCGGCAATAAAATAATTAGAGAAAATTATTTGAAGAATTATAAGCGTTCTATACAGAAAAAAGACGAAAATAAAAAGCACCATACTAGGAGAAAATTTAAGGGAATAAGTAATGTTTTTGGCACTTGTAGTTAGTACACAAGAATAGGTAGCAGTGTCTAATTTTTTGGACAGTTCAGTGTATTAGTTTTTAGTACTTTTTTTTTTTTAATTTTTTTTTTTTATTATTTCTATTTTCGTTATAAGTTCAGAAAAAATAGTTAAATATTTAGAAGTTACTTGAAATAAGCAATTCATGAAAAATGTTTCTTTTTTATTTACAGTGGTTCCAAAGATATGCTTGACCTTACCTAAGATTAATGTTAAAATTTACTGTGAATAATCACTTTCTGCATGTTATTTTTCCAGAACTCTAATCTTGTACTCCAAGCTGATCGGACGCTTATTGACCGTCGAGCCAGAGATGAAGCTACTGGAGAGGTTATGTCCCTTGTGGGCAAAATTGAGGGAACGAGGATGGGAGACAAATCTAAAAGAACAAAACCACCACAAATGGAAGAACGCAAAGTCAAGTGGGTATTTTTTTTTTTTTAAATATAAACTTTGTATGTAAATTTATTTTTATAATTGTTGCAATAAACTTTTTTGAAATTAACAAGGTTCTGATGAGTTTCTTTTTGAAAATATCTTTGTAGTTTCTATTTTTTTTTTTCTCTCTTAATATTTTAATACTTAGTTTTTTCTGTAGGAAAAGGCCTTTAGTTTATGACTTATTTATGATTTAGTTGCATTACATGTTATCATAAATATGTGTTGGTATTTGTTATAACTTTATCCTTAATTTCTTCTGATATTGACCCTTCAGTTTATAAAGAGGAAAACATAAATTTTTGTCTCTAGCTTGTAAGATACAGGAGAATTTTTCTTTCCTCTTAATGTAATCCATCAGCAATCTATTTTTTGAGTTTTGTGTTTAATTTATTCTTTATTGTGTTTGAGCAAATAGCAGTATGCATTTTGTTTTGGCATTTGTTTTGTAGTGAATGAGCTGACCTGTCCTTTGAACAGAAGTAGAGATTTATTTCCTGTTTAGGATTGGGTTTCTGATTCCTTCTAAAGTCTTCTCATTCTCTTTTACACAACCCCTTGCATCTTAGTGGCATTATCACCTTGCTTGGGGTGAAATGATTAAAAAAAAAAAAGATGCCACTTTATTATAATTTTTCATATTCTATCTGTAACAACTCTTGGTATCTCTCACATACAAATTGGGACAGTGATTGACTGGTTATACCTTAATGTCTACGGTAAGTGAGGCTTGCTTTGCTGTAATTGCTTCTGGTAGCTTAATGGTAAAGCGTTGCTCATGTCCTGTACATACTTTTGTGGAGTATTGGGCTACAGCCTCATAGTGCTAAGCAGTACTGCTTTGGTTTAGCAAGTAGGATTTTACGAGATGGAATTGCTAGCATCATGCCCAACTGGTCTTGAATTCAGAATTGTCTTTCTAGACTGGGTTGCCTACCAAGGCTAAAGAATCTACTCTACCCTCTGATTTAACCCATAGCTGGAGGGAGAAGAGATGGATTCATACCTTTCTCAAAAGTATTTTCATGAAAGCAGATGTAATGAACTCAACTGGGATTCAAACACTGTTCACCAATTTCTCATTGTGAGCCACTAATCATTACACCATCAGCACATATACAATGGTAAAGCATATTTAGCTTTAAAGCAGTTTCTCACATTACAAGGGTTGTAAAATTTCAATTCCTGCTAGAAAGCATATTTTCTTTATGAAGACTTTCAGTCTCAAGGCTGGTAGACAATTTCACTGTTTTAAACGAGCAGGTGTATCTCCTCAAGTATGTGTAATCACTTAATGTAACATAGTAGTTGGAAATGTTGGTTGTATGAAACTATTTAGTATTAAGTCATTAAAAGCTAGTAGATAGTATGTCTCATAAGAATACTTATTAACTACTCTATTAATCATTTGGTATAGATACCAGTGTTGACATTTTTGGACAGGGTGAGTTTGATTTTACTTTGTCTATCTCTTTGTTTCTAATTCCATTTGAAAATTATTTTATTTTTTATTTAAAATTTCTCTCCTGTTTTTGGTATGTTTTTTTTAAAGACGGAAAAAGAGAGATGAGGCCCAAAGAGAAGTGATGAAAATGAAGGGTACCACCCTGTTGTCTGAGGGCATTAATGACATGGTAGGCATTATGTACCGACCAAAAACCCAAGAGACCAGACAGACATATGAAGTTTTGCTTAGCTTCATACAAGCAGCTCTTGGAGATCAGGTGAGAGAGTGTTTTCTTATTTAAATCATTGTTACCAGTTCTTTTATAGACTTTCTGTATGATCATTGTAGGAAAGTGGAAGAGGCCATAGAATGTTGGTCTGTAAATACCTACAAAAGAATAGTCTTGTTTGCACCTTAACTGATCAATGCCCATTATCCAATTTTCTACCCAATGTACTGGTTACAGGTAGAAACCAGTACTTAAGACTGGATTGAAAAAATAAAATTTATCAGAAATCTATAATACTGGTTTTATGGTGGATATTAAAAATTGTTTCATTAGAATATTATGTTTCTTCTTTTAAAAAGGCTAGAAAAAATGTATATCTAAAGAGGCAAAGAAAAGAAAATGATAGAGCAATTGTTGATTTACTTTTTTTTTTTTTTTTTTTTTTTTTCAACTATTTGAAATTTAATTTACATCTTATAAAAGTTTCGTATTGGTCATTTTGGCCCCCAAAGAAAACCTGAAAAGCAATGCAAATAGCTTCAGAAAGTGAGGGTAATAAGATTTATAAGAAATGAGGAATCAATATATATCCTTGGTATGACTGATCTGGCAGTATTTTCATTATTTTCCTAAATGTGTATATTAAATATTTATTTCTTTTTTCATCTTAAAATTTAATCTTTTACTCATTTAGGAGAAAAAATTGTTTAACCTTTTAGCATTCAGTCCTATGAATATTGGCTCTCAATGTTCAACCCGACCCATGTATACTCAGACGTAATATATGACATCATTGCAAATAATACAGGAAGGTCATGCAAACAGTGACACTTTGAGGGTTAATGACTATAAAATAAGTTTTATTCTAAGTGAATCTGATGTGCTCATTATTTTTCATTAACTGTTTTTTCAAGCCACTATATATATAAAGTTATGAACTGGCAACATGTTGATGTGAATGCTAGCTTCAAAAGAAAAGATAGGATTGCTCAGATAGAAACACATAACACAGGTGTCAATTAACGACATACACAGGATGAAAGTTTAAAAACAATTTTATATAACAACAATTGAATAGGGAGAGAATGTAAGATTAACAAGAGGCACTTGATACAGGATGTCACTCTGATTATGTGTGACTTGTAAGTTGAAGTGTTTATAACAGCAAAGAAAAGTTCTTTAGAATGTCTGAATTAAAATCTGTAATTATAACTGTAATATAAACTTGGAGATTCCAGAAAGTCCTATTTTGTTCCACATCTAGTAATTGAAATAAATCCAAGATAAGGCTGGGAAGATTTCCTTGGGAAATGATATTTTCTTATTTGGCACACATCTAGTAATCAAATAAGTCCATAGGCACATTTCTAATGAGTGCACAATGGTAGTCAATTTATTTATGACTTGATGTAAGTGGAGATTTTCTGGAAACTGAAAATATATTTTAAAAAATTACATTTGGTGCATGTCATGTAGGCTTTGGTGACTAACTTTTACTTATTCTATTAGGAGATCAAATTGACTGGTTGTTAAGTGATCCATATTCTATCCTGCCATCTCTCAGTCTAGACAGGAAATAAAGGAAGAGAAGAAGGAAGATAGAAAGAGGAAGCACAAAGAAAGTGTGTCCCTTGATGGATTGATAATACATCTGATTTTAATTTAAGTATTGAGGGCCATGTTACAATGTTGGAAAGTGCCTGAAAACCATACCACAGCTTGACTTAAGTCTTGTGGGTGAAATTGGGTAAACAGAACACTTAGGGGGGCTGTTAATAGCTGTGCTAGCACAAAGTTACAAGTCATTGTGACCAAGTGTTTGGGTGTGCTGGCATTGTTCAGATTATTGTTCATGCTAGATAACACACTCTCTTCCAGAAACTGTAACTACGGTCTGCTCAGCATAGTTGCAGCATAAACCACAGGTTGACTCTGTGGGTGTCGAACGAACACAAATGTGCCTGAGTGAGCGTCTGCAATAGGGATTTGCTAGCCACCCTAGTAGATGGGTATTATTGAATATGAGTGGCTGGCTATTATTATTTTTATTCATATATATATATATATATATATATATATATATATATATATATATATCTATATATATATATATATATAAAATAAGTATAAAAATAAAAGAGGATGTTTAAAGATGGTCTGATATGTTAATTTTACAATGATAATTTAAAAAGAGCAATGCTAATTTTCTTTCCAAAACTTAAAGATAATATTTGTTTCAGTGGGTCAAATAAAAATGAATAGAGTAAATTTTAATTTCAATTTCTAAGTCTTAAAGCTATTCAGGTTTCTTTTTGTTTTTTAAGTCCCTATATATATTATATATATATATATATATATATATATATATATATATATATATATATATATATATATATATATATATATATATATATATATATAGTTTTGGAGTTAGAACACACTCAGAATTGTTTATCATTAATCTTTATTCATTTATACATTGGTTACTTTTGAACACCAGTCATGTTAAGGTTGTCATTTTGAAGCTAGACATATTTAAATCTTTTCTTACCAGCCACGAGATGTTCTGTGTGGAGCGGCAGATGAAGTCTTAGCTGTGTTGAAGAATGATCGTATGAAAGACAAAGAACGCAAAAAAGAAGTTGAAAGTTTGCTGTCTACCTTGGCTGATGAGCGGTTTGCCCTTTTAGTCAACTTGGGCAAGAAAATTACAGATTGGGGATCAGAAGAGAAAATGCAAACAGGTGAAATATTTAAAAAAATTTTCATTTTTCTTTCATTCAGTACTTCCCCAGTTATCCAGGCATGTTTGGTGTTGAAAAAATTTGTCTGGATAGTTGAATACCTAAATTATGGAAAAAGAACGAGGAAAAAAGTCCTTTTCTGAGTCCCACCTGATTTAAACATCTGTCAAACACAATAATTGTCTCCGTGTTTGAAATCGAGCTTTGGAGAGGTTGAACATCAGCATTGGCAATATCCTCAATCTTTTGAATAGGAGTGGAGGCTTATCATTTGTTTCTGGTTCCTTCTAAAGTCTGCTTCAGCTCTATACTCCTAATGCTCAATCTTTCCTATGCTAATATAAGTGCACACAGTAACCCTCTATTTTCAGTGGCTCTTGGGCCTTGTATTTGATGAGCATTAGTTTAAAAAAGAAAAAAATAATTCTTTGCTTCACCATTTTCTGGCATGGTTCATAGGCCTTTACCTTGGAAGATAAAGGTAACACCTGTTTGATCAAAATTCAGTCCTTTTGTTGTGAGACTGAAGGACCTTGACAGGGTGCAGGTCTGGGCAATGGCATATGGAGGCTCTGTGCCATCCGGACCCCCCCCCTACACCTTCTCGGCTGTACCAAAAAGATCCGAAGGAATACATCGTATTGCATTTGCGGTCACTTGACTGCAGGAGTTGCTAGAGGGTTTTCAATGGTAACAGCCAATTGGGGCTCCACTCTGGATTTTTTGTTTGGATTTACTTCTGTAGCCGTTTTATGTTTGGGTGTGATTGTAAGGCTGCAGAGGTTTAAAAGCAAGGTTTTCCTTCCACGAGATGGACTGCATTCCTAGATTGATGAACTCTGAGCCAACTGGTTATGAGGTGCCAGTGGTCTTCAACCCAATTATACTGCATTATAAGTTCAACAATATCCTGGTCACTTAGATGTTTATTTTCAGGGTCATCTGCATTGAAATGGTTATTTATCTCTGCTTCATTTATAGCAATATTTAACACTGCAAATTGCTTAATAAAAACATGGTCTTCTAAATTGTTGAATTGCTTGTCTGTGATGCATTATTAAAGTGGTTTTAGTTCATATAATAGAAAAATGTTCAGATTTCAATTTTTGATTTCATATCTTGTCCAGATAATCAAGGTATAAATAACTGAGGAGGAAATACTGTGATGACACTTATCTTTTTTTTTTTTTTTTTTCTTTAAAATTTGCTATGGTAAAGTTACAACACCAAATGCCATTATATGTTTATATATTTAAATCTTATTTATCTGTTAATAAAGGTATTTTTCCTGGGTAGGGTAGCTTGCTATGTTGTAGTGGTTAGCAAGTTAATCTTGCTTGACCATTATTACTGTAGTAAGTTTGTTTCTCACTGGGTGCATCACACTTGTTATCTTGCATCAGACTCTAAGCTAAGCTTAATAAGTACACTAATTTGGGAAAATAGATTTTTTCTTTAAATTATTTTATATGGTTACAATTTATGTAAGAAATTAGATTACCTATTTCAGCCTTGAATAAATATTTGTTTCATTTTTGTTTTCACTGAAATATTTAAAAAAAAAAAATTGTCGACACACTGACAACTTCATAATGAATAAACAAATTTCTTTACACATAATTGCAACAAAGAATATATAGCAAACAAGCCCTACAAAAAAAATAATACAAATATTGTTTCTATCTAATAATGTCTGCTAAGAAAGTCGGTTCACTGTGTCTTGCAAGACAATTTTTCTCTCCAGAATTGATTTTAGATATCTGTAAGTCTGCCAATTGTTCATGCTTGGAATATTGCTGCCACATGTGGTCTGGTGACCCTACTATTTACCTTGAAATATCCCAAAAAAGAATCAGCAACATTATTGAACCTGATCTGGCAGCTTGACTTCAGTCACTTTCCCACTGCCATAAGATTGCCTCCAAGTATTTTTTCTATAAATATTTTCATGATAATTGTTCGATGAGCTCTTTGCTATGATACATAGACTTTATGAATTTAAGTGCAGTACTTGATTGGTGCCGAGATCTCATTAATTTACAGTTGAGTCCGGCTTGATGTTGCAGTAAGTTCTATGCTAATGGTTTCTTTTCTTGCACTTCTTGCTTGTGAAAATCCCTTCCAGCTCCATGCTTTCCAATCAGCTTTAATCTGTAAAAATTTAAATGCAATCTCAATAGCTATCCATGTCGTTCTGATTACTCTTTTCTCTCTCCCCACTCATTATTAATGTTTCTGCTTCTAATTCTTCCACACTCTGTAATCACTTGTGTTTTAGTTCCTTTACTGCCTTGCATGGAGTGATACTGATTTTTTAAAAAAAATATCCTCCTCACATCTTTTTTTTTTTTTTTTTTTTTGTTAGCAACAACTCAATTATGAAAACTTTTTGTCACATATCTTTTGTTCACTGTTTTTATTGTAATATTTCATTCAAGTTATTGAAAATATTTTAAAAGTGTTTTAAGGTTTATTTTTCTATTTTTATTAAACCTTGAATATTTTTTCTGATCTCTCAAAGATTATTTGCTTTAAAAAAATTGAAAAGAAAAATCAGAATAAAGGTAATACAAATAATGAACTAAAAATGAGTTGGAATAATTTTTTATAAGTGCAAAGCTTTCTGTTAAATGTTTAAATAAAATTTGGAAAATTGCATTTTGGGAAGCAATTTTTTTTTTTTTTTTTTTTTTTAAATATAAATTTTGTCTTAGATAAGAGATTTATAAAGCTGTATTGTTAATCTATATCTATCTTTGTATTGATTAACATAATTTTTTTTTAAATGTTGATTTATGCTCATATTATAATTTTATAAATATCTTTTGCTGTTGGGTATTTGAGGAGTTACTGAAAAGTTCTTGAACCAACACACTAAACAGCAGAAATTTCTTTTTTTTTTTTTTTTTTCATCCCTTCTCGAGCCATTAACTTTTCAATGGCATCTCATATATCTTTATATTTCACATGTTTATGATGAATTTACAACAAATATTTTGACAATAGAAGACTGTATGCAAAAAATATCTAGTATTGCATGATCAGTGTAGATATTAATGTAGTCCAAAATATTAACAAATATTCATTGAATGCCATCCTCTTCTCAAGTGAGCTTAACTTGGATTAAACCATTGTTTTACTCGGTCTTGTTAATTGCAGATGAAAACATTGATGAGACTTATGGTGTAAATGTACAGTTTGAAGAATCAGAAGATGAGGTAAATTTTTTTCTTGCTTGCAATTTTAAAGATTTCTTTGTTATATCTAGAAAGTATCAAAAATATATACATTTCTATTAGACATTTAAATCCTTAACTTCATCATTTAACCGTAGAACATTAATTGTGAGTGTAGTAGATCCAGGTCTACTGCACACATCTTTGTTAAAGTTGTCTTGTTTTGTTTTGTTTTTTTTTAATTTGGATGAAATACACTGGGTAAATTAGTTTTAAGTTTCTCTGCATTGTCTGCTAGCTAATAGTGATCAAAGGTTTGAACAATATTCCTGATTTCATGAAATAAAACAGAAATATTTTTCTAGTTTTTTATTTCAGCGTCTGCGGGACGTATGTGTATTGTTCTCATTTGGCACACCATAGCTGTAGTTCTAAAAATGTCATGCTTTTATAATTCATTTTACTGTAGCATTTCTTCTTAATTGTGAAGTTAAAAATAAATGTTACAATAAAATTAAATATAAAAGTTAAATATAAATCTAAGAAATTTTGAATCTGTATAATCTATCCACAAAACTGTTTAAATAATTTCTTAAAAGTAGAAAATTACATGTGCAGTGTAACCCGGATATAAGAGAGTTGTCGGGACCGGAGAAGAAGTCTCTTATATCCGGGTTTCTCTTATACCAGGGTTTGGTCTATTTTGTTTAGGTAAGTATGGCGCTAATTTGGGACCAGAAAAAATCTCTCTTATATCAGGGTCTCTTATATCCGGGTTGCACTGTAGCAGGAAAAATGATGACATGTTGAAAAGTATTGTCAAAAAGAAAAAAAAAATGTTATACTTCCTTCTCGGTGAACGTTTTTGTGAGATGAGGGATAAAGTCTACTTTTAAACTGTTTTACATATCTCGTTTTTATTGGTCATTCCATTTTATTGTTTAATATTTCAAACTTATCCACAATCCTCTTTGTTAAGGGCCAATTGAAAAGTTGGCTTTTTAGGAGGAATTATGTCACTTTTTTTTTTTTCCTTTCTTTTTGACAGTAATTTTCAATTCTTCATGCTACATATTTTCTTTTCTTAGTAAGTTTATAATTAAAAAGTACTATTAAAGTTGAGAAAATAAGACCAAAATGTGTATAAAATTGTTAAAGAAAATATATGTATGCACTTTGTTTATTAATTGTTAAATATTTTTAGAAATCATCAGTATTTTCACATTTCCAGCTTTACTTCATTATAAAATGTAATTCTATTATCTAAGGCTAATTTTTACTGGAAAAAGAAAATGCACCACAGAGCAAAAAGTGGGTAAAATGTGTTTGAGTTTACATCTCTGTTTTTTATTTTCTGAAACAGTGGAATTAATATCAGCTGGCCTATATCAAGAAATCCTGATTTCACGGTTTAAGAAAAAAAAAACCGGATATGAACTCAAACACATGTACCCACTAAAAATAAAGTTTATTGTAATACGAAATAATGTTGGGCTAAAAAAAAAAATCCATCTAAAAATTACACACGCATACAGGAAGAGATGCAGACAAAGGTTTTCAAAGTGTGCGCAACACACACATTGGTTACTAATTACTTTATTTTCTTGTATTTAGTTTAATATAGATGTGTGTAGAATGTGGGATTGGACAGCTGAATTCAAGTTCTTGCCTAGCCTATTGCATTCATTTTCACACAATTATCCTTGGGAAAAGTATGGATCCATCCATTCTCCCGCTCAGCTATGGTTTAAATAGCAGAGTTGACATGTCTATCTAGCTTTGGTTGGTAACTAGTCTTGTAGGACAACTCTGAATTAAAAACAGCAGCACTCTATCTGGTGCAAAAGGCTGTCCACGCAGCTGGTCAGTTGGCTAAACCAAAATAAAATGAAGGCAGGGAAAAATACGTTTAAGGAAACAATATCAGATTTTTCTTAGATGTGATCAGCCTGGTGCGCTTTTGATCAGGTGTCAGAAGACATGGCACCCACCGAGCAGAAACCTTCATCATGCCAAGTTCATTATGTAAAATATTCTTGACTCTCTCAAGGAATATGCTAATAGCATTGGCTATTTGATTTATAGTCGATTGTCTGTCATCCACCATCATGTGGTGAATACAATCAATGTTTTTCTCGGTGGTGGTAGCTGTAGGATGTCCAGACTTTTGTTCATCTTCATTACTCTCAGTTCCGTTTCTAAATTCAGCTGCCTACTTTTGTGCTGTTGATAAAGCTGAAGCATCATTCCCTAATGTAGCGACCATGTCAACATGAATGTTCTTGGTGGGTAAACCCTTTTTCTGCAAGTACTTGATAATATCATGATGCCAAATTTTGTCCATTTTTAAAAGTCATTACTAGTTTTGAAGTTGTCTTTGAACAGTCAGTTCAGTTACCTGGAAAGAAACAATGCAGTTATTAATAAGAGAAGATGAAATTAATGCATGCAAAATAGTTATAGTTATACTATGAACTTTTCAGCCCATCCTCATACTATTTTAAAATCAATCTGGGATTTAAAGCAAAATGTTTGTTGAAACTAAATAAGAACAATATGAAGTTTCTCCTTGGCTTTGATAATAGAAAAAAAAACTCACAAACCCAAAAAGATGTGATTGTTCATTTTGTGTGTGTATAAATAAATATTTCTCTAAATATTTTTTTAATTTATCTTGTTTTGTAGGATAATGCTGATGTTTATGGAGAAGTCAGAGAGGAAGAAGAGGAAGATGATGAAGGTGAAGAGGCTGAGATGGATGCAACACTTCGAGCCAATGTATTTGAATTTTTTATTCACTAATTTATGATTTACAATTTTGCTTAATTTACATAATTTATTTTTAGTTTATTTTTTATAAATTTGTGCAAGGCTAACTTTTGTCTGCCTGCTCACCTTATCTCAGTCAGACAAAACACCTGCATTTCTTCTCAGTCCTTTAGGCCGGGATGAAAACGTATCTGCCTCTCCTCGTTTGAGACTGGAGAAGGCACCTTGTCTCTTGGATTCCAATTCTGTGACAGCACCTTCCTCATTGCATTAAGAGATACAGAGTCTGTAATATCGATCCCAGTGTGACAGTGGTCACAAAGACTGGGACATTTTTGCCCTTGTCCTATAGGCATATACATGTGTATGGGCACCCCACATTACAAAATGGCATTGTATCACATCCTTCCTTAGCGGAGTGTATCAGGTTAATAATGTATCACTACACAATTGTTTTCCTATCATTTTTTTTATATATATTATTAATAAATGCCATTTAAAGCATAAACGGTAAAGTTTAGTTCATGTAACAAATTTTAAAACCATATTTTATTAAATATTTCATCTGTTTCATTTATTTTTAATACAAATTTTAAAACTGGCTATATACGAACAATATTTCTATTAAGGGTGTTCCAATAATTTGGACCGATTTTAAACTTAATTCACACTTAAAATCAGTCCAAGTTATTGGAACACCCTTTATTTGCTTATTTTTAAATTTATTTGTAAGAAACAATTTATATCTTACCCCCCAAAATTATCAGTATTAATAGTAATCTTGCTTTTTCTTTTCTTTTTTTTTTTTTTTTTAATATACAAATGGACAGAAAGTAAATAATAGAATTTTTTTTTTTTTAATTTATTCTCCCCAAGCAAGGAAATTAATGTCATTAAGATGAAAGGTGTTACTGGAAGTGAAAGAGACGGAAAACACTTTAGAAGGAATCAGTAACCCACAAATAGCATAAATTTCAGAGCTTAGGCAGAATGTTAGAAGTATAGAGTTGAAGTAGAATTTCAAAGGAACTGGAAACCCCAATCTAAGGGTTAAACCTTTAATATAATGTGCTGCTTAGCCTTGAATTTTTTCTGCTTATATTGCCACCAACATAATTGGATAATAATTTCACTGCTTTACCAAAGGAGTGAAACCTGAATTCCTGTTCATTTGCATAGAGATAATTGATATTTAATAATAATGAGTGTGCTATGGAAGAAAGGAATATTTTCCCATTAGCAAATTATGGGCATTATTTTGTCCATGATATAATAACAGCTTATTTCAAGGAGGGAATGGAATAGCTGAAAAAAAAGTAATGACAAACATGCTTGGTTCTTATAGTTTTATGCTTTCAAGTCATACCCAAAATTATATACATATATTTACATGTGCACCATGCAGAGAAACTATAACATATAGGCAACAACAAGCACAATGAAAGGGAGAAGAAAAAAGTCTTACATATACACTAAATGCCTGTCATGTGACCCTATCGACCAAAGGCAGATAATCACCTTTTGTATCCCTATAATAATAGACAAAATTAAAGAAATATTTACTGTAAAGTATTTTTTAGTTTTGAAGAATTTTGTTTTTCCATAAAAAGCGGAAAAAATACAGCTTTTTTTTTGTTATGGAAATGTTCATTATATTGTTTTATTTACAAAAAACCTCATTAGTCTCGATTTGTTGGTTTTAAATGTAATTGAATTTACAACACAGTGTTTTAAAAAAATACCTTAAAATTTTACTCTCTATTGTATGATTTTGTTTGTGAATTTTCTATGATTATTATTATTATTACTATTAATTTTGTGTTTTATATATGATTATTAAGAATGATTTTAGTAGATTATATATAATTTAAGCATTTACTATATAATTAAAAATCATGTATATTGCATGATATATATTTATATATGTAATATGTCGTGTTTGTTCAATTAAGCTATTAATTATGCATGAATTCTATATTTTGTCTCTTTTAGTTGGCTGAGAGAGAGGAGAACAAAAAGAAGCTGGAAGGTGGGCTTCATCCTCGGGATATTGATGCTTTCTGGTTACAGAGAAAGCTGAATAAATATTATCCTGATGACCCAACTGTTGCCCAGACAAGATCCAAAGAAGTCTTGGAAATACTGAAGGTAACAATGCACTTATTTAAAGATTTCTTTTGTTAATTTCTGTTATAAAGATCTTAGCAAGAGACTGTTTAATAGAACACACTGCTCTCTGTCAGTGTTCTCAGAGTTACAGACTTAAAGTATTTTATACTAGTAATTATAGTTTCTTCACCAAAATCATAAGAACATTCATTTTAGAAATTTAGATAAAATTATATCTAAAAATAAAACAAGTGAAAAAGTAAGAATTTTTATATATTATAATTTTGCATATTTTAAAAATGACATAGAAACAACTGGGATATTATTTTACTTAAAATAGTACCCATAAAAAATGATGGTTCAGAGTTTCTGTGCATTTTACCTAAGATCAAATTGTTTCTCCTTGGCAATTTTTCCTATGATCAGAGAGTCATATTTGTGTACCCTATGATTTGTTACTGTTCAACCTCTTTAATCTGGCAGGCAACCTTGGGATCAGCCCAACAGAAAATGCCGGATGATAGTTTTTTTTTGTTTTTTTGTCAGGGATGATTTCTATGTAAACATAGTCTTGCCATATCATTACACATATATATTGCTGTGTTATCAAAGGTAGGACAAAACTTAGAACCAGTAATATAACAATCATTAATGCTCTTATTGTTACATGTAATGCAAAAGCTAAAAAAAAACTGAGAACCCCAAAATAATATATACTTACTATCCTGAATGGGTAAACATGCAGCTATATATGAGAAATGAGCAAGACTATCACCAAAATACTTCTGCTGTTGGCTGCTATAGAAAGTTGTAAACAACATGTAGCATTACCCTTGTAGCTGCTCAATGAAATAATGCTTGGCTGATTAAAAAAAAAAAAAAAAAAAAAATATAAATAAATAAAAAAACCTGCTGGACTATGGAGTATCAGAATAAAGTGTCCAGACTACATACAAAATATGTATATTTATATTCATTTCATTTTATGTTAATAAATTGATAATGGTTTGTAATTTTTGGATAAGCTGTGTTTTGCCCATAAAAATCATAAACCTAAGTTAAGAATATGCATGTTTTGTTTATAAATACCATCATCAAACAAAATATGTTTGTAGATATTAGTTGCCACTGATATAGTGTTAAAAAGAAATAGAATATCATTTTATTGATTTGTGTTTAATAAAAATATTGATTTACTCTGGCACTGTGCCACAATTGTATAACATTCAATCAGGATTGAATTATCAAAATGGTTTGCAAGTTATTAACTATTGTTTTATGACAAAAGCACAACTTCTGTTAGTTTCTTAAATATAAGAGTACTTCTTTAAGTTTATATCCTCACTAATAGTTATTTGAATTTTGATTTAAAATTTTCACTGTATAATGTTTAATCAGTGATTAATATTCATAGTTGAATTAAAGGTATTGACAAGGAACGACATTATGCTGAGAAATAAATAACTGCTGTGCAAATCTTTTGTTTTATAATTTTTTATTAAAGAATTACTGATGTATCTCTGTATACATATATAGATCCTCTCCTGTCAACTTCAGGCTTACAACCATATCATGTTAAAACACTGGTTTCTCATACGAGATAGGGGATAATTTGGGGATACCAGGTGCCATAAACTTGGATATGTGGGTTGTGTAATGAATAATAACTCTGAATTGGAAATCAGAGAGCTGAGTTCCAATTCCAGTCAGGTTTGTTATTCACTTAAGTGCAAATATCCTTTGAAAAGTATTGATCCAATTCTACCCCCGCCCAAAGCTATGGGTTGTAAGACTTGTATCAGTAAATCATTATTATCTCCCCCAAAAAATTCTTACAATCTAAAAATATTTTCTGGCTTTAAATAACAACAAAAAGTTGATAAGCTCAAAAAAAAAAAAAAAAAAAAAAGGGGGCAAAACTTAAGCTAGTCATCTTCATTGTTACTCTGAAGACGTGTATTTGGCTCTTCTATATTATTTATCAAATAACTATATTTTTAGATTGTGTGGATAGTGTAATGGATGTTGACATAGTGGAATTAGTGAGCTGTGTTCAAATCATGGGCTAGTCTGTTATATTCACTTTTCTACAAATGCCCTTGGGAAAGGCATGAATCTGTCTCTTCTCTTCACTCCCCAGATATAGGTTAAATAACCTTGGATAACAGCAAGTTTTTAGAGAAGGAAAATTCTGAATTCCAAATCATGGAGAAGGCAACAAGAAACCACTCAGCTATCTTTCTCAAAGAATGTATAGCAATTTACAGATAAAGAAAAGGAATCTGAAAAGTCATGATCACCTGTTTCCTGAAGGGACATGGCATTTTTAAAAAAGCAACAACAAAAACCCTAATGTAAAAATAATGATTCTGATTTCAATATATATTTTTTGAATAATTTTCAAATTCTTACAATCCATATGTTATTTGAGTGGCTATAATTGTTCTTTACAGTTGACAAAATTGGCAAATTTGGAACTTTGTGCCCACAAAAAAATTATGTCAAAATGATGTTTTTTTTTCCATTGACACTGCTATTATTTTAGCTAACTTCATTACTCGGCAATGTTTACTGTTTTAAAAAAGTGATGATTAGAATTGTAATGAGATTTAAACATGAAAATTAATAGGTTTTCTTTGTTCTTGAGAATTTACAACAAAAATTGAAATGGTTGGTAATTGCTAATTGATTGAAACTTTTTAAAAGGATTTCATAATAGTTGGTTCACATATTTTAATAATTTAGTAAATGTTTATAAGTATATGAATAAAAAATTGCTTTTATATTTATTTCTTTATAAATTGGTAAATGATAAATATTGCATAGCATTAGTTGTAATTGTATTAGTTTTTAGAATGTTGTAAATATAAAATTATTCTTGTAAACAATCTAGTAAATAGTGTTTAATTTTTTGTTGTTAATTCTCAAGAACGAAAAAAAAAAAATTATAAATTTACTTTCATCATATGTTTAGGTTTTATCACAATTCTAATCATCACTTTTTAAAACCACAAATGTTGTCAAGGAGCAAAGGTATTTAAAATAATATCTGTATCAATTGAAAAACTGTCCTTTTTGACACCTTTTTATTTTTTTCCAGCATGAAGATCCACATTTGTCACAAAATCTTTTTTATTGCACATTTTCTTAACACTAGGCATAAGTTGTACAACCACAGCAGATCTAATTTGTGGATGCAGTATCTAAAACGTTTTTTACACAGAGAAACTATTATCTGTTTTACATTCATTAGAAAACTAACTGAAATTGTTTAAATAGTGATCATTGTATTGATATTCTTAATTTTGTTTTCTAGACTTCAGTAGATGACCGTGAAGCTGAGAACCAACTGGTTATGTTGTTGGGAGTGAGTCAGTTTGAATTCATAAAGTTACTCAGACAACATAGACAAATGGGTAAGTACACAAGAATCATTTAATAAATACATATTTCCAATCATCATTGTAATTTGAGAAAAAAAAAAAAAATATGAAGAAAACTTCTGTATCAGGAACCAAGAGATTATGTGAATGAGTGGAGAAACTGAGAAAGTATAGGGGTGAGGGATTAAATACTAGTAGTTGCAACTACAGTTGGTGGGTAAAGAGGTATTCTGAGTATGAAAGAAGAATCCAGACAGGTAACGAGCGGATTATGATGTTTATCAGTATTCATGCGGATACATAGTTAGCCTAAGGAAAGAAAGTGAAGAAGGAAGTTGGACAAAAAGATAGATGACAATGTAGTAGACACGGACTGTGTTGAACAACAAGGCAGAAATTTATGTTCCCTCCAAGAATGAAGTTAATAGAAACTTAGAGGAGTCAAATCTTTACTCTTCTGCCCTCAAATTACATTCATCATCACTACTATTTTCATTGATAATTAAATATTTTATTTATTTATTTTTTTTAATGTCATGTCCCTTGAGTCCATTGTCGAACATGGCTCTCCTGGTTCGTTTGCATCTGTGAATTGCCATGACTTCATGGTAAATTGAGTGGGGAGTGATTTCCTGTTACTGTCTCCAGATTTTGAATTCAGACTGCTCATCCTTTAAGACTGGTTAACATGCAAGGTTATCTAACTTTATAACCCATAGCTGTGGTGAGGGAGTAGAGATAGATTCATTCTGTTTATAAGGACATTTGTGTGAAATTGAATGCAACAGACGAGGCTGTAATTTAAAATTTGATTACTGATTCCACTTTCTAAGCTGATGACTGTTATGCTACCTGCATCTTCATCTTTCTTTTTAGGAGGGGGGGAAAAAAAAAAAGAAAAAAGAAAACCTGGATAAATTTGCTGTCAGTAGTGTCACATTATTGCAAGTGTTAAGTACTTTGGAGCCTGTTCAATATTACAACATTCAAGAAGATTTTTATAACTTATTTATTATAGTTATATATAATATTTCATATTGAACCAGTTTAATTCCAATTTATTTTTTGAAATTTATTTCAGTATTATACTGTACAATGTTAGCACAGGCTCAGAGTGCCACAGAAAAGAAAGATATTGAACAAAAGATGGAAGGAGATTCAGAATTGTCTGCCATTCTGTTGGCATTGCAGGCAACTGAAAAAGAAGATATTGTCAGTGAACAGAGAGCACGTAGACATCAGGCCCGCCAGTCACGTATGGCTGCAGATATGGAATCTTTACATGCAGATGGGATTGATCAGGTAAGTGCTTGATGAAGACGTTTAATAATCGGCTTCTTTTGATAATGTAACCAATTCCCTTGTTTAATTTACTTCTTAGTAAATAGGGAAAAAAGAAAAAAAAATGAATGGCTTTGTTTATTAGATGTTGTATTTACTTTCCCATGATGTTATTGTATAGTTTACCATCCTTAAAATAAGATCGAGAAAGTCATGGAATTGTTTAAAGTTTTATCTTTTTAAAAGTTTTAAAAAATAATTCCAAAATTATCAAGAAAGAAATGGCAAAGTTTAACAGTTGTATCTGCAAAAAAAAGTGTCAAAAGGAAGGTTTTCCTCTGGTCACTGCTATTACCGTATATTTCCTCAGCAATATTTATTGTTTTAAGGACCTATTTATAGAATTTTAATAAAACCTAAACATATGAAACTGGATTTATACATTTTCTTTTTACTTGAGAATTGACAAAAATATTAAACATTATTTATGTAAATATAAAATTATTCTTGTAAATAAAAAATCTAATAGTGTTTAATATTTTTGTTGTCAGTTCTCAAGAAAAAAGAATGTATAAATCTGGTTTCTCTTTTTTAAGACAATAAAAATTGCTGAGGGCATATACATTAATAATGTCAAGAGAAAAACCTTTCTTTGACACTGTTTTTTGTTAAACCATGCTAAAAAAAAAAAAAAAAATTGGTGCTTTTAAAAAAAGGTTCTTTTTGTTCTTTTGTGTCTGTTTTGATGTGAATTCTTTTAGAAAGTAACACTAGGAGTGGGTGGGTGTGACCTTAGTAAAAGAAGGGAAATAGAAGAAAAAGTTACTCCCAAGCGAAGCAACATCAACTGACAGGAGAAAAACACCTTACCTTGTCTGATAATCAAATAATTAAGGGTAAATCAAAGTGGATCTATGGTAGATATATAAGTTAGATCAAATGTAGATCAGTAATTGAGAACATGATATCGGAAAGAAGAAAGGTGAATGATTCAACTACAGGAGCAAATGAGCCTCTTTGACATAGGCGAAATGTGATATGTGACCATTTATGTAAAATAACATGTAAATAAAAAAAATAATCCAAGTAAGGCAGGTGTTTCTCTCTCTACACCTCGCTCTGCCAGAAACAGCTGGAAGGTAAGTATCCATTACTTTTTCTGATATCAAAGAAAACAGTTCTTTCATTTTTGTTTAATGTTTTAACTGTTCATTCTTCAATCTTCTGTTGTAAGGTCTTGTTAGTTTTGTTTTACTTCAAATCTATATAATGTCTTATTGTCATGGTACATTGCGCTGATCTATCTGCATTCAATATAGTACTAATAGTTTGATTTTGCATGATGTTAAGGTAATGTGTGGATAGTGTAATAATAGGATCAACAATCTCGGTTCAAATTTTGGCCTTGTCTGTTGCATTCACTTTCACACTAATACCTTTTCTGACCCCCACCTTGCCAGGGTTGAAATAGCAAAGTAGACTAGGCTCTCTAGCTGATCTAGGAGAAGGACAACTCTGAATTCAAAACTGGAGCAGGCAACAGGCAAACCACACTTAAGAAGTTGTGGTAGTATACAGATAATGAAAAGGAATTTAGAGTGCCATGTTTGCCTTCATTCTGAAGGGACATGGCATTAAAAAGATTGTAATCTAAAATAGGGCATTGTAGCCACAGCTATTGAAGTAAGATACCATTAATATGAACCATGTTTAATAGCCCCCCCCCACCATCTTTTCAAGGATGATGATTATTGAAATCTAATTGAAGAGTACTATATTTTTATTTATTTTTTATTTATTCTATAAATAAGTAAAAAAAAAAAAAAAAAAAAAAATTGGGGTACTAACAAAATATCTCCCATTTACATAGGAGGTAATATAATTTGTGAAGGAGCAAATTCACTGATAATCTTTGCTGCCATTATAATTTTTCTTCTGAAGAGTGATTAAAGTATTGTTTACAGGAGACCACTAAACTCTCAACAAGAAAAAAACAAAATCTAGGGAGGATTTTATAGTCGTATATGTGCTGTTAGTTTTGCAAGTAAAAGAATGTGTAGTGTGTGTCCGTGCCACAATGGACTTTGCATTATGTGTCCTTTGGAAAACCTTTGTGTAGGGTTGATCTGACAGATGACTGGTGCAGATCTTCCTGGTATGTGAATAGCTGCACAGGAAGATAGGTAGTTGTTCAGACATTGCAGACAAGAATGTAAGATGTATGTTTTGGGCAATGGCCTTGAGCTTGTGTGCATGCATGCATACATATGTACACACACATTTGTTGACAGAAAATGATGATTGTTTTATTATGGTTTATCAACCCTTTGTGGATTATGTAAAGCCAAAAATATATTTTGGATTGTAAGTTTTTTTTTTTTTTTTTTTTTTTTTTTTTTTTTTTTTTGCAATATTGCATTGACAATTTTTTAACAATCTTTTTCTGTACAAATGCTACTGTTTAACTCGTAGCTAGGGAGGAGATGGCTTCATGCCTTTCCCAAGCATATTTGCACATAGATGAATGTAATGAATTAGACCAGCATTTGAATTCAGCTCCCTGATTTCTCATTCCAAACTATGATGCACTGCACCACCAGCACATCTTAGAAAATTACATAGTCAGGATTTGAATAAAATGTAATGTTAAATCTTGTGCTTTCATTATATAGCAGAATGATATGTCATTACAAATGTACTGATATGATTTTTAAAATGGGTTTACATTTGATATGTGTAATTATTTATTTTTAAAACAGACTGTTGGAAGTGTGCAATTACTGGATTTGGAAGATCTGATATTCACCCAAGGTAGTCATTTGATGGCAAACAAAAGATGTCAGCTGCCTGATGGCTCCTTCCGGAAACAGCGCAAAGGTAGTTGTCTATGATTTTATTAGCTTCTCCAGATCCATCATTGACCATTAATTGATTGATAAACTCATTGGAATACAAAAAACGAATTAAAAAAATAAATAAATAAAAACATTGCCTTAACTGGATTTATAAGTTTTTAACAGCTGACAAAAGATCAGCCTTACTACCAATTAAACCATTATTTTCTAACTCTAAATTGCTCTGTTGATTATAAAAGACTATATGACATGACTTGCATATAAGTTATTGTGTTTAGATATTGATACTTTTTTTCTTGTATGAATAAATGTTTTGTTGTTTTTTGTAGGTTATGAAGAAGTACATGTACCTGCATTAAAACCAAAACCATTTGACCAAAATGAAGTTAGTATTCAGCTCTTTCTTCTGAGTTCTACTAGAAAGTCATTATTAGCACAATCTGTTCTATAAACATATTCTGTTATACTCCAGTGTCTTTGTTGATGAGATGATAGTAGCTGTTATTATCTGTTATAAAACTATGTCCTTTTTAGCCTCCTTTGTGTTGTTAATTGCTGTAGCAAGGTAAATATCTAGCTGCCTCTTGGTTGTATAAACTCGTTTAACATTGTATTATAAATCCTATGTAAACAGATGAGTAGAGTTTGACAAACTGAAAATGATGTTTTGTTACAACCAGTCATTCTGTTTCAGTGGTTGAAGTGAAGACAGGAAGACATCATATATCCTCTTCTGACAAGCATAAGATAATTTGTTTATAGTCTTTGTCATTTGATGGTGTTGCTCCATGATGCTCTCTCTACTAGGCCTATATGCAGTTCTGAAGTAAAAGCTGACATTCTTGTTCAGTATTGCTTGAAGAGTTTCCAAATGAACTTTTATGAAATTCTATTTTATTTTTTATTTTTTTATTAAAATGTTATTTTTGTGGCTATCTGTATTGGAGTAGACACTCCATTTATTTTAAACTATTTTGTATACCAGTTATGCAAACTAGTAGACAAAATAAATACTGTTTAAAATAAATAGAGAACTTAAAGAAAATGTGTCATCCATCAGCACTTGAACCTGTGTTCCTCTTTGCAGGAAAAAACCACTGCTTGATCTGGCGTGCTTTTATCACTCATCCACGAAAAGTGTCATGATAAAGCAAAGTTCTATTTTGTCCTTAAAACACACCAACTCATTCAGATTTTTCTGAAAGATATATCTGTGCAGTTTTTTTTTTTTTTTTTTTTTTTTTTTACTTCAAATGTTTATTTGAATACAGTTTTGGGAATTTTGACAAGAGACAAAGCTATGTTCTTTTTTTAAATTATTATAACTGATATTTTCATTTTTTTTTTTTTTATTGCTACATTAAGCAATATTTTATAAAATGAGTAGGAATTAAAGAATTATTTATATATTGTTAAATATAAATTTCTTAAATAATATTTTGCTTATTACTAAATTTAAGGGCAATAAAATGTCATGTAAGTTGTTCAGGTTTTTTTTTTTTTTATCAGATTATCTTGTACTCTTTATTAAAACAAAAGAAGTAACAAGTCATTTCTTAAAAAAAAATTTTTCTTTGACCATTTCTCTAAATTTATTTTATTTACTAATTTCAGACACTGGTTCCTATTGACCGCTTACCAAAATATGCTCAACCAGCCTTTGAAGGCTTTAAAAGTTTAAATCGTATACAGAGTCGACTTTTTAAAACAGCTTTAGAAACAGCTGAAAATATATTGCTGTGTGCACCCACTGTAAGTTTTGTGTGTTTTGTCATTTCTGTTTTAGAATTTAAAAAAAAAGAAAAAGTTAAAAAAAATGAATTTTGTAAGGAGTCCTTATAATTTTTTTTTTATTGGTAAAGATGAAAATATAAGACAATTTGTTGTAAACAATTAGAAATATTTTTTTTTTTTTTTATTAATTCCTTTAACAAAATAAAGACACCACCTCAGAAGAGAATATTTGTTTGGGTTAGTTAGCAGTTTGTAAGATTAATATGTGAATATTTTCACCCTTGATAGTTAAAATTTAGTACAGTACTAAGTAAAAGAAAATGTATGGAATGCTTCAAAATAATAAGGTGTGGAAATATGATTATTTTCTTAGATATTTGGATCAGCATGCTTATCTTGATTTTATATATATATATATATATATGGATGACCATGGAATATATATATATATATATATATATATATATGGATGACCATGGAATATTAGTGTTTAAGCCTTTTTATTATATATATATATATATATATATATATATATATATATATATTCAACTCGTATATATGATCTATCGCTAAAGATATAAGAAAAATGGTTGGTTCTCTGTTGCATTCTAATAAGTACCTGACTCTCTTTGTGCTATCCACTACCTTTACAAGAGTCAAATCAAAATGGAGTACTTCTGTGATATTTGGGCAGGAGCTACCCAATCTTCACAATATAAAAGTGTTTTTGTGTCCTTGTGTGTTACAAAATATTTTCCACCCTAAAATCCCTCTCTCATAGATATAAGATATTGCAAACCCCTTGCTGCTCTCTTAGTGCTTCCATGGAAAGTGCTCAGCTGAACTACATTCCCTCATTCCATCAGTTGTAACCTATATGGCTAGGACCTGCCATGCTACATATTCCCTCCATATTCCATTGGTGAGAAGTCAGTTCCACTCGACTAGCTTCTTCCTGCGAACCACTCCTCTGTGGAACCAACTCCCAAGAGAATGTTTTCCTGATCACTGCAATCTTTATTTTAGTCTTGGATTAACTGTTATCTTCCCCACATAAACTGTCCTTCTTACTCTGTAAGCCTCTACATTGAGTTGCTCCTGAGATTTTAACATGGTGAACCTCACTGTTAGAAAAAACATTTTAAAAAAAAAAAAATCTTGTTTTAGCCATAATACTTTTCATCCTTCTTTAGGTGTCTGTCTTTATGCCAATATTACTAATATTCTCTAAGCATGGAAAGCAAAATGAGAACATTCTATCTACATGGATTGACTAAAAGGATTGGCTCAGAATTCCAAGAAGGTTACTATATATGAAGACAGACACCTGAAGAAGTCTTGAGTGTACAACGATCGAAATGTTGAGTATAACAATTAAGGTGAGCATGCTAGTCTGAATAGCAAAGAATATAATAGCTATAAAATAAGTTTTAATTTAAAAAAAAAAAAAAAATGAAAACTTAACTTATAATTTTTTTAATAAAGCTTTTTATTAAGCATATTTATTAAAAACTTCAGTTTTTGTAAATAATTTCTATACTTGTTCTGTTAGTATGTAGCTAGGTTTAGTGGGTTTTTAATCCAATTATTATTCATGCATTTTTATCTCTGCATAAAGAATTTTATTTTTAAATTCTTATTTGGGGGAAAATGTGTCTTACATGCCAAACCCAATATAAGGTAAAACATTTTCTAATTGAATGCATTGATCTTGATGCCAAAAGGCACAATTTCCTCAAGGTAAACAGCCTAAAAGAACTATTCGAAAATAGAATTAAAACATTCCTGAAATCAGTTGGATTATATCTGGAAATATAAAGAAACAAAACAAAGAGTGTCCAATTTCCCTAAATATAAGCCAAAATAAATCAGCTTTGGCATAAAACGACTCCAAAGAATTATGCCGTTAAAAATTCACTTAAAATATCTTTTGAAAAACCAAGTTTGAACATAAAAATACAATCTACATTTTTTTTTTTTTTTTTTTTTTACATAGATACACTGAAAAAGTAAGCATGTATTCACAATAGGATAAGCAAATTCGATCTACTTAAATATATTCAATGTTATTGCATCTTTTTAATTTTTGTATACTGTCTTAATGATCAATATCAAATCGTCTATAAATTGGTTTGATGACATTTGTGAAGATTCATTATGCTGAAATATTTTGACATTTTGTTAATCTTATTTTTACAATCCAAAACCAAGATGACGAAAAGCATAATTAAGTCCCCTTAAGATTTTTAAGGGGACTTAAATCTGTAAACCTAAATATAAAACATTTGGTAACTTGATTTATGCATATCCCCTTGTAGCATAAAATCATTTGCAGAAATGAGTTTGAGTGGATTTTCTTCAGCTTGGGTTTAGCTATTAGAAAAAAACAACACAATCTAAAAGGTATTTATCAACATATATGTTAAAAGATTACATTTGCTGCTCCCATTGTAATGAAAACATTAAAATAAATTCATACTATTCTTGAATTGAATATATTTGCTTCTTTAGCTTTACTTTTAGGAATATAATTTTTTATAAGCCAACATCTAAATATATGATACATGCAAACAATTTTTCTTTTGAAATGTATTAGAAGCATGAAAGATTGAGCTGTTCTCTGTGGTCCTTCATCAAAAAAAATTAGCCTTGATGCTATACAATTTGTCTGTGATTGTGTTTATTAACACAACATTAACCTTTAGCACTCTGCATCATTAATATTACTTCCCTTTCCACTGCATTCTTTTTCAAGGCCTCGCAGTATCCTTATTGTTAATTTCACTCAAAGGCGTTTTCTGTTGCCATAGCAGGATATGACAACACGTCTATGAAATTCAAACACACTATTGTTATGGATCCGTCACCTTCAGTGGCAGGATAAACTTTTTGTACAGCAAATGAAGTTGTATACAGAATGATAAAGGTTAACTCTGATGATTCAATTAAGCTAAAGTTCTTCTTTCTTGTTATAATATCTACTTTGCTTATACTACAAGAATACATAGATGGATGACCACTTGGGAATGCCAAGTGCTGTAAGGTTGAATGTGTGAGTGGTATAATGGATAATGACTCTAGTTGCAGAGTAGAGTTCCAATCTGTCAAGTTGATTGTATTCACTTACATTCAAATATCCTTGGGAAAAGTATCACTCTGTTAGGTTGGTGCAAAAATAATGACGTAATAATGTCGTTTTTTGACGTTAAAAAATACGTCAAAAAACAACATTATTACGTCATTATTTTTGCACCAACCTAATACTTCTACCCCACCACTCTAGTGAATGTTTAATTAGTAAGGTTTGATCATTATCTCCAAAAGATTCTTACAATCAAAAAATCTTTTCTGGCTTTAAATAACCTGCAAAAAGGGTTGATAAGTCATAAAAAAACCCAAATCAATCAATATAATACAGCAACAGTATTGTAGTAAAAGTAATAGGAGCAAAGAATAAACCGTCAATTTGGATTCTTTTTCTTTTTCCAGGGAGCTGGTAAGACCAATGTTGCTTTGCTTTGTATGCTGAGGGAGATTGGTAAACATATTAATTCAGATGGAACGATCAACGCAGATGACTTTAAAGTTATTTATATAGCTCCTATGAAATCTTTGGTACAAGAAATGGTGGGAAACTTCACTGAGGTATGACACCTACTTTGTTTTTTTTATACAGGTTTTTCGGATTTTTTTTTTTTTTTTTGTAATGAACCGTTTTGTATAAGAAAATTAAAACTTGTTGAATTTTATGTAGTATATACTAATTAGGTCATATTCTTCAAAATATATTAAAAAAAAATACTTTGCTAAATATATTTTTACATGATTTCTCTACAAAATTAGATGGAAACTGTTTTTGGCAATTTCTATTCTGCAAACTTTTTTGGCAAACTTGACCTTTGTGCCCACAAAAAAAAAATGGAGTGTCAAAAAGATGTTTTTTCTCTTGACACCACTATTATTTTTACGACCTTCATTGTTTTTAAAAAGCGGTGATTAGAATTGTAATAAAACCTAAACATCTGAAGAAAGTGAATTTAAACATTTTTTTTTCTTGAGAATTTACAACAAAAATATTAAACACTTATGTATTTATTAGATTGTTTATTTACAAGTATATTTTATATTTGTAATATTCTCAAAACTAATACATTTGTATTTATCATTTAGCCATTTATAAAGAAATAAATATGAAAATTTTTTATTCATAAATATATAAACATTTACGAAATTATTAATATATGTGAACTAACTATAAGGAAATCTTTATTTACCATTTGACAAAGTTTGAATCTATAGACAATTAGCCAGTATTTTGCCAACAATTCCAATAAATGATCTAATAGAGTTTATTATTTTTGTTGTCAATTCTCAAGAACAAAAAAATGTATAAATTCACTTTCATGTATTTAAGCTTTATTAAAATTCTGATCATTATTTTTTTTTAAAGAATAAACATTGCCAAAGAGTGAAGGTAGTTAAAATAATAGCAGTGTCAACGGAAAGACTGTTCTTTTGACACTCCATTTTCTGGGGTGGCCATAAAAGTCAAGGTTTGCCCATTTTTCTTTTAATTTGATTACAATGTAAATAGAAAATTTAAATCCATATCAATTCTGCATATTAAATAAATTTGTTGATTCTGTCTTCATATTTATAAGCATTTTGTGTCTTTTATTAGTTTTTGATTTGTAGAGAAAGCAGATATAAACTAGGTTTTGCAAAAGTCCTCTTCTTTTCTGTTCAGATTATTGCCTTTTTGTTATGACTTCATTATAAGAAAATTCTTCTTCACTCAAGCAGGTGAAGAAAATGCTTTACCAATGTTGTAAAATTCCACTTAGTTTTGTTTTTCTATTTGTTTCTATTGGCTTCATTCATTTAAGAATCCAACTCTACGAGATATGGCATTAAATGACTTAATTTTCAATTGTCATGTTTTACTAATTTGGATATCTGAGAAAATGTTGGCTTATAGCCATATCATGTTGAAATGCTGGTTCCTGTATGATCACCAAAGTTAAGCAATGTTGAGCCTGGTCAGTACCTTGATAGATATCTGATTGGGAATACCAGATGCTGTAAGCTTGGATGTGCAGGTGGTGTAATGGATAATAACTTGAAATTATTAATTGGAGAGCCAAGTTCCCATTGGATTCATTATATTTGCTTATACATGAATACCCTTGGGAAAGGTATGAATCCACCTCTTTATCCAGATATGGGTTAAATAGTAAGATTTGTATTACTAAACCATTCTTCCCAACTAAAAAATATTTTCTGGCTTTAATTAAGCAGACAAAAGTTGATAAACTGTAGAAGACAAATCTGTCAATCAATAAGAAAACATTTATGGTCTTTAATCTCAAAACATAGATCAAAATTCATTTCCATATTAATTTCTAAAATAAATCATTAAAAATCATAGGCATTTAAGAAAACTTTCTTCTCTACTCACAAAATTTAAAAGATAGAATATTTGTGAATTTTACTTGCTTAAAAATATTTGTATAAATTTCAATAACTTTACTAGCTGCTTGGTCAATGAAAGCCATTTGTTTCCTTATAAGGAAACATCTAATATTATCATTATGATTACAATACAGAAATTTGACACAAAGCCAAAAAAGTGTGTATGACGAGGTTCTGGTTATGCAGAATCAGAAAAATTAAACTTCTTACACAACCCATACACACAGTATTACTCCTCATCCTACACTATTTCAAATACAAGGTTAGGAAGTAACCCCCCCTAATACCGGAAAGAGCAATAACAGCCACAGTACTTGAAACATATTTTCCTGAGATATTGTTTTAAGAGAAAAATTTTATAAATTTTAACCCACAGTAGTACTGGCTGCTCGATCAATGAATGCCAAATGTTTCCTTATATTACTATTACCATTAATGTGAATTTTTTATGTTTTTTTTTTTTTTTTTTTTTTTTTTATTTTTGCATCAATTAATAGAGGTTGAAATCTTATGGATTGAAAGTAGCTGAATTGACTGGTGACCACCAGCTAACCAAAGAACAAATAACAGCCACTCAAGTGATTGTGTGCACACCTGAGAAGTGGGATATTATTACAAGAAAAGGAGGAGAGAGAACCTATACACAAACAGTCAGACTTATGATATTTGTAAGTATTTTTCAATTTTTTTCATTTTTTTTTATTTTAGTATGCTACTACATGAATATACATGTCTGTAATAAATATATTATCGGTGAGTATAAATGTGTCAGCAGTGATGGCCAAAATGAGCAAGATAGTATCAGCTGACCTTGTGTGTTGAACTAAAAGTACACTGCTTTATAGCAAAGAAACTTGAATGACCTAAACCAGGCAGGAAAACTACCTGGAAAGTTTCCATCTCTGTTGCTTATGACATGTCATCAGCATTGCATGCAGAGACAAAGTTATCAACACTACTGTGCTGGAGCAAGCAGACTCCTGGAGTATGCATCTTCTCGGTTGTTTTCGGTGACTGGGTCACATACATACCAATTAATGAGGTGCATTTTTTTTTTTTTTTTAATCATTTTACCTCAAACAGGCGGGAGTGCCATTAGCACACGGGATTACAGAAAGTGAAAGTGAGAGAAAATACTGGGATGAGGAAAGGATAAAAGATGAACAGGGTTTAAGTCAACTGAAGATGGCGGTTGACATTGCATTTAAATTTTTGAAGATTGTAGTTATCAGGGAAGCAAGTAAGAGGAAAGGAGTTCCACAGTTGGAAAGTGTGAGAAAAGAAACTGTTAGAGTAGAAGTGGTGGTTACATTTAACTATTTCAACAGTAAAAATGTGGGACCTAGATGCCAATCTAGTAGCATGCTTAAATTCATGTAGTCTGGCCACCTGGGGAAAATAGCTCATCAGTGCAGTTGTCATAAAAATATTTGTAGAAAAGACAGAGGGAAGCCATATCACATCTGTGAGAAAGTGAATGAAGTTGAGATGCCAGGTCAGGATCGATTATGTTGCAGATCCTACTTTGGATTTTGTCAAGAACCTTTAGATGAACAGCAGGGGCACCAGATCAGGTATGACAACAGTATTCAATGCACAGAGGAAGGATAGATTTATAGATGTGTAACATCTAACGTCAAAAAAACCAAAAAAAAAAAACCTACTGGCATGACACAGAGAACCAACCTTCCTTTCAATGTAGTTGTTCCACTTCAAATCAGTTTTGACTTTGGGATTAAAAATGTTTTTAAAACTACCGCAAATTATTACTGTTTTATTTTATATTTATAAATACTGTAAAATTGTTTCCATTTAATAGAAGAATTATTAAGAAAAAGTAAATTACAAAATCAGATAAAAAAAAATAAAGTGAAAATTGATTGGTGATAGATTTTTTTTTTTCAACTAAAGGTTGACTCAATAATACTCAGTGTAAAGGGTTACTGAATGCGGTATGTGGTATGGATGTAACAGAAGGAAGTAGGAAGTGCAGATTATGAAGATATATAAGATAAATAACAATTGACAAAGAGGTTAAGGTTGTAGTGATTGGGGAAGAAGCTGTCCGAGTTGAACTTCCTTCTTATCAATGTGATACGAAGGATGATTCAACTCTATGTATGTACCATTGCGGCTTTTAGCTGTAAAGGTTTGAACTGGTCGAACTAAGGAATATCACTCATCTGAATATACTGATGGGACAAAACAACAGATGTGAAGTATAAATGAATGTGGGATTTCTGTGTTGCTAAATTTATAAAACTCCTTTCTTTTCAGGATGAAATCCATTTACTCCATGATGACAGAGGACCAGTACTTGAATCACTGGTTGCAAGGTAATTTTTTTTTTTTTTTTTTTTTTTTTTTTTTTAAATTAAAACCACTTTCTTTTAAGGTCAATGATTTTCTTGAAAGGGAGATATACAGAAAAGGAAAAAGAAACAAAATTGTATTGTAGAGTGAGTATCCATGGTTAAATGCAAAATAAGTGACAGAACTGTCCATCAAACAGAATTGACAGTTTGCAATAAACATTAACAAGAAAAAGAAAAGAACAGGGACGGAACAAAAAAAAAGTAAAGCGAGGCAAATTAACAGTAAATATGGTAAGAAGTTCACAAACTAAGAATTGTGGTTGAAACACAAAAGCTAGTTTGGACAAGCGAACATAGCTTTCTGACTTCAAGATGAGACAGAATGGGACTGAGTCAAATGAAATCAAGAACTGGCCTATTTGGTAGGAAGAAATCTCAGCATGCATTTATGCATTTGTGTGCTTCTGCCTATAAATTGGGGAGAGGAAAGTGTTTTGTAGTCATTCCCTAAACGATTGGCACCAACCATATTTCACTGAATTAACTTGTATGACAACACTTCATCAATTTACTTGACCTTCCCTCTTCTACTTGTGTGTAACATCCATTTACTGTTCCAATGAAAGATGGATGCTTGTTCAAAAGAAAAATTCACAATATGCAAAAAGCTATTGATAATTGTTGCTGTCAAATACTTGATTAGGTTGTGGTTTGGATGTTATATATATCTTTGTTTACTTATGTCCAGAATCAGAATGATTATGTATCACTATGTTATATCTTATTATTCAGTTTATTCTTTTCCTGATGAGATTGGTTGACATTGAACCAAGAAAAAAAAAACAACTCATTAGTTATGATTAATCATTATTATATATATATAAAAAAAAAAAATAAATAAAAGTTATTTTTCTGTCTGCTATACACCGTCTCTGTGTGACTTTGCATATGTAATGTATATAGTTATATCTGTGGTGTGCATGTGTCATTTAATGTATATACAAGCACAAGCTTACAGACACAAACACAATTTGATTAAGTTTTGAAAAGAGACATTTGAATATATTTTTCTATCACTCACTCTGGACAACCATTACCTTGGGCTAAACAATAAAATCATAAAGTTGGAAAAAAAGATTAAATTTAGGTCTGTCATTGAATTAAAATATGTGTGCAAATGCTAACATTTGAATGAAATTGAAATAACATCTGTTACAGAGGCTAATTTCCCTTTCTGTCTGGTTACACTCCCTGGAGAAACAGAAGCCAAAACGAGTGATCTTTTGAAGTCATCTTTATGACTCCTGTTTTTAAACTGAATGCATATTTCTAATAAATGTAGAAACAATTTAGATTCAAAATGTGATCCACTTGCCATTTGCAAATGGATAAGTACCAAATTAATACTTTTTATTTTAAATTTCTAGTCATGAATAATTTTATTCGTGCCTGCTTTGAAGAGCAAGAAAAATAGTAAGCACTAAATATGCTAAAATATTTTGTTCTCTTTAATATTGTAGGACAATTCGTAATATTGAGACAACCCAAGAAGAAGTCCGCCTTGTTGGACTCAGTGCTACTCTGCCTAATTATGAGGACATATCTACATTCCTGAGAGTCGATGCTGCCCAGGGTCTGTTTTTCTTTGATAACAGCTACCGTCCCGTGCCTCTTGAACAACAGTTCATTGGAATCACTGAAAAGAAAGCTGTGAAACGATTTCAGATTATGAATGAGATTGTTTATGAGAAAATCATGGAACATGCTGGGAAAAATCAGGTTTGTAGCATTCAGCACTTAAGATATGTTTTTCATCCAACAATATACAATTAAGATTTTTATTTTTTATTTTTATTTGTTACTTCATTTCAGTAAGTCCAAGTTACACTAAAGTTATTTACTAATATTTGTTTACAAGTTTAATAGATATATATTTAAAAAAAATGAATTGTATGAACTGAATTTCAAATCTTATTAATGATTTCACAATAGTTAAGGCAGCGCTTCCCAAATTTTTTTCTCTGAGCTGCATTTTTCGAATGAGAAATTTCTCGTGCATCACCAAACTATACGTGATAAAAAGTACATTTGAAAATAAAACAATGGAAAGGGTTAAATGGAATTGGAATCTTGTCATTGATAATTCTTTCCTCCTATTTGTAGACCCCAGTATTCTTAATACTTGATATAATGCAAAAATATCATGCTGATAAAATTGGTTAATAATTACTGGGACTTTTGCATGCGATTTCAAGTAATCTATAATGTTTTAAATTTTGAAATCATATTCATTTTTGGCATATGAATTTTTTTTTAAACAGTTTCTAAATCTTTGATTGTTTTTCAATCATTCTGCCTCACCTGCTAATCTCTTCCACCACACATATGAGGTGCACTGCACCGTTTGGGAACCACTGACTTAAGGGATGAAAAATATTTTCAACTACTTGTATTATGTGTTTTACAAAAAAAAAAAAAAAAATCAAGTTACAATTATTAGGTTGTTGCAAAGGATTTTAGTATTTTTTCTCAAATCTTTTATTAATATAAATTCATAGTGTCGTTATTCAAGTGTCAAAATATTTTCTATGGATTTCTATCACCTTATGCTGTCTTTTGGCTAAATTGTGTCTTCTGTTAAAAGAACAGTGAGGATTTTAATATCTTAAATGAACAACCAGACACTTAGTATTCTATGGGACAAAACCAGGAATAGTCTGAAGCTGTATTTGGAGACTATGCCACATGCAGAAGAACTTGTACCAGTATTTGCTGTATTGTATTTGCATTGTGAAGACAAATGTTGTCATATTGCAAAATCGCTACTTTGTCAAAATATGTCTTTTCTCTGTTGGGCAAGAAGAAAAAGTCAAAAGATTCTAAAACGGTTGTGTCTGTAAGTCCATGTGGAACCCATTTTCTTAGCTTCTGAATTTTTTTCTGTGCTTATGTAGGAATTAACGTACATATCCCATGGATATTAATGGGAGATAACTAGAGTCATTTATTACTGGTTTGGAAACAATTCTTACTCTATTTATTACTCCCATTACTCTGATTCTGTCTTTTACTCTGTATTGATATTTTCAGGCAAGCTTTTAAATTTTATTATTTTATTTTCATTTTATCAATTTAGGTGCTTGTTTTTGTTCACTCTCGAAAAGAAACTGGGAAAACGGCCAGAGCAATTCGTGACATGTGCCTGGAAAAAGACACACTTGGGTCGTTCCTTAAAGAAGGGTCTGCATCCACTGAAGTTCTGCGAAATGAAGCTGAACAAGTCAAGGTAAATAAAAGAACCAAACTTTGAGCCTATAATCTTTTTTTTTTTTTTTTTGTAACTGTCATTATTACTCCTCTTCCATCTTTACATTACTCTTGATAATCCAAATGATTATCTTGTTTCATTATGAATTTTTGATAAGCTTTTCTCAGTCAAAGATGTGAGTTCAAGTCTTGTCAGAAGTTACTTCATTCTTACTTTACCACGTCTAAACTCTTAGTATTGTCTGGCTACTCATTTCTGAGCATACCAGTCTATTAGGGCAGTTAGCCAATCCCTGTTCTAGACACCTATTCAGGCACATGTTTGTTCAGCACCTAGAGAGCCCACCTGTGCCTTATACTGCACAGACCTTATTTACAGTTTTGGGGAGAAAGTGCATAATCTGTTGTGATCAACAGTTTGAACAAGGCTGTATGCTCAAACCCTTAGTCACAATGTTAGCACAATCATTGACAGCTTCTGAAAAGTTCCATCTACCCAATTTCACTTACAGAGCTTGGATCAACCTGTAGTTTGTTTACAGACACTTTGAAAAGATTCTTTTAACACACTGTTTTTTTTGTTGGCACAATGTTTAAAGATGGCCAATTTATTTGTTTGCCAATTTAAGATATTTTTCAGCTACAATGATTTCTTTTTTTTGCTCATATAATTTTAATGTTTTTTTTTTTACTTGTAGAATCTGGAACTAAAAGACTTGCTACCATATGGTTTTGCTATCCATCATGCTGGAATGACAAAGTAAGATTATCAGTTTTTATCTTCTGGACTTTTAGGGATCTATTTAATATTTCAAGGAGTTATTAAGAATAGTAAATTTTTAATGAACAACAAACATTTTTATTTTTTGGGGCAATTCTAGTTTGAACATGGCTGTAGATGTAGAATTTGATTTTGAAATACTGGGGAAAATGGAAACCAAAAGGCCATGTCTACTTTGATTCAAAGACAGTTGAAACTTCACAAGCACATAATGAGGAAAGAGGGCTGGGAGAATTTGGTGCTCACAGGACATATTGAAGAAAAGAGGGACAGAGGAAAGCAGTGAATAACCTACTTAAGGAGCTTGTGTAAATGGTTGGGAGAAAGAAGGTTTAGGGGAGTTAGCATAAAGACAAACTTTGTCTAGAGTTACAAAGGACAGGAAATTGTGGAGAGCCATGATCGCCCCTGTCCTGATGAGACATGGCATATAGAAGAAAATTGATACAACAAAATTTCATTCTTTGCTTATTGGTATAAAATGCTGACTAATGCTTAATTTATTTTATTTGTGTTTTTTTTTTTTTATCAAGAGTTCATCCCAAGCAAGGCAGTAAAACCACTAAGATACACTGCTCAGTCTTCCATAAAATATAAACAAAAAGTAATTTATCAAAATATTTTTTTTTTTTTTTTTTTTTTTTTTTTTTAATTAAAAAAAATGAAATTAGTTCCATAAGAAAATTCTGAATATGAACCAATTTACCTTTTTAGATAAATTTTGTAGGAATGTAATTTAAGTTTAAAAAAATTGAATTTATTTTGACAACTGTTGACCTGATAAAAAAATTTCTTTTATTAATTTCTTGATTGAATTTTTCTTTTAATTTCTTGTAGAGTTGATCGTGCTCTTGTAGAAGATTTGTTTGCTGATCGTCACATTCAAGTGTTGGTGTCTACCTCAACATTGGCTTGGGGTGTCAACTTACCAGCACATACAGTCATAATCAAAGGGACTCAAGTCTACAACCCCGAAAAGGGAAGATGGGTTGAACTGAGTGCTTTAGATGTTATGCAGGTATTTGAATTAACATTTTAGAAAAAGATTGAGTGATGGGAAGACAAATAGCACTCTTTTTGTTTCAAAGAAACGATTATTCAACATTTAACAAAATTTCCTCAGTGTTGATCAACATTTTCAAATATTTTGTTAGATTTTGGGTTAGAATATGTTTTTTATATTTACTGTTGGAATAATACTGTAACTTTATCATTAAACCAGAAAAACATTAGAGGAAGAGGTAATAAACAGCCTTACCAGATGCTATGGTCAGAACTTTTTTTTTTCTTTTTTTTTTCTTTTGTTTTGTATTCAAGCTGTTAATTTACACTATTAGGGTCGTTGTCCTCCTCCTCTTTATTGCCATATTTATGACATTTTGGCCATTGTACGTTCTGACATTCTTCAGGACATATGGCCCAGTGAATAAAAGCATTGATTGGTTGATTGATCCAAAAGTGACTTAACCCAAAGCATTGTAAGTTTATTACCTGGCCACAGCTGAGGGGGTGAAAAAAACTTACAGGTTGAGTTATCAAGGGGAATTAACTGAAACTGAGATATTCAAGGACATGGCATGTGGAATTAGAACAATCTACCCCTGTGAACTCAATAAAGGGTTCGGTTTGAAATTCACTGGAAGAAGACTGGAACGTACAACGGCTGTAATGTCTTGAATATGGCAATAACGATGAAGATAACAGTTCAAATAATGTAAATGGTGTAAATAGTTACAATACATCATCTCAGAAATATACACAGATGAAGGATATTTGGTACATCTTTCTTGAATTCCAGTGTGATGCACCTTCTAGTTATAAATTAGGTTTGTGTGTGAGACATTTTAATTATAGACTGTTGTGATATGAGATATAGCTATGAAAGAAGGAGATATATATATATATATATATACTCTCTGGTTTATAAGTAGATATTTTTTTAGCTGAAAAATCTGTTTTAGTGGGTCATAGACACTGAATTTGATGGCAGTGTTACTGTCTTATTTTGTGTAGCATTGACTTGCAAATGGAAGTTTAAAATGAACTTTCCACTTCAGAATTTTACGAGTTGACTTATACAAAGCCTATGTAGTAATTGTTCACCCAGGTTGTAGTGACATAAAACTGGATTGGTATTTTCAATCTATTTTAACTAATTTTTATTATCATTTGTCTTGTTCAGTGGCTCCTTTTGTTTTGATGTCATATCTATTTCACTTTTAATCCTCTATTCACTGGGTGCACTATAAGTCTGGCCTTGTACCAAACTTAGTCCAATACATATATTAGATTTGTTGCCTGATTTTTGTTATCTGGCATATATTTTATGTCCTGCAAAATTCATCTTTTCTAAATTTAGTGATATTTATTAACAAAAAAAACCCAAGAGTCTTTGTACTTTTTGTCTTCCCTCTGTCACTTTCTTGAATTACCTATTTCATTCCCAATTCTGGTTGGCTTGTATTTATAAGTACTTTATATTTTCACCTTGTTGAGACTTAGTGAAATAGAAAGTGTTTTGCAAGCCATTAATATCACTGCTGATGTTCTAGAAATATTGCATTTTAGCATATTCAGTTAGTTCCCAGTAAATCATTACCTGCATAGATCAGAAATATTTGTTTTTTTTACTGTCCTTTCTCATTTCATTTGCTTCAAAAGTTGACTGAGTGGCAATTTTTTTTTTTTTTTTTTTTTTTTTTTTTTTTTTTAATGAAAATTTAATGGTCAGTTTTCTCAGTAAACTTGGTGGCTAAATTTTTTTTTTTTTTGTAAGAATAATTTTATTTCAATTAAAAATCTATGAAAATATTTGTGTGGGTGGAAAGTCTTCAATTTCTCTACTTTCACTTAAAAGTTAGAAATTAAAAATTTTAAAAAGATTTTTACTCTTACATTTTATTTAGTATTGAAAGCAAAATGTTTATGATATTTTAAATAGTAGATTTATAAAAGTGACTGGAGAAGACATGTTCTGCCAGCAGCTTTAACCTCCTGGTGTCAGTTTAAACTGACATTTTTTTTTTTTTTTTTTTTTTTGCATATATCTAAACTATAATTATTAACTATAATTTTGGAAAGTAAGAATTTCACTGAAATATGTTGTAAAATTTTCATCTAAAATCAGTACAATACAACCTTTAAGCTAAACTAACATCTGCAACCATATCCTGGTGCTAAAAGTTTAATCATTTAATCATATCATCCAAAATCAATTCATTCTTTTGAGCACACAATGTTTATCTTTCAGTATAAAGAAATATATAATTGATTCTTTTAATAACATCTACATTTTCAAAACCACTTACATAGCAATTGGTAAACATCAATTTTTATAACAATAGCAAGACAGTGTACTGGCAGGTTATAATGAAATGTGTTCGTTTGCAAGTTATGTAAAAATTAAAAATTTATTTTTCTATAGATGCTTGGAAGAGCAGGTCGTCCTCAATATGACACACGAGGAGAAGGAATCATGATCACAAACCACAGCGAACTTCAGTATTACCTTTCTCTCATGAACCAACAAGTGAGTATTTTAAGTTTATTACATTTCTCTTGTTTTAATAATTCATCTTCCTAAAATTGACTTAACCAAGACACTGACTAGTAAAAATGTTGCTTCAAGATTAGAACAGAGTATATTGGCCTCATTGAAAACTAAGTCTTTCGTTTCTGAGTTCTAGATGATTAAATGGAAATAAAATATCTGATGAGTTTTATTTGAAATGCAAAAATACTAATATGTGGATAATGGTTTGAAAAAGTTTTATGATTTGTATATGGACTTTACAAATTAAAAGATGAGAATGTTTTATTACCATTTCCTTGAAGCGAAGGCATTTTAAGAACGATATTTCGGATAATTATTTTTGTATATTTTTATAAATAACATTTACAAAGTGGCAATAAAGTTCATATTTAATATATAAAACACAAAGTTTATGTGTCTGCTCAAACCTTGGAAATGAAACACATAAAATTGGTTGTCTCTACATCTGTGAGCAAGTATTTTGTAAAACTGATATCAAATGAATGCAGCATATTTATATCTACAAGCCTGTGTTTTATCAACTTAGTTGTCCTTCTTTAATGGAGATAACTAATTTTGTATATTAAACTTTAAAAATCAATTAAAAAAAATGATTATATTTTGCTCTTCATTTCCAATCTGGTCTTTTTTAATCTTCATAAATTAACAATTATTTTTTAATAGTTTTTATAATTTTTCAGTTCTTCAAAAAACTTTATTTTCTGCCTTGATAGTGGAAACCACCTTAGAATTTTGATCACATTTTGAGAATAAAGGGAATTAAGTAGTGCACATTTTTTAGTACTGTTTTCAAAATCCAGTAAATCTATATTTAATTTCTGGAAAATATATATATTTTTTTTCATTTATCTATCTATTTATTTATTAATGAATTTATTTGTTTCTCTTTATTGAGTTTATTTAAAGAAATTGTCAAAAATGACTTAGATGTGCATAAGAAAAAAGACTTTAAAGTTTTCCCTCTTTATTTAATGCAAGAAACATGCCTCTGTTGAATGAAATCTGTGACCATTCAATTATTATCCAACCGCACTTACCATTGCCCATGTCTATATTTTGTATTTGAAATAAATGACCAACAAAATGTTTAAACATATCTAACTGATTTAAATACAACAATTTTGCTAATAATTATTTTACATTTTTAAGATCACAGTAAATGTTATGCTGCAAAATTACTACTCAGTCTTTCTTTGATATAAAAGTTGGAGGTTTTGGAAGCATTTATCATGATTTTTAATCTTTGTCTTACTTCAGATTCTTCATTTAGTTACTTTTTGTTCACTTGTATACTATGTACATGCATTAGGAGTCCATTTCTTTATTCAAGATGTTTACAAGAAGTAATAATATGGCAGTTATGTTATTATTCTTTAATACTGATAGAAATAGTTCTTGTAAATGTTGAATCAAAATATGTTCCTCTTCTGACTAGTTGACTTATCCCAGATGCAACCCTCTAGTTGAACTAAGATTTTACATTTATGTTCTTAGAAATATAATTTACATACAGTCCTATTGCCAGTCATTTTAAGTTGTCCTTGCTTAATGGACATAACTAATTTCTATATTAAACTTTAAAAATCAAATTTAAAAAAAAATATATATTTTGCTATTCATTTTCAATCTGGTCTTTTGTAATCTTTATAAATAAACAGTTGTTTTGGTGATGATTTTTTTGTTCTTCAAATATCATTTTCTACCCTGAGAATAGTAACCTTCTTAGTATTTAGATCACATTTTGAGAATAAAGGAAATTAAGTAGTGTTTATGTTTTTAATAGTATGTTTTGGAAATTCAACTAATCTAAATTTTAATTTCTGGAAGACTTTTTCATTTATTTTTTATTTAATACTGAATTTATTTGAAGAAAAAAAATTGTCAAAAATTGAATTAGATGGGCATAAGAAAAAGACATGAATTTTATCCATTTTATTTAATGTTAGAAACATTGTATGACTTTGCTGATTACTTGCATACTGTGATAGTAAACAGCAGGAATTAGTATAATTTAGTATATGGCCAATGGACTCTTTCTATGATCAATAGTCAAAGAAGTAGCTGCAAATGATTACTATATCCTTTGTTTTAGTCATTACAGTGAAGGTCATGGTAATAAAAAAAAAAAAAATAATTGTATGATTTTGTGTTACCTACTATGAGAGAAAACAAGATCTGAAAATTTTTATCCTAATGCTTATAGATGAGATGTGTTAATTTTTCTTCTTATCTTTGCAGTTGCCTATTGAAAGTCAGTTTATTGCCAAACTTGCTGACAACCTGAATGCTGAAGTGGTGTTAGGAACTGTTCAAAATATGAAAGAAGCCATGAATTGGCTGGGATACACATACCTTTATATTCGGATGCTGCGTTCTGGTTCTCTTTATGGCATTAGCGGTGACACCCAGAAAGATGACCCTGTTCTGGAGCAGAGGCGGAAAGATCTTATCCATTCAGCTGCTTCGCTACTTGACAAACACAACCTCATGAAATATGACAGAAAAACTGGAAACTTCCAGGTAAGCATTGCAGTAACAGATTTAGCACCTGGTGTAATATTATTTCTCTTCTCTGAGCTATTGTAATGTCTTTTAGTTTGTGCAATTAAAGTTGTTGCATGCAATGTGTGAAAAGGGTTTTAAAAAAGCATTCATAAATTTGCTTTCTTTATGTAGACATTTTACAAAGAAAAAAAAAATTGAGAAATTTATGTGCAAATAGTTTTGATAATTCAAATTCTATAATTTTTTTTTTTTTAACATTGTTTTATATTAGAATGATGAAATATTAACAATGGCACTATGTCTTGCTAATAATATAAAGTCTCGTTAATTCTTTAGAAAATCTGTCTCAATTTTACAAGCTTCACTCTGATAAGGTTTTTATAATACAGACGTACAGTTTAAGATTTTATTAAAAGGTGGTAAGTTAAGATTTATAATACAGTTGCTTAATTTACAAGGAATTTAAAATTTCTGCTTTTAGGTAACTGAGCTTGGCCGTATTGCCAGCCACTACTATTGCACTCATGAGACAATGGCAACATACAACCAACTTTTGAAGCAAACACTTAGTGAAATCGAATTATTCCGCGTATTTTCCTTATCATCAGAATTTAAAAACATCACCGTCAGAGAGGTCAGTATACTTTACTTCAGTTATGACAAAGAAAAGATATTCTTTTGAAATGTTTTCATGTTTCTATTTTTGATGAACAACTTAACATCTCTCGAAAGTGAAATGATTTTTAAAATATTTTTCAGCCTCATTCTTAGTAAAATAACATACAAAAAAAAAAAAAAAATCTTCGAAAAGAAAACTTTTTTCATGAAATATTAATATACAAAATCTTTTTCAGGAAGAAAAACTTGAACTATTCAAACTGTTAGAGCGTGTGCCTATTCCTATTAAAGAAAGTATTGAAGAACCCAGTGCCAAGGTATATTTATTTTGTGACTAATTCTCTATGCCAACAAAACAGAAAGTCTCAGAAATACATGGATTTGTTTTAAAAAATATCAAAATTATATTAATTAGTGCTGAAGTTTATAGATAATATAACCTGATGTCTTCTCTATATATTTTTAAGAATGGCAATTTTCATTTTGTGATCTGTGATAATGTGCCTCAGTGTTTTGGAATGTTTCAATTTAAGCTGAGTTTATACTACACAATTTAAACCATATAAAGCAACTGAAAGAATGTATATAAAGTACAGGGTACAATAGGTAAATATTTGCCATTTTATATTTTTAATTTCGCATATGCACGTTGTTTGTTTTCGATTTTGTCACCTGCATAATATAATAGGGTCAGTTGGGCACTGTCTGTGAGGAAAAAAACCACCATGACACAATTCACTCTGTACTGCATGGCATTAGTGCCATAAGCTCTAATGCAAACATTTCAGAGTGTTTGGGTGTCAATCTGAGGACAGTGCAGAGGATTCGGAAAGAGTTGGATGATATATCCAGTCAACATCATGGTGTTTGGGGTGATCACTAGTGATGGTGACATTAATCTTCCCACAGGGCCTCAAACATGGAGGGTCTAAATCAAGTGTCTTGAGGAGGCAGAGCTACCCTGGGTTAAGAGGGTGTCTGCTGGAAGGCCTTATGTCTGGCTACAGGATTCTGCACCATGCCACACAAACGGGAGATCCCAGTCATGGCTATCAAACAATTTTTGTGACCACATCATTGCTTACATCTAGCCACATAACTCCCCAGATTGCAACCCTCTTGATTGTGTGGGGCACAGTTTTAGCGAGAGACCACCAAAACTCCTTGTAACACCAAAGATGAACTGAAGACAAGGACATACAAGATCATTGATTTGATCAATTTTTGATCTGTTTATTTGAATATTACAATTGTGGTTGTGCTCTGTTGTGATTGCCGTCTTGAGATTTAATCCAAGGTTCATTTCTTTCATGTTATGGGCAAAGCAGTTAGATATATATATATATATATATATATATATATATCATCATCTGCATTTGATAGATTTTATATTACTTAACTGTCACCCACAAAAAGAAACCACTTTTACTACATATCTGTTCAATTTTGAACATTACTGCTGACACTGCAACCTGAAAGAGAATGGTCAATAACATGTCACCCTGTTTAACACTCATTTTGATTGTAGCAAAACTGCTAACATCAAGATTGTTTCACACCTTGGTCTGAAGATTGCATTGATGTAGGAAACTGACAGTCACCATGCAGTGTTGATTCCTATAGCCACACACACATAGAACACTTAGTTGCTTTGATTTTTAGTAGTAATTCTGCTGGAATTTTTCTAAGAAATATTTTAGAAAATTAGATCTTGCACCTTTTCTTATTTGATCTATTTTTATTTGTTAAAAAATATTCTGTTTTAGGTTTCAGAATTTCTTGCTTTTAATTCCTCTCTGTTTCATTTAGTGAAAAAAAAATTAATTTACACTTGTTTTACTTACAATGATAAAAATAAGTGCTTTTTTCTCATGGTACTTTATAAAGTATATACAAATTTTCTGGTTTAAAACCATAGCAAATTAAAACCCCAGTTCCTGTACAATCACCAAAGTTAAGCAATGTTCAGCCTGGATTGGTGACTGAGAATACCATGTGCTGTGAGGTTGGATGTACAAGTAGTGTAATGGATAATGGGTCAGAATTGTTAATCAGAAAGTTGAGTTTGAATTTCCATTGGGTTTGTTATATTCACTTACACGCAAATACTCTTGGGGAAAAATATGAATCCACCTCTTCTCCCCCAGCTATGGGTTAATTTAGTAAGACTTGTATCACTAAATCATTATTATCTCAAAAACATATTCTTACCCTCTAAAGATTTTCAGGCTTTAAATAACCTGTATAGAAAATGAATCGGTCAAAAAAATTTTTTTTTCTAACTGAAGATTCTAATACCAATTGGCTGTTTTTGGAATTTTAGGATTAATTATAACTAGTCAGAATCTGTGAACTATTTTCTAAAATTCACAATGAAGTCTTCTACTACAAATGACCTTGAAGCGCATGTGCAAATTCATCCTTTTACAGCTACTGTAAACTTTCAACATTTTATCCAGCTATTTGCATGAGGTCATTTGAATAAAATGGATAGCAAAAGTGCAAAAACAGTGTTTTAATACCATAGCATTTTTCAAATAGGTTTTTATGATATCTGTCTCCTTTCATCATGCAGAAAAGGACTAATGGAAATTTAATGGCTTTTGCTCATTTTTATTACTGTAATTAATCATTTTGGTCTGGCATATTTCATATTACTATACCATTTCAACAAATGCATGAAGGCCTTGTTGCTTCCTCTATCTTTTTCTGTCTAGAAACTCCTCACCAAGAATTTGTGGGTAGGGGAAAGGCAAGCCAATACATGGTGTAATGTAAATGTTAACAAACTAAAGAACAAGCAGAATTATAATAATTTTTTTCTTTTTCAGGTGAATGTTTTACTTCAGGCCTACATTTCCCAGCTGAAGCTGGAGGGGTTTGCCTTGATGGCTGACATGGTGTTCATTACACAGTCAGCAGGTCGTTTGATGAGAGCTATTTTTGAAATTGTATTACATCATGGATGGGCCCAGTTGGCTGACAAAGCTCTCACACTTTGTAAGATGGTTGACAAAAGGATGTAAGTTCTTTATGCTTATTAGCATTTATCCATAATTTATATATTTTGTATTTCCATACTTATTAGCATATAACCAGTCTTAAATGAGGGCATAAAATTTTCTCATTATGTTCTTCATTTTTAAAATTATCTTCATTACATAAAAACGTAAAGAAAGAAAAAATAGCTTATTAATTACTAGCTAAGTATTACCATATATATTTGTGTATTATGCGACCTTTGAAGATCTAATTTTGAAGCTAATTTGACTACAGTATATGGATAGATAGTTTGGTCAATGGCATAGCCAGGGCCGGCACTATATACATTAATTTTATATCTTGTGTATGATGCGACCCCCTTAAAATTAGCTTCAAACTAAGGTCTTCAAAAGTTGTATGATATGTGAGTATATACGGTAACTCTATTTTTATTTTTTTCAATGCCATTTCCTTTCAGGTTAGAGGTGATCATGGTTCTCCAGTTTCGTTTTCTTTTTATATTTTTTAAATACTATTTCTCTTTAGGGCATATGTGATCGTGTCTCTCCACTGATTACTTTAATATTTGTGGATTCTCGTGATATTTTAGAAAAAAAATGGTGGTTTCTTATTGCTTTTTTCACAAATTGGAATTGAGAGTTGTCTTTCTCTTAGACTGAGTGCTAGCCAAGGCTAGAGATCCTAGTAAACCCTGCTATTTTAATCCATAAGTGGTTAAGTATTGATAGATGATTATAAAGATAATAGAAGTGTGACACTATTTAGGTTGCTAGAAAGAAAGAAGAAAAAAAAGAAAGAAAGAAAAAGGCGAAAATTAAATTTAGGTGATAAGAAGCCATCACGAAAAGGACACTAAGCGGTGTTATTTTTTTAACAGGGAAAAGTGATAAAGATTTTATTTTCATTAGCGAAGAAGGTAGGATCTCGTGTCTGTCGCGTTTGATTTATGACGGCGCACCGAGTATGGCAACGGTGAAAATTTCAGATCGGTCAGGCAGCCTATGAAACAGAAACTGAGAGATAATATTAATTAGGTCATGCACTGGGCCATGGGAAAAATGTCCGCTGGACCACCAGGAAGAAAAGATTGACCATTAGCTATCTACGAAGATGTCGTTTGGAAAAGGCACCTGTTTCGTGTTGGCTATGATAAGAAAATTATTTTTATCGAAATGAATAATTGGCTGTAGGGCAATACATCCAATTGACCACCCACTTGTTTGGCGAAGGTCCCGAGTGAAGAATTCCAGGTGACATTCTGATAAGATTGAGATTAAGGGACCACACTACGAGTCTAAGGACTTGTCGAGAAGAAGAAAGAGAAAGAAAAAAAAAAGGAACATAATTTTTTTTTCTTTGAGCAAGATTTTTTAAACCGAGGCTAGTCTAGCCACATCCACGCCGCTGAGTGCCCATTGGCTGAATGGTGGTGTGAACGTTAGGCGAAGGTAAACTATGAAGAAGGAGGGGAGGACTGTTAACGCCCCCTGAAGGGATCGGTATGAGATGCCACTGTGAGAGAGAGGGGAAACCTGTTGACGCCCCATGAAGGGATTGGGTGAGATACCCATATGAAAAAGGAAGAATCTGGAAGGACTTCCAAAAATGGAAAATAATAAATTTTCCTGACCGAAAACAAAGAAGTGGATTGTGGATTTAGAATTATCAAGGAACCTCAAACCCCGACAAGCCCACCCTGGTTTTGGTCAGCGTCCATATAAGCAGAGTCGCAGCGAGTGAAGAGCAGTTGGAGTTGGCAATTGGCAGAGACAGTTACAGAGTTAATAGCTTCGCAGTAAGCTGAGTGAAAGATATCCACGCAATTCCAAACTCAACTTCTAACCAAGAACAATTTATTTTTGAAGAACGACTTAGACTCACACCACCAAAACAAGTTTTACGAATATCGCCTGAAGATACACCGAAACCAGTTTCTTAAAAGAACAAATTAAGATGTTAAGACTCGCCTAACAAATACAAAGTGTCACGAATCCATATAAGCGGGTTGGTAGAAAGATGCAGTACTGTATTCAGTAACCAGATATAAAATATTGTTATCCTTTTTTTAACACATATGAACTTTCCGAGTTATTACTTTATTTTCTTTTACATATACTTGTGCGGTGTTACCCTTGCCCGGACTCAGCTTGCATTACGGCTCGGCGACTGATTGATTTCGTCTACCTAAGATCAAATCACAACATGGGTAGGTTAGACTAGAAATCAAAACAGTTACTTCGGTAACCAGACGTTGGAGGCGAGCTGGGAACGACAAGGCTGATACCGAATCTAACCAGATTCCCATCCGAATCAGCAAAAGGTTAGAACGTCGCATTTGGTGCCGCGACCAATACCAAGCAAGTTGTTCGTCACAGGACAGGATAGCACGACGGACGTGGCCAGGCAGACGTCACATTTGGTGCAGTGACACCGGGGGGACGTCACAGAAGTTCAAATATAGTTTTGTTAAGATTTAATGTTTTTTTTTTTTTTTTTTTTTTTTGTTTACAAAGACATGTTAATCTCATTTATCTTAGGCTACATTCATGGAGTTGAATCACCCTCTTTTCCTCTGTATTCCAATAGTAAGTAGGTTACATTCAGGCAGCTTTTTTCCCCCTAAAAAAAACTGCTTCTTTGTTGAACAGACATGTCTGCTTCCTTGAACACTAAAGTCTTAACCTCTTTATGTCAAGGGTCAGTCATTAGCCTTCATCCTTATTCTCATAATCATCACTGCTTACTAGATCCTATTGCCTACCTCATTCAGTAACCCTGTACCTTGAGTGGATCTTGAGCATTGTATTAGGTTGGTGCAAAAATAATGACGTAATAATGTCGTTTTTGACGTATTTTTTAACGTCAAAAAACGACATTATTACGTCATTATTTTTGCACCAACCTAATATTATGTTCAAAATAATCCTGTCTTTAGCTCTGTTATTTTGTCTCAGTACCTTTTTGAATGCAGAAAGCTCCTTTTACTGTCAGTTCTTTCTTAATCAATTCAGAATTGACATTAAAGAAATACAATTTTTCTTTCCTATTATTTGTATAATACATTATCAACCACTTTAAAAAAATCCGTAATCCTCTTTAAAATATTTTGATTTGAAAACAAATATAATAAATTGTATTTATTTCATCTAGATATATTTAATTTAAAATTTTTGTTTGCCTTGTAAAGCTGTACAAATTTTTAAACTTTCTTTTATTTAAATTTTTTTTTTGACTTAGAAAATCTGGTTTATTTTTGTCTGAATTTCTAGGATGAGTTATCATTATTTACACTATTTATATTTGGACTATTGTTCTTATCTTGCTCAGGTGTATATCGATCTGGGTAATCTATAGGGATTTCTGAACTGAATCCTTTCTTTAATCTATGGGGATAGACTGTTCTTATTTCATTGCTCATGTCTAGGTATATATTGTCTAGTTCTTATGTTATTTAGTACTGTTCAGTTATTGCTCATCTGTTCCCACTGAGTACAAGTACACACTACCTGACCTAGGGATTGAACTCACAAACATGATGTCACTAAATTTTTGAATTTAGTGACATGATTGTGCCTACAAGGCTGAGGGCTACAATGACCAAAACATTGTGATAAAAACAAAAAAAGATGAGGATAATAGTCAGAATATAAATAATGTTACTATGTTTTATTCTTTCAACTTTCAGTGATTGATTTGTTTTGAAGGACAAAAATTTGTTCATTACTCTAAAAATTTGTTTATTTTATTTATTTTATTTTTAATGTTAAATGACAAAAGTATATATAATGTATTTTCAGGTGGCAGTCTATGAGTCCACTGAGGCAGTTCAGAAAAATTCCTGAAGAGGTGATAAAAAAAATAGAGAAGAAAAATTTCCCATTTGATCGTATGTATGACTTGAACCACAATGAGATTGGAGAATTTATCCGTATGCCAAAGATGGGCAAAACAATCCATAAATATGTTCACCAGTTCCCTAAATTAGAGTTGTCTGTGCATATCCAGCCCATTACTCGATCTACTCTCAGAGTGGAACTCACCATCACACCGGATTTCCAATGGGAGGAGAAAGTGCACGGTCATTCAGAGGTGAGATATTTAGTTTTGTTTATTGCTTTTGAGATGTGTCAGGATGAAACAAATGAGAGATCACTTGGGTCAATTTTACATCTGTCCTTTCTTGAGAGAAAAAGAGACAAGGTGAAAATGTATCCTTCTACTTGTTGTAATCATTTGTGAAAAGTAAAAATATTGTCTTCTGAGGTTGATGGCAATTAATTTCAAAGTCTTCACAAAATCCATTACAGATTTCATCTACTTAATTGAATATTGATTATTGGCAAACACACTTTTTTTTCTTTACTTTCAGTGACATTCAGCTTTGATGTGTTTATTTGTGAGCTGTGTTTAATTTTGAATTGCCGAACTCACATTGTTAATTAATGGCTTCATTTTTAAAACCTCCAACACATTTATTGATACTCTTTGTTCTACCCCCTGTGTACAAGTCCGTACCTCAAGACAGCTAAATAAATGAATTAACGCAATTAAAACTCTGAAGATAAAGTCCTGTTCATCAGCAGTTTGATTAAAGGGTAAAACTAGAAGGGAAAAAAATACAAATATAATAGACTTACCGAGGTACCCAGCATTGCTGAGTGTACACTGATGCAATTGTATAACTGCACCCTCCTGTCTAGAAATGTCTGCCTGTATCCCTGCTTGCATGGATCATCCATTTGTATACTAAGTTGCTCCCCACCTGATTTTTTTTTTTTTGCAAATGTTTGATTGTTCTTTACAAAGGAATTCCATTGATAAAAACTTTTCGTGTGATCATTGCTTGGGGTTAAATTGTTTCAATGTTTTAGATATTCAGTAAATTTCCTATAGCTGTAATAACTTTCAAATAGTATGGCATTGTTCACAAATCTAATAATCAAACAAAAACAGGGATGAAGCATCAGAGCTTGATTTAAGTGCAAATGCCCCCCCTCCTTTTTCACATGTTTACTGTAAAGCTAGTGGTTAATAAGAGGTTCTTTGGGAATTTTTCCCTTTTAACACTCCAATAATCCTTCTCAAACAATCTTTGCATCAAAGGTTGTTCAAATGCCAATTTAAGAATTTTGTGTTTTTTTTGGGGAAGCAAGCAGGACTAAAACCACACTATCTTATTTCTTGCATGATAGCAAATTTTTTGTGACATGTTTTGAAGAAAAGTGGATAAAAAATGAGAAAGTTATTCAAGTTTTTATTTTAAGTAGTATGAAAAACCTGATTTTATTTTTTCTTTCATTTTTTTGCTTCAGTGTGAAGCCAATATCGCAGGAAAATTATCACTCTACATAAACCTCATAACATGAGCTATGTTTTGCATTAAGTGCAAAGAACATCAGCTCATCCAGTAACAACTGTTTGCCTGTAACTTTGCCTTGGTTCTTGCAAAAAGTTGTACCCACCTTCAGTTTTATTGATTTTTCTGCCAAACCCAGGGGCTTGGAGATTGAAAAGTTGGACTTAACCTATGTTGGTAAATTTGCAACATGTGTGTACAGTTTCATTGAAATCAGTCAAGAAATGTGAACATGCATAAATAGCATACACACACACACACACACACACACACACAGACATCTTCTGTTTTATAGATATAAATAGAAGAAGAAATGTAACAAGGAAGTCAAAAACTGAACATAAGTGGAGCTGAGGGTCTTAATAATGGGTAAGGAAAGTAGCAAGTTGTTTGCTACAGAAATACATTACAATGTTGCAGTGTATGTTCTCAGAAAGGAAAGAATTTTTTAACTCTTTATATATGTGATGTATATAAATGCTATACCAGTTGCCATAGCGTTCAATTCTTTCGAAGAGCAATGAATTTATAATGAAAATCAACTTTCATGACTTTATTGTTTACATCCTTCATGATGATGTAGCTGGTGACTCCTTATTCCAACAAATAACTTGTACTTTAAGCCATAGCTTTTGTAAGCAAGCCTATCCCTTACACCCCCCCCACATAGGGATGTGTGAGTGATTTAATTGTTATTGGTGCAGAAAATGTAATCAGTGTGATGATTTCTGATTCTGAGTTTATTTTGTTCACTTACCACTAATGCTCTTGGAAAAGGCCTAACTCCATTTTCCTCCAGCTATATGCTATTTAGCATGGCAGATTGAACTCTCTTGCCTTGCATACTAACCTATACCATCATTGTCATCAGGTTGAGCAAGCTCGGCATTAAAAATCAACTAACCTATATAGGAGAAGGAAAACTTGGAATTCAATTGACCATGCATAGTAGAGCAAACTGGGCACTTGAGCTTTGGTATACCAACCAATCCAAGATTAGGAAAACTTTGAATTCAAAAACCTTCCAGAAGAGTGACAGGCTACATTGTGTAGTCTTTAGCTAGACACACCAACTACTGGTATGGTTTCAGTACTTGTGGTGGTCTATAAATTCCTCATGTGTAAGTGATGAAAAGTGCTTGGGCTGGTCCAGAAAGGACCCCCACCCCCCCCAAAAAAAAGAAACAAAAAACCTTCCAGTGTTTGGTTATTTGCTCAGAATTTGTCAAAATAGGTCAGGCAAAGAACTTTTCAGCACATGCACAAACGCACACACACTTAAATATTTAATAAGATTGTTCTTATTTTAATTTTTTTATTTCAGGCTTTCTGGATTTTAATTGAAGATGTTGACAGTGAAGTGGTCCTGCATCATGAGTATTTCTTATTGAAAAGGTGATAATTAACATCTTTTTTTTTTTATCTTTTTTTTTAATTAGTTCATTTATTTCATCTATTTTTTTTTTTTTTTTTTTTTTTTTCAATTTTGCATTCATCTTCAATTTTTCCTTTAGTATCTTTTCATTCAATCATAGTAGCCTGTATTATTTTAATAAAAACTAAAAGTAATTACTTTTATAAAATATTAAAAAACCGAGAACATAAAAAAGATGTCTTCCATATTTTAGTTGAGAAGAAGAGTTGTGAGACCTTCATGGAAATGATTTGTGAAATTAGAAATGTACATTTGTTTATCATCTTTAAAAATAAATTCTGAATACAGTTTAGAATTAACCATTTCTGTTATTGTCCTGCAGCAAATTCAGCCAAGATGAACATGTTGTCAAATTCTTTGTGCCTGTTTTTGAACCTCTTCCCCCGCAGTACTTCATCAAAGTAATTTCTGATCGATGGATTGGTAAGTGTTTTAATATGTTTTTGTTTGTTAGGAATTTGGGAAATAATACTTGGTTCAGAGAATTGTAGAAAGCTGGGATTTGTTTGTTCAGCATGCAGAAAAGATAAAATAGAAAGCAAAGAAGAAAAACAAAACCTGCTGTCCAATCGTGTTGAATAAGTCTGATGGAAAAATGGATGGAAGTTAACTGTATGTCCAACCTATTGTGCCTTGACTCAACTTTTTCAGCTTCTGGCTTCTCATTTCATTTTCTAATCCAGAATGATTTGATTAAGAATGCATAATATATTTTGAAACAACTTTCCTATTTGCTTTCATTTTTATTTTTAAAGGACATTTTTAATAATTTCCTGTTTTCTTCCGACTAAAGATTAGTTTAAATCCCTCCTCCTTTATTTATTTATTTTATTTTTTTTTTTAAATAAGAAAATTCCTAATAAAGATTCCAAATTGTAATGGATAGCAGCTTGGAATAAGAAATTGGAGAGCTGAGTACAAATTTCATTTCGCTTCCTTCTGTTCACTTACACACAAATCCTTTTGTGACTGGTATTAATCCATCACTTCTCAATAGCAATGGGTTAAATAGTAGGACTTGTATCTAGAAAATGTATTGTTGTTCTCAAAAAATTATTGATAAGATATAAAAAAACAATTCCCCCCGAGCTATGGGTTAAATAATAGAACCATGTTAGTCCCCCAAAAATTGTTAAGACAATATTCATTTGCAAAAAAATAAACAGAAATAAAAAAAAACTTACCATGCAAAATGTTTTTTGCTTTAAATAACCCACAAAAAGGTTGAGAAGCTGTAAAAAAAACAAAACATTAATCACAGCAATCAATCAAATCCCAATTAACTATCATATAATTTTCAACTATATTTACTGTGTCACAGTTACATTGCCAATGTCCTTTGTCCTTTCATTTGTTAAAGTCTATAAGAGTTCAGATGCTCTGTGCAGCTAACTGATACTTCAAAGAAATAGAGATCATCTCTTGACATATTAAAACCATACCTGATCCCCGGGGTCATAATCTGAAGATTTTGTTGGAAGCACTGTGTCTATAAATAATTTATATTTGTTGTCTTTGAATCAAAATGAATGTGTTCAAATTTATTTTCACTTTACTTTAATTAGTTGGATTAATTCACAATTTGAATTTCAGGTGCTGAAACTCAGTTGCCCGTGTCTTTCCGCCATCTAATTCTACCAGAAAGATATCCACCTGCTACGGAGTTGCTGGACTTGCAACCTCTTCCTGTCTCTGCCTTGAGAAATTCCTCTTTTGAGGCTTTATACAATGAAAAATTTCCTTACTTTAACCCAATTCAGACACAAGGTTTGATTATCATACATTTTCTTTTTACTTTAGGAAACATTTGTAAAAAAAAAAAAAAAAAAAAAAAAAATGTATGAAAATTGATTGTTAATTAAAAAAAGAAACTATGACTCTTAAATTATGACTGTTAATTCTGTCTATAAGTTCAAATGTTGTTTTATCAATATCATAGAACAGTAGAAAATGTTTTTATTAAAAATCAGTCAAGAGACAAGTTTATCAAACATCTGTTTATTAATATTTTTATGAAATTTGGCAAACTGTTATATTCATCCCGAGATATGTTTTAGGAAGAGTGACAAAATGCCTAATGTCAGTCTCTCTTAAAATCCACAAATTCCGAATAGAATAAATTTGGAGTTTTAGAGTTTTAGTGATTTATTTTGTTTATGTTTGCCCGAATTTTGGAGATTCTAATAAGCTTTGCAGAATCAGTTGATTCTCCCAAACTTTCTCAGGGGGAATGAACTCTTGTCAAAATATAGTGAGCGTCTTGTAATTGACCTTGTTATCTTGAATTGATTTTGTTGATTCTGATCAGATATTTTGCGATTTAGCTAACTTTGTCACATGACGTCAATTAGAAAACATTTACACTATTTACATTACCTTATTCGTTGATTTTGTTGTAATAAATGTGGCAGCGAAGATGAGGACAATAGTTCGAATAATGTAAATAGTGTACATAATACCTCATCTCAGAAATATTGACAGATACGGAAGGAAACATTTAGTTAGAAATTAGCACATTGTTGCTATTAATTAATTTTCATTGAATGCTGAAGCTGCTAAAAATGAAAGAAATATTTATTAAGATAAAATGAGATTAAAACTATATAGAAATTTAATAAAAGTAAAGTTAACAACTATTTAACAATTGGATTGATTAAACTAACCATTTTAGAGTTTTGTCATGAGTGCAGAATAAGATTGCAGACAGTTTATAAATTTCAATTGATCATCTGTGTTCTATTTTTAGTTCTGACATTAAAATTTTCATTGTTTCCATAATAACAATATTCTCTCGTATTATGGATATTTTCTAAGCTTAGCTTTGGTTGCTACAAAACTACAAGAATAGGAAGACCAATGAAGATGAATCTGTTTCTTTGTGGCTTTATATTGTTAAAGGAATATTTATGGTGACAGTATTTTTATAGCAAGTTATTTTCTTCATGTTAGCAAAGAAAAGTTTTAAGATGTCCTTTTCATCTATTGAAGCTAATGAATTTTATGAAGGTGACTTCTGTTTTCTTATTTAAATTCTACTTTCTAAACTGAAAAAAAAAAATTAAATAATAAATATAAAACATTAAAAAAATTATAGAGGTTTACTAACTGAATTTCTGGGATGAGGAGTTATCATTATTTACATGCAAACTATTGTCCTCATTTTTGCTGTTCTTAGCACAATTTTGAATGCTGGAGAGCACAACATGAGAGGTGTTCTTAATATGGAATGGTAAACCTTGGAACTATTAGTTCATTGTGATTTTTGTCCTATAAAACTTTTATATGTAACATTAAAGAAGCCAACAAAAGTTGATATGTTGTTAAATTAACTAACCCACTTAACTGACTATAAAGATTGAACTCCTTCATTTATCAATTATTTGACTGAACTCCCTCACTATCAATAGTTTTTCTGAACTCTCTCGCTAGCAATGGATTGACTGAACTCGCTTGTTAGCAACAGTTTGTATGACTAATTTGCTAACTTATATCAAGCATCAATTTTGGATTTGTTTGGATTTGTTTACATCTGTTTTGGTTATGGAATTTTTGTTTCCATTTTTGGTTTGACACAAGCATTTAACTTTTTAATTGAATTCATTTTCAGTTTTAACTTGAATTTGCTTTTGAAAATCATTTTGTTCTTAACACTTGATCATAGGAATATGTTCACTTTAAATCATGTCAGTTAAAAATTCATCTCTAACTGTACATTAGTCACATGGGGTATCCTGTTACCCCCCAATTTTTCAAGTATTTGTAATTCCTAGTTGACAACTTGTTTCTTTTGTTCCCTGCCACTACTCTCCTGATTCAACTCGGTGAGGGTGTGGCGCAGTTGTCGTGGAAGACAGGTACCATGTGACTACCCATTTTTGGAAATCTGAGGTGACTAACACAGTACTTTTGTACTGTTGATTAATGAATCATTTTAATTGCTTAAACTTTATTTAATATCCCAAATCTAATATTTCTAATATTCTCCCCTTTTTTTTCTCTCCAGTATTCAACGCCATTTACAACAGTGATGATAACGTATTTGTTGGTGCTCCATCTGGAAGTGGCAAGACGATATGTGGAGAATTTGCGGTATTGCGAATGTTATCCCAAAACCCTGACAGCAGATGTGTCTATGTGACATGCTTGGAGACTCTTGCCCAACAGGTTACTACTGTTTACTTTCTTATTATTTTGATGGAGAATTATTGTAGTATTTACAAGTGATAAAAATAATTTTACTATGATTTTACTGTTGATAGGATTTCAGATTAGAAATTTGCCCAGATTTAATACATATCTTTACTTGACATGTTAATTTTTGTGAAACTTCATTTAAAATAAAAAGCTAATGAATTTAGGATCTTGTTAAAGGAACTATTAGCATTTGAAGTTTATAAAATTTGACTTTATATAAAAAATACATTTTGTACAGCTTTGGGAACAATATTGACCTTGATCATTTTGTATTTGACTTAATTAGTTTATCCTGCCACTGAAGGTGACACTGATCCCTGAATTTGAATTTGTGTGAATTTCATAGATGCATTGTCATAGCCTGCTATAGCAACAGAAAACACTTTTTAGTGACCGTAACAATAAGTTTACTGCAATTAATAGGCCTTGAAAAAGAATTCAATAGAAAGTGAAGTAATATTAACAATGCACTGTGCTAAATGTTAATCTAGTATTTTATGTTTCATTATAATTTGGCCCTCAACCATTTTTATGATGCTTCAGTAAGATTGTAATTTTTTAATGAGTGTTGTGAAAAAAACCCAAAAAACAAGGATCTATTAATTGGTGTTTTTCAAGAAAACAAGTCATGGCAAACAGAAAAAGTGTTTGGTTGTAAGGCTCTCGGCATGATTAACATAAACAATTTTATGTCAGAAGTTGCATAGTTCCCGTGGAGTTAATGATGTAAAATTTCATAGCCACCTCCTAACTTGCTGCCCATATTGTTTCTTTGTTTTATATGTAAACTGAACTCTGACCTTTGGCAGCTAAATTAACAACTACTCTGATGGCAGATTAATTGTCCCAGTCAAGATAAAAGTTATTTTAATCTTTTATCTGATTTCTATTTATTGCTATTGCCTTAATTTTACTTGTCTTGGGTCTGACGATGAACTACATCCGTCAGCAAAGCCTCTGATGGGGAGGTTTTGAGGAGTGTGGAACCACCTCTTAATTTCTGTTGTTCCTTGGTCCACTGACCAAGGGTGGAAGCACCTGTTTTGGGGGGAGGATTCCAGCTATGGGTAAATAGTGAACCACCAAACTTGGGAGGGGTTCAAAACATAAAAATACATTAGAAAAAATTATCAGCAAAACATTCTCATATTAAATAAAAAAAATTCCCAGTAATACATTTATGAAAAAAAAAAAAAAAAAAAAAAATTACCAAAGCTCATCCAGTAAATTGGCCCATAAGGAGATGATATGCCATTAGACAATCAAACCAAATCTGATTTTATTTATTTCCGAATGTCTTGTCATTTGAAAACTGGAAATTTCAACTCTTTATTCTTCAACTAGTATGAACTATAATGGTTGTAGTTGTATAATTAATAGTTGTATCTCAAAATGAACCACATATACTGTTAGTATGCCATTGTTTGTACCCCATTTTGTTTCATTTTTAGTATTTCCAGTAGCATTATTAACTAATTTATTCCAAGGCACATTACTATTTTTGTGGTCAGCATGTTGGACATTTGTAAGCCATGGATAATAAGATTGATTTTTACTTTGTGCTCTTGAAATGCAGTGATGTTTGCCATATTCAGTAAATACTTTTCGTTTCATTTAAAGGAATTTTTTTTTTTTTTTTGACTTAAGAAAACTAAAAGTACAAATAAATGAACTTTAAAAATAGTAAGTTTCTAAATAAATGCAAATCTGATCAGCAATGGAAGCTCTTTTATTTTTTTATAAATTTAAATCTGAAAAAAGCTCAATGGTTTTTTTTTTTTTTTTTTTTTTGTAACTTATTTCTTATTTCTATTCTTTCTCTTTCTCTTTTTTTTTTTTTTTCTATTTTTAACTTTCCTTTATTTTTAAAGTATGACACATTTACTTGTTTTTAGTTTTACCAGATACTATAAACCAGTCTTTACTGTTTCCTTTTTCCTTCTTTCACAGACCTATACAGATTGGTACAACAAATTCAGCTTTATGATGGGAAAGAGAGTTGTACTGTTGACTGGTGAAACTGGAACTGACCTCAAATTGTTGGCTAAGGTAAAGATGGTTTCTCCAAAGCCTCTTTTGATCCAGTGGTATGTAAATTTACTAGTCAAAGACATTTGTAGCAGGAAGAGATACTGGTCTTCATTTGAGAACCACATCTGCTGTTCTCAAATAATCAACTTGTCATATTTAAAAAGATCCAAAATATTTTTGGAGAGGGAAGGCCAAATTTAAAGATTTGAAGATGTACATGATGACTGCATTGAGGAACAAATGTTGTGTGTGTTGAGAATGTAAACTTGATCATAGAGAAATGGATTTGCATATTACCGTGGTGATAAGAGGAAGAGACGGGGAAGAACTAGAAGGCCAAGTGTCTTCACTGATACTAGTCTAAAGATTAATCCTTTTTCTAAGGCACATCATGAGGAAAGAGGGCTTGGAAAATGTGATACTTACACGACATAATGTAGGTAAGATGGACACAGTGAGGGATCTACCTAACAAGCTTCCTGTAAATGTTGGCAGAACAGGGATTAGGATAGCAAAAAGACAAAACTTATTAAGAGTTACAAAGGAAATAATGAAGAGAGCCATGTTTGCCCATGTCCTGAAGAGACACAGCACATAGAAGAAAAGTGCTTTCTCTAAGAACTATTGAAAATATTGTACTGGTTCGAATTATTGGATTTTATAGACTGTCTTTATTTTTATTTATTTATTTATATTTAGGTTTTATTTTTATATACTTGTCAGATATAATCAACCAAAAGTGATTTTTTTTTTTTTTTTTTTTTTTTCTCGACTGGCATTGATATACTGACGTTTTCCAAGTTGACTAAAATGGAATTGGTTAGAAGGAAATTTTTTATTTACTGTTGATAATATTTCTAGTCTATGAAAGCGTGTTAATTTGGTGAATGATTCAATATAGTTCTGCTATTTTATATACTATGAGGTCTAATCAAAATGCATCAAGACTGGTGCTATGAAAAAGAAAACTACAACACATATCAATTTGGCATTTAATCTCCTTTGAAGTAGTCCACTTCCGAAGCAATGCACTTTATCCCGCATCATTTCCATTGATGGAAGTCTTCCTGGAACTGCTCTTTGGGATAATGAGCAGTTGCCATGTTGCATTCTTTTGCATTTCCTTGATATCTTGAAACCTTGTTCCTTTCAAGTGTGATTTGATTTTTTTTTTTTTTTTTTTTTTTTTTTTTTTTTTTTTGAAAGAGGAAAAGTTGCAAGGGGTGAAATCTGGGGAATTTGGTGGTTGTTGGACCTGGAGAATGTTGTTCTTGGCCAAAGACTGCTGCAGAAGCCATGGTCACTGATGGAACCGCTGTGGTGTAGTGAAATGACCACACTCTATGCACTTTCCTTCCAAGCACTGCTATAAACAATTTAGTATGTATGTGTGACAGAGTTCATGGTCAATCTGTGCCAAGTGGTTTCACTGTGTATGTAGCTTTGTTACCATAGCAATGGTCCCAATACTTTTTGATCAGACCTCATATTAAGTGTTAAACATTTTTTTTTTTTTTCTAACATGCTGTGTTTTATCTTACAGGGCAATATCATCATTAGCACCCCTGAAAAGTGGGATGTATTATCACGCCGTTGGAAACAAAGAAAGAATGTCCAGAGTGTAAATTTATTCATCATTGATGAACTTCATTTGATTGGTGGAGATGTTGGGGTCAGTTAACATTACCAATTATTAATTATTATATTCTGTTCATTATGACTTTTAATGTTATAAGTATCTACATTATCCTGCCCTAACTTAGTTTCTTGATCCTGTGTGTCTAGCAATATAGAAAATCATGATTATAACCCAGAATATTTAAAAAGAAAATAATATAAATTATTTTCTAATGAATTCACAAGAAGAAATGAAGTAAATAATTTTTTTTTTTTTTTTTTTTTCAAATCATTTAACCCCAAGCAAGGTAGTCATGCCACTAAGACACAAGGAGCTACTGAGTTTGAAAATTATAAGAAATTGTTTTAGCTTTTGAGATTTTCTGATGATTGTATTTCCATTCGAACATTTTACTTGCTTGACTTATGGCTTTGGTTTTTCCTTCCACTTCTCACTTGTGGAACTATCTTCGGTCTTCTTGTTTTCCAGTCAACTTTGATCTCTAAAAATTTAAATGCAATGTCAATCATTGTTTGTCTTAATTTCTGTTCTTTTATTGTTCTTGCTCATTTATGTGTTTTTTACTTCTATTCTTTCACACTAAGTAATTCCCTGTATCTTAGTGACTTTATTGCCTTGCTTGAGGTGAAATGATTACACTCATCCCCCCCCCAAATAACAAAAAAAAAAAACAAAAAAAAAAAAACAACTAAAAAACAAGAAAGAATCCGTTGCAATAATAACTATGGTAATAAAACTACTTCTCTTTTTCATTTAGTATAAGATTTTATTTATCTTTTATTATCTCTTCTTCTATGATTTTCTTTTATCTTATTCTTTCACACTCAGTAACCCCTTGAGTCTTTATGGCTTGTATTGCTTTGCTTCGGGTGAAATGATTAAAAAAACAAAAAAACTGGCAATTATTATAAAGATTTATTAAATTAAATGATTTTTAAATTGGAAAATTCTAATGCTCTAAAATTTTAAAACATTTACACTACTTGTGCTATGTCAGATTTTAATATACAAGTCAATGTTTTTGTAATCAATTGTGTGTTGTAGTAAGAGCCAGTTACCCTCCTTACTATCATGAATGAACTAATCCATTCATGATAAGTAGTCCTGGGTAAGTTGTCAAAGGGAAGATAATACTATTGGCGTGACTCGTCTAGCTCACTATTGAATACTACTATCATGACTGACTCTGTCGAGTTAAGCATTGTGTCTTCCCAGACCCCACATCACAACATATTTATTGTTAATACCAATTTTGTGACAAATATTGACTTATATAATAAAATCTGATATAATGTCAAATAAGCCTTTGTCAGTAAAATAGTTCATAATTAATTGTTAATGTTTTTTGAAAGTTGCCAAATGATTCATTCACTGACCAAGTGAGGAAAGAAGCCTAACTTATATCTTCTGAGACCTTTACTGAAACCTCTGTTGAAGCAGTTGTCAAAAAATATTTAGAATTAAGTAGTCCTTTTTTTGGTTTCATCATTCATTAATAAAAGTATTTCTATTTGATTTAGTTTATAATTTTATGTATTTTTAAGTTTGCACTTTTTCTTATTCATCATAATCATTTTATTTTTTTTTATTTTTATTTTTTTCTTTTAGCCGGTGCTAGAAGTGATATGTTCTCGAATGAGGTACATTTCATCACAGCTTAATCGAAATGTCCGTATTGTAGCACTGAGTTCCTCATTGTCAAATGCCAAAGATATTGCCCAGTGGCTTGGATGCAGCACAGGTGGATTCTTCAACTTTCACCCTAATGTGCGTCCAGTACCTCTCGAACTTCATATTCAGGTAAGAAGCAGTTTACCTGCACCAAATAAAGACATTCCTTAGAATTTATTTTTAATATTAGCATAGACTTCTTAATACATTCAGGCTTATTTTTTTTACACTTGTTTATTTTCATTTGTGGGTAGGTATTTTTTATTTTTTTTTTTTTTTTTTTTTTTTCAAACAAATAATTTGTTTCTGGGTATCAGCTAACAAATATTGATATTTAGTGTCAGAACAATATCTATAAAAATTTGTTTATAGGTACTAATAATAACCTCTTTGTAATCATTCACAAGCTTCATGCCAATGTTTTTGTAAAAAGTCTTTTGGTTTAGAGGGAAAAGGAGAGGGTAGATTCACCCCTAATCATGTGTTTTGTAAATTCCTGGTTAGGTGGTAATTGCGTAAGATCTGGAGAATAAGGTGGGGGGGCTATAGAAGAGAAATGAGCCAGCAGGGCAAAAGACTGAATAGGACACATCTGGTGTGGTGGGAGTGAAATGTTTTTTGCCCTTGTTTGCTCTCTTGGGCTTAAGTGGTGCATACTACCTGTTGGAGATGTGCCTTCTTGATGGTATAAAAATTTTAATTTCCTACCAAATCTTAAGTTCTTGTGCCAGACACAGAACTTAGTAGAAACAGCAAGTCACAACACGTGCAAAATTACAAAACAAGATGACTACTGTGTAAAATTTTAAAAAAGAAAAACATTTATTTTACAATATTACAAAAAAAACAAAAAAAAATGTACAGAGACAAATTTGCACAAAAATTTCCTTTTGTGTGCTTATTATGACAGGATAACAATTTTCTGAGGTTACAAAAGGGATTACCATCAGATACAAGGAAAAATGTGTTCCAATTTTTTGGAAAAGACATGGATTCAAAGACAAAAAAAGATTACACCCTTTAAAAATGGGAAAACAATATATAAAAACATAGAGAAAGAAGAAAAAAAAAATCACACAATGCAGAAAATACAAAATGCACCCACTTCCATTCTTAACAGAATACTAGGACACATTTCAGCACGAAGGAGTTTTCATGTTTTGAAGTATTTTGCTGGAAAGTTAAACTTGAAAGTTCTTTTGGTCTAAATTCTTCTCAGGAAGGCACAGAAAAGAATCTTCTGTCCTGGTGTTTGAATCTGCTTTGACTCTGTTGGCTCTTTCTTTCCCCCCCGAGTTATGATCCCCCCCCACCACTTTGGCTGGACCAGTCCTCTTGAAGTGTGGTTAACAGTTCCTTCTTTCTGATGTTTATCCTCTCATACAGTTTTTTTTTTTTTTTTTTTTTTTTTTTTATATTGAAAAAGGGGCCATCATACCAGCTCACTTCAAGTTTTCAATAGAGCTTCAAGAGATTGTCTCTCATTGGCCAACATATATGAAGCCTTTCTCCAAGAATTTGAAAAATGAATCCATGACAGCAAAACAAATAATTTTGGCAGTCAACTGCTTGAGCTAAGAAGGCCATAAAAAAAATTAATCATTTTTACAAACATGAACATACACTTCTCTCCAAAAATCTGTATTAAAAAAATAAAAATAACCTAGATTTTTATGCCTTTACAATTCTAACATTTTTAGCATAATTTTAAAATTTTTATAATCCATGAGTGATTAGCACATGTACCACTACTGATATTTTTGAATAGCAGTTGTTGTGTCTTGGATAAATGACTATAAGAACTGAACAAGTGTAGGTAGTGGTAATTTTTTTTTTTTTTTTTATGTTATGACAAAGCTTTGTTGGTTTGAAGGGCTCTGTTGTTGTGGACAGTTGAAATAGCCATGAAATCTTGACTGAAGTTTCCTTTTCGGATGTGTTCACTGATATATAGTGCCATGATGAAACTTGGTTACTTTTTCTTCAAAGCAGTCTTTAAATTCTCTAATTGATGTCAGTTGATGCAACATTTAATTCTAATGTCAAATTATAAATCAATGTGGACCATACTGACATAATTAATCCCAGAAAACGCTTAGCAAACCTATCCATTTTGAGATGTTCATTATTAACCTGTTCACCTCCACTAAAAAATTGTCTTCATCCCTTGAAATATATGCGTTTTTATCAGTCTCCAATTTGTCCAAAAATAGCAGCACTTTTACATTTTCATGGAAATTGCTGAGAGTACAATGTCCAGGTGTGATATATACAGAATTAAAGTCTTGAATCTTTCTGTCTGAATTTTTGCCTTGAGAAGTTATCAGTATGTACATAGGAACTAATATCCTAATCTTTGTTATTATTATCACAATGTTTTGACCATTGTGCTCTCCAGCCGTCATCAGCTGCTTTGCGATCCTTGTAACTGTTAAGGAATTTCAAACTGAAACCTTTATTTAATCTACATGAATAAATTGTTCTCATTCTACTGACCAAAAGTTTGCAGTCACGTCATATTGAAACACCAGTTCTCATACATTCACTAAAGTTAAGCAAAATTGAGCCTGGTCAATACTTAGATGGGTAACCACTTGGATGTGTGGGTGCTGTAATGGATAACAGCTTGAAATTGTTAATTGGAGAGCCAAGTTCCAATTCCAGTTGAGTTCATTATATTCACTTGTGTGCAAATACTGTTGGGAAAGGTATGACTCCACCACTTGTTCTCCCCAGTTATGGGTTTAATTAGTAAGACTTGTATTACTAAATTATTATCCTCCACTCCAAAAAAAATTCTTACAATCTAAAAATATTTTCTGACTTTAAATAATCTGCAAAGGGTTGCTAAGCCGTAAAAAACGAATTCATCAATCAATTCTACTGACCCTGTTTAGGAATGTCTTGTTCTTTATTACTATCTTTGTTTCATAAGTTTTTAATGTTTTTTTGTTTTTTTTTTTACTCTTTTACAAGGCTTTTGGGTTTTGATGATTTTGTTAAAAGGCAAAAAACTCATTTAAATCTGTATTTTGTTCTTTCAGGGTTTTAATATCAGCCACAATGCTTCACGTATAATTGCCATGGCAAAACCTGTATATCAAGCCATTCTGAGACATTCCCCCAAGAAACCTGTGATTGTGTTTGTTCCTTCTCGCAAGCAGACCCGCTTAACTGCTATAGATATCCTTACATTCTGTGCAGCAGACATACAACCCAGTCAATTCTTACATGTGTCAGAAACGGATCTAAAGCCGTTCCTCAACAAAATAGCTGACAAGGTATGCAAGTTTTTCTTATTATATTTTTTCCCAAGAAAAAGTATTAAAAGTCCAGATATAAGCTTGTAGTAGTTGTTTTAAGATTTTATATAATATAAAAATTTAGTGAACTCACCTATATATTTTTTTTTTATACATGTTTGTCATTATTTATATTATTCACATTACTTTTATATCTTTATCAGATCAATCTTTTGCATAATCTATCTTCTAAATAATAAAAAAACCCCCAAAAAACAGTGAATTCTCTTTGTCCCTCCATGTGTCTGAAACCCATCCAGCTCTCACCACACTTGCTCTATATAGACATATTATACCCTTTTGGATTTAGGATGATCCTCAGATTGAAAATTTGTCCTTCATCTGGTGCTTGAACATCCAGCATTGGGATTTGTTTCTGGACAAAGAGGGAACAGTGAAAAATTCAAACTTTAAAAATAACTGAAAAAAAAATCGGTTATTTTTAAAAGTTTTTAATTTATGTTGAGTTTAAAGTAACACAAAAACTTTGTAAATTTGAAATTTTTTGTTTTAAATTCAGTTTGAAATATCTCCAAAACTTTGTGAATTGAGGAAATCAATTTAAAATGCCAGGGAATCAGTGTTAAAGTGAGATGTTTCGTGATACGATGTTTTGAAGTTCCACGGAGTATGTGATTTGGTTATTTAACAGTAATTGAATATAAAATAACTGAAGTGTTGACATTAAAAACCCAATAATAAAAATGTAAAGAAAAACTAATCTAAAATATGTACATAGCAACATGTGTGTGTATATGTAATATATAAGGATAAATAACAAATAAGAAACATAAATCAATTTTATTAAAGCTTCCTCAGAGAATTAGATGCGGAGATAAAATTCTGGTATTTTTATTTTGTGTTGTTTGATGTCATTAGTTAAGCAGGCTTCACATGAATTTGACTTGTCAAGCAGTATTTATGTGTATAATTTATGTGAATAAGTATATCATAATTCTAGTATGTACATGTGGGATTTGGATGATAATGTATAATTGTGAGTGTGTTTACATAAAACGTCCTCAAATCAACGTGTGGACAACCACCAAACATAAATAATGCCTGCTAGAGACACACGATTATAATAGTATAAAAATACAAGAATTTTTTTTCTCTATTTCATTTTCTGAAAAAACTTTAATAAAAGGGAAACATGTTAAGATTTATAATGTTTCCTATTTGTTCTTTATCCTATTCTCTCAGTTTCTGACCCATATTTGATCTGTGTTTCATCCCAGTTCATATAATTTTTTTAAAAGATTTTTTTCTCCAATTATAGACCCTGAAAGAAACCATCAGTAATGGTGTGGCCTATCTGCATGAAGGTCTCAATGATGATGAGCGTAAAGTAGTGGAACAACTGTTTATGATTGGAGCTGTACAGGTGGTTGTGGCCTCACGTAGTCTGGCATGGGGCATGACAATGGCAGCACATCTTACCATTGTTATGGATACGCAGTATTATGATGGAAAGGCACATTCGTGAGTTACATAGCTTTGTTCATTTTTACTTTTATTCTCATTCAACCCTTTTTTGCAGTCATCAGTTTTTAGTATTTTTAAGAATTTTTGGAGTTGGGTAAAAGTTTTTGGTAATTAATGGGATGTTTATCGTGAAAATAAGTTCAAGTTCTTGTCCATGTTCTTAGACTGGAGACTTGGGGATTTGTTGTTAGAAAAATATAAAAATCTTTTCCTTCTTCTCAAACTTTACCATAGAGTATTGAATTTTTAAATTGTGAACATACAACCAGAACCCTTACAGTGTTTCACTGTTTGGACAAAGCACCCGACATATTTTGATTCTTGTCTGTGTTAATGTGTGCACAAATTTAGGAAATGCCTAGTGTATCTTGACAAGAGAATGGAAGTTGCAATAACGCTATGGCAAGAAAATTAAAACAAAAATCCTCACCTGAATTTATTTGGTCAGTTATTCATGAATTCATTTGACACGATCTGGAGGTAGGTAAGTGACATGTAGGATTCATGACAAACTAAGACCAGACCTTCTCTTTGATCAGTGAGAACTTAGACCCTGTCCTATTATCCATCTCTATATCACATGTGGCTTTCTAAATCTTTCTTTCTCTCTCTGCATCTTGATTGCCATCTTGTCACCCAACCCCATTCTGAGGCTTACAGCAGCATCACGTTAAAACATTGCTTAACTTCAGTGATTGTATAGGTACCAATGTTAAGCTTGGTCAGTATCTAGATGGGTGACCGTTTGGGAATACTAGGTGTTGTAAGCTTGGATGAGCAGGTGGTGTAATGGATAATGTCTCGGAATTGATAACAGGAGAGCAGAGTTCCAATTCCCGTTGGATTCATTATATTCACTTGTGTTCAAATACCCTTGGGAAATGTATTAATCCACTTCTTCTCCCTCACCTGTTATGAGTTAAATTAGTAAGACTTGTATCACGAAACCATTATCTCCCAAAGAAATTGTTATAATCTAGAAATATTTTCTGACTTAAAATAACTGACAAAGAGTTGATTAGCTGTTGCAAATGAACTGGTAGAAAAAAAAAAAAAAAACATGACTGTGACTTTACCTATATAAGCTTATAACCCAACTTTTTGGCCAGGTTGCATTTAATCCTGAAAGTTTTAATTCATTTATTTGATTATTTCCTTTTTTTATACTTCTGGACAGTGGGTAGTTGCTTTGAAAATCTTACTACTGGTCACAAAACACCAGATCATTCAGTCCCAGATCAAGTCATTTAAAGCTCTCTAGACTTAGTTGATGTTCTAATTGCAGCTGCGTTCCATTGTTTCAAAATATGAGTGAAAAATAAATTGTAATATATATATATATATATATATATATATATATATAAAGCTAAAAAAATTTTTCATTTATATTTTTAACTTTGACAAAAATTTGTAAATCAGAAATTTTAATTTGTCACCTATGAATCACAATAAAACAAATATCCCCAATCTTAAAAAAATTTTTAGTTTTATTTATTTATTATTTGTTAATTCTTATCAATTATTAGGAATGAGTTATTCTGAAATGTATTTTTTGTTAATGCCAAATGTTGATTGTTTTTTTTTTTTTTTTGTGTGCAGCTATGAAGATTATCCAATCACTGATGTTCTCCAAATGCTTGGACATGCCAACCGACCATTACAAGACCAGGAAGGCAAAGCTGTTATTCTTTGTCAAAGCTCCAAGAAAGAATTTTTCAAAAAATTCTTATATGAACCCTTACCTGTGGAAGTAAGTTCTAACTTTTTGTTTATAATTGTATTAAAATTTGTAACATCCATTTGTTATGGTTATTACAAGTAGAACATTGCAGAAATGGTTCCTTTGTTTTTTTTTTTTTTTTTTTTTTTTTTTTTGTTTTTTTAAATATTCTTATTTCAGGTCGGTATTCTTCCTGTTTGAACCTCAAATAGCTCTGTTGAAGATTTCTTAGAAAATATGATTGGATTCCAATAATGTGATGAATTGCATTGCCTGAACTTACCTCAATTGATTCTCTATTACGAAATGTAAACTAAAAATCTAATTTGCTAGCTCTTTTCAGGCCCAAGGAACTTTTTTCTTCCTGAAAGGATGTATCATATCTCAAATAACAGTAATTATAACCACAAAATTAACTCATTACTGCATAAAATTTAATAAAAGCTTTAGTTCTTTTTACCTAATCTACCTTGCTGATTAACAGTAATCTTAGGGTTGGTGGATTTAAAATTTTGAGGTGCTCATATAATTAAAGAAAACTGGAAGTAAAATTGTGAAGTGAATTTCAATTTGGGGGGGTGGTGGTGGTGGCTAGGAATACGTAATTTAAAATTTTCATTTTACATTTTTGTAAATAATTTTCTATATTTTGATTGACATTATTTATAATTTTTTTAAACTAATTTAACTGCAAATGGTTAATAAAATAAAAAATAATAAATATTTATGAAGAGAAAAAATCCTTCAGTCACTTTTGACCTACCTTTATGCTTTTGATTAATAAGTTTATTTAATAAATCTCTTGATTAAAACAGTTTTTATACTTGTAATCATTTACTGTACATCTGAAATATTGGACAATACATTTTTTATAAAGAGTCTGATCTGCTTTTTCAAGAAATGAATAAAATCTAGAAATAATTGAAGTTGTAATTCATATAAGTTTTGATTTGTAGAATATTTTTCATATTAAGACATCATTGATGGAGGACTAAAAAGTTATCAGCCTGACCCTTGCCCCCAAAATCATTATTTCAATGTCCAGACATCAGAATATTAATTTTTGAGATACAAGTCAGGCTGAGAACTTTTCAGCACCTCTTCTATATATATATTTTTTTTTTTTTTTTTTTTTTAAATTGAATAATGATTAAGTATAAAAAGATCAATAATAAAAATGAAATTAATCATTACGGTTTCTCTGAGAATAATCATTAAATAACTTCAAATTATTACTGATAATAATTACTAAGTGTACATTAATAATTAACAACAATAATAATAATTACTAATTTATAGTTAATAACTATCAGTAAATTAACAAAGTGGGTGTGTCACTGGAATTTAGTTAAAATTGTTTTTTCTTTTTTTTTTCTTTCAGAGTCATTTGGATCATTGCCTTCATGATCACTTCAATGCCGAAATTGTCACCAAGACCATTGAAAACAAACAAGACGCTGTTGACTATCTCACCTGGACCTTTCTTTATCGCAGGATGACACAGAACCCCAACTATTACAATTTACAAGGTGAATAAGAATTGATATACTGCTTCATATCATTGCTTAGATTTAGACATTTAATGTATTCACTGACTGTGAGCTCCTTTTGTTTGTTCTTTTTATTTAAAGATTTATCAGCTTACATCAAAAGTCGGTTGCATTTAGTTTCCATTTCAGATCTGTGATAAATGAAAATACTGTCTGAAATTATGGGCTGAAATATTGTTATGATTCCATGATTTTGTTTGGCATCATCATCTTAGTAGTTCTGACTATTATTTCAATTTGTATTTCTCTTTTGCACATTTTTCTTATTATTTCTTATTGCTATAAATGTTCTTTTTAGTGCAGGGTTGGGTAAACTATGGCCTGCATTCTGCCTGCATGATAATTTTATATGACCTGCAAGGGCACAGTAAACATTATTTTTTAAATATCCTTAAATAAATTTTTTTTCTTAAATTTTGATATATTTTAGTTACATGTTTATTCAAAATAGTAACCAATGTAAAACAAATAAAAATAACAAAGATACAAACCATATAATTTAATAATGAACTCCAGTTCTCAGATAACTTGCCTCTGACAAAATCAACATATCACATTATGTATTATCGCAGAAACACCTGGATTAGTACATCCTACACTTTGTCAATGATGATGCTCAATCATTGGCACAAGGTAAGCTGTCATAGCAATCTAGGTGTCTGCATGTACATTGGATGAAATGTCTGTTTTGTTATAAATGTCTCATGGGATTTATTAAAAATTTTTTATTATTATGAAATATTTTTTCTCACGTGTATAAATCTCATTAATAGTAACAATTAAATTAATTTCTCATATATTTGTGCAGACTATTCACAAAATGTTTCTCTGACTGTAAAAATAATATAGGGATATATGTTTGTCATTTATATTGTTGCTGTGAAAGTTGAATTGTTATTTTGATACAGCCCACTTTACACAGAGCCAACACTGATACAGTACTCCATTGAAAAAATTTGCACACCCCTGCTTTAGTGGGTACATGTTTGAGTAGTCATTCCTGTTGTTTTATTATATTTTTAACGTTGAAATTAATCTCTGTATTTTAAAGAAATTGTGACTTCTGACAGGGATTGAAAGTGTATTTCATTTTTAATCTGAGAAACCACCTTCAAGGTTCTAATAAGAAATAATGTCAGTTTAAAAAACTCCATCATTTACTTCAAAATTCCATTGTCATTATTATATTAATTATTATAATAATATATATGAAGGTATATATTTATATATTAATTATTATAGTTGTCATTGTCATCTTTGAAGTTCTCATTAAAACATTTCAGAGAAGGAAAGGAAAGTTAAAGTCTTTTTGAAAGCATTTCAACCTTATTTAAAGAAAAAGAAAAAAACTTTTTTTACCTTAAATGATCTCTTGCTGATCGATGGGTCGTTAAGTTTTAAACAAACGAACAAAAAACATTTCAGCTAATGCACTCTGAGCTTTCTCATTCTGAGTTGAAAATATGAATTAAATTTGACAATGATTAAATCAGGAATAAGTTGGAAAATCTTTTATAACTCTTCATGATTCACAACTTGATTAACTTCATCAGAGATTTTTGGAAGGGAAATAATATAGTTATGTTTCAATTTTTAAATTTTATGTTGTTTTGTTCAACATAAACATTAAATGATATTTTGTTCAACATAAACATTAAATGATATTTTGTTCAACATAAACATTAAATGATATTTTGTTCAACATAAACATTAAATGATATTTTGTTCAACATAAACTTTAAATGATATTTTTGGCAAACACATACAGAAAGCCACAAACACAACAATTGATTTTGTTTTTAACCCTTGGAACCTGAGTGGTCAGTATACTGCCCAGAGTCATGGACAGCAGGTGCCCCAGGTTGGGAGATCCATACTTGGCCAGGGTTCAAAGGGTTAATGTTCCAAGTTTAACTCTTGGAGATGTGGGTAGCATAATGATTAATGGTATGGAGAATAAAATTGCCAAACCAAACTAGAACAGTCTGCATTCACTTTGTACTAACACACTTGGGAAAGGCATGAATCCACTTTTCCTATCTATGAGTAAATAGTTGGTCAGTTGGATTCCTTTAGACTTGTAAGGTATCAGCATCATTTAGTGCAGCTATATTCTTCCCTCTGATTCAGCAGGAATCTACTGAAATAGCCAAAATTAATTCTTGGTACTGGTATTGTTTGCATGCAACCTTGGTGCATGAATCAACAAATTCAATCATAACAATTTAAGGCAGCACATCTTGACATTTTTCTCTAAATTTTCAAATTACCAATCTTAATCTGTGTATGTTTTATTGAAAATAATATTAAGAAAATAGAAAATAAAATTTTTTGCCAAATATTTAAGCAAACATCATAATTCTAGAACTCTGCTTTTATGACTAAGAAATTTTTTTTCCTTCAGACATTTCAGGAATAACACGTCTCTTTCTGTAGGTTTGTAAGAGGGATTGTGGCTGTGAAAATAAAATGGCATAAAGCATAGAAATAAGTATGACTTATTGATGTGCCAAAAAAATTAAAAAAAAACATTCCATTATGTTATTACTTAATTATCTGTTTCTTGTTTTAGGTGTATCACATCGACACTTGTCTGACCACTTATCTGAACTTGTAGAAAATACCATCAATGATTTGGAACAATCAAAGGTAAAAGCATAATTTTATTTTTAAAACTTAAATTTAAGTTTTTGCATTGTGGTGATGATTGTTAGAAAATGTAATCATTATAAACACTATATGGCATAAAAAAAATCATTTTTTTTTTTTTTATACCATAAGATCTTGGGGTAAATATCTATATAAGTAAAAATAAGTAAATTAATGTTAGAGTTCCTGTTTTGTGGGGAATTTTAGTAATTATGATAGGATATCCTGAAGGTTGAATTGAGGATATGGCTGACAATCACTGAGTTTTGTTTGTCTCCACTTAAAAAAGAGAGGATTATTCTATGACTAGATTAATTGCAATGGCTATTGCTTTAAAAAAAACACTATTTGATGACTTGCATCTTTTGTTAAATGATATTACATTTTTTGTATAAATGAAAACATCTACCACCTGATATTAGGTTGGTGCAAAAATAATATAATCAAATTGTGAGTGTGGGGAGTTATGGGAGTGACCTCTCAATATCTATGTCTGTGCTATCATATATTGAATTTATTTAAGAACAGTTTATGAAAGTCAAGTACTGAGGTATCAGACAATTTATATTCAAATTTTCTCTGAAAAACACTAAAATAATCCCTAAACCTTTCCCCGCCAATTATTTTGGGAAAAACGTTTCATTTTTCAGACAATTTTTTTTTCTATTTGTTTTTAATATATTAACTAAGAAACTGAGGCACCTTGAAGTACCCGAGCATTGGTTAACACCTCTACCACACGTATGAGTTGACAGTTGGACAATTTCAAGCTCAGAAGGGCATAAAAGGAATCAACGCCGACGTATAAACACATTTATAGCTGGTTTCTGAACATTGTTTTGGATGTGTTTATTTGTTAGTGTCTGAAAAAGACATTTTCAGTAAAAATGTATAAACACATCTATTAGGTTGGTGCAAAAATAATGTCGTTTTCTCACATGTTACTATGTGAGAAAACGGCATTATTTTTGCACCAACCTAATACATCCGGAAAGGGGTTAATATACTTTAATATAGAAAAGAATAATCAAACATCTTCCCAGAACTTTTGCTAGCCTTCAGTCCAACTTTGTGTGTGTGTATGTATATATATATATATATATATATATTCATTGTTCATTAAGCAAACTATATATATATATATATTTATTAAAGACATTTTTTATGTTTAACGTTTTTTTTTTTTTATAGATACAAGTATTTAAGTAAATGCTGTGTTTATAATAAACAGTATTAGATAACATTTACCGGCCTGAATGTCCGAGAAATTTTCATAGAAAATATTCGTCCTTTGACAGGATTCGAACCTGCATCCTATACGGAACCGCCATTTAGCCGGGCGTGCCTAACCGATTCGGCCACAAAAGAGCGTTTATTTACATTTGATACGCCATGAGCAGTTATGAATGTACGAGTTTCATGGAAGATTGAAATTTATAAGCAGTAAATTCGACCTTGCCGGCCGAACGCTCCTGTGTGGCCGAATCGGTTAGGCACGCCCGGCTAAATGACGGTTCCGTATAAGATGCAGGTTCGAATCCTGTCAAAGGACGAATATTTTCTATGAAAATTTCTCGGACATTCAGGCCGGTAAATGTTATTTAATACTGTTTATTATAAACAGAGCATTTACTTAAATTCTTGTATCTATAAAAAGAACGTTAAACATAGAAAATGTCTTTAATAAATAAATTGCCAGACTTTGTCCATTTCTTAATATATATATATATATATATATATATATATACATATAGTTTGCTTAATGAACAATGAAAAAGTTCTTTGTTGAGAAATTTTTTTATTTTTATGTATTATTTTTTCATTTTCTTCATTTCCAGTACCTATTTAGATATAAATTGTCAGTTCTGTTATCTTTGGACATATCAAAGACTTTTATTTTTTATGCTATTGGTTTCTTCATTTTTATATATTATGTTTTTACTGGTTTATGTTGTCAGTTATATATATGTACAATTTCTGATAGAATGTATATCTGTATAAGGACTATGAATAAAGACAAAAGGAAAACATCTTAGCTGAAACTGAGGGATTTGTCAAGGCAAATGCATTTATTTGCCTTGATAAAGTCCCTCTGAAGACAAGATAACTTTTCCATTTGTCTTTATTCATACATACATATATATATAATAGATATATATATATATATATATATATATATATATATATCTATGTGTGTATATGTAAAAATTCTTTTTGATTCATTCATGTGATATTAGCAAACCAAGAAAGATTAATTTGAAAGACTATAAACTCACTTGTTCACCTTTGTCTTTGTTTATATTTAATCAGTGTATTAGTGTGGAAGATGAAATGGATGTAGCTCCTCTCAACTTGGGAATGATTGCTGCTTACTACTATATTAACTACACAACTATTGGTAAGTATCAACTATTCACAACTTGTACAGTTTCTTTATTTTTTTATTTTTATTTTTATTTTTTTTTTTTGACAGGTGAACATTTTCCTGTCCTTGATGTTACTCTTACAATATTTCAGCTGATTCATTCTTCAAACTCTCAGGAGTATAATCTACAATAAAATGGTGGAAGAAATATATTGTTAATATATCATCTGGATCAGCCCATTCTATCAAAGTTAGATTGACACTCTCTATTCCAATGTATACATGTGGGATTTCCCCAATGTTTGCTAATCAAAAAGGGAAAAAAAAACACTACATAGTACTGGCAAAACATGTATGCACCAGGCCAACATGCCATTGTTGAAGCAACAAGCTTCTTTCAACTTTATCATTTTCCAGTGTAATCTAAACCTAATCCCAGACAGAGTAATCAGTTCTTCTCTTTCCAGATATTGTTTGCTGTACTGGATTTCCCACATGACCTTTATCTGTGGCTTTCTAATGTTCCTTGTCTGACTTTAAATGGATTATTTCCTCCATAAACACTTTTTCACATTTTCATGTGATGTTATATGTTATCTTTTGTCAAACTGTTCTAGTAAGATGTAAAGAATAGTTTTACTGTTGAAGAGTAAAGGCTGAAGAATTGTTTGGCTGTAATGGATTGAGTTGTAACTTCAAGAACATGAAGAAGGCTTATCCAAGCAAAATTTGAAATGTTAATAACTCGTTATGCTACAAACTTTTTCAATATATTGTTTCAATTAAATTTTCTTTAACCATATAATGCAATACTTTGCATGTTTATCAAGAAATTAAACCATAGAACTGATGTTATTCCAAATTTTAGTTATTTTGCTAAAAATTAAGAGTTAAAATATAGTTTTCATAACTGTCCATATTTTAGGGTTTATTCTTCAAATTTTAAAAATAAATTGTAAGTGGAATTAGCTATTAATTTTGCACAATATTTATTGCAATTTCTTCTAAGTATATTTATCTTGTAGATAAACCACAGAACTTCTGATATTGCTAGTCAGACAACTTTCTGTTAAAAAATATAAGTTAAAGAATTTTAGATAATCACCCATTTTTTAACCTCCGTGAAATCCTTAGTGAACCATAAAAGTTTTAAAGGGGCTTTTTAGGAAGTTAAGGGTTAATAGTAATGAGTTAACTGTTTTTTGTTCTTTTTATAATTTGGAAATTATAATTTAATTTTGCTGGTTTTGTTGTTATGCCTGTCAAATGCTAAAGAGACTGCATTGGAATTTTGCACAATTCAAGGAAGGATTTGGGAAATGTTAAGAAACTTTTTTCTCAATTGTTTTTCTATTTGGTGATGTAAATTTTTGATGATTTGTTTTTCAGAATTATTTAGCATGTCACTGAATGCCAAGACCAAAGTTAAGGGTCTAATTGAAATCATTTCCAATGCTGCCGAATATGAATCGATTCCCATCCGTCATCATGAAGACCAAGTGTTGAAACAGGTAAGGAAAACAGTTTCTGGAATTTTAATTTTGTGAAGCCAGGATTGGTAACATTCAGTGCCATCTCTTCTCACATGGATGTAAATAGTAATAAGACATTCTTAGTTGATACATTATGACCAGTACACAACTTTAAATTTTAAACACAAACAGAAATATTACTTGTTAAGAGATGGCCTATGTAAAGATTAAATTAAAGGTTAAACGATTAAAGATTGCTCTTCCAAACTCTTTTATGCTGCTAATCTAGTGACTGCTGAAACCCTTGATGACTTAGGCAACAAACTAAGTCTGTCTGCATATGAATCCTGGAAAGCAAGGATCTGAGAATTAACTTGGAAAAGATGAGTTATGATTATTGATGCTAATACTTTGTTTTTTTTTATTAAGTTCACCCCCAAGCAAGGCAGTAAAGCCATTAAGACATAAATTAAAAAACACAAACATTACTAAGGATCAAGAACAAAAGAAGTGTAATCAGGAGGAAAGCAGATAGCAATTGACACTGCATTTAAATTTTTTAAGATAAAAGTTGACTGGAAAGCATGGAGCTAGGAGAGAGTTCCACAAGTGAGAAGTGTGAGAAAAGAAAATGTTAGTGCAGAACTTAATGTCTAGCCAACTCAACGGTAAAACCACCTTGCCAGTCTAGTACTGCGTTTAAATTCATAAAGTTTAGGTACTGTAACGAAGAGCTCATCTGAGCAATTACCATGAAAATGTTTATAGAAAGGGGAGGCAACACAGGGAGGCAACTTTATCGTGGTGGGAAAGTGACTGAGGCTGAGACCGCAGACCAGGATCAATAATGTTGTTGATTCTTCTTTGGATCTTATCAAAAATCCCTAGATATATAGTAAGAGCACCGGACCATATGTGGCAGCAATATTCTAAGCATGGGTGAAAGGTAGACTTATAGATATGTAAGATAGATTTTGGAGGGGAAAATGGTCTAGCACGATACAGTGAACTAACATTCCTAGCAGCTGACCTAGCAATAGGTTCAATATAGGCTTTCCACTTCATGTCAGCGAAAAATTTTAGCCCGAGAAGGTGTAATGAGTTGCTCTTCTGGAGGTTAGCATCAGCCAGAAAGGGGTCTCTCAAATGATTAATAAAGAGCAGTTTAGTCTTGGATGCATTAACAGTAACAAGCCATCCTTTGCAAACATATGACTCTTGGGAAACGGATTTGTGGTATCTGTCAGTAAAGTGTGGGTAGTAAATCTATTTTGTATTTTGGTTTTAATCACTGGGTTCATAGGTGAAGAATCAAAAATATGATACTCATCCTTGCAAGGAGGTTCCCAGCTAGCTTCCAGTTGGCAGACAAAAATAAACTTGTTTGTAACTCAATACAAATCCCAGCATTCATGATATACTGATGGATATTTATTGAGCACAGTATCCACACCAAAATCACCAACTAACCAGGACTTATAGAATAGTCTTGCCTGGTTAACAGGCTGCTATATATGCCACCTACCAACTTGCCTAGACAAGTGTCAGTCAGACTCAACTTCTATTACAGTTGAGTACTGTTTCTCTTACCAAATTCTGCAATAGGAAGTGCAGTAGCATTTGTGGTGGACTTGTTGTCGATGTTAACTTCAGTTGGAGCAGACATTTCACTCGTAGGTCTTGAAGAAGACTGTTGTTTTTCAAACCTCATGGATTGATGCTACAGAATCACTAACAAAGAACTGTAACAAATTACAGAAACCATATCACTTGAGGAATTTCAGCAGACACAGACAAATGTATTCTGGGATTTTTTTCCTAGCCAATAAAAAAGGCTAGTTCTCAGTTTCATATGACTTAGTCTCAGTCTGTCTTGTCAGAATTCTATATACACTTATCCGAACTTACTTTTGTGTGTCAACTCCAATTCTTACTTTGTGAACTTTTTGTCATATTACTTTTAATTTGCCTTGTTTATATTGTTTGCTTGCTTTATATTATTTTTTGCCCTGTTATTTTCTTTTCTTTTTTCTTGTTATTGCTTGTTGCAAACTTTCCCAATTCTGTTTGTTGGACAGTGCTGTCATTTATTTTACATTTAACCATGGCTATTCACTCTACATAACTTTTACTCATTCATAATTTTGAACTTCTTTGGCAACATGGTTCAGGGTATTTGCATAATGAAGGTGTTGACTGCTTTTTATAACAGGAATTGCATGAAACATATAATCCGTGATGGTATGCTTTGAGATCTTGTATCTGCAGGTCTATTCGTTTTGTCTGCGGCTCAGATGAAAATTTGTAGAGACTCTATAGTATCCTAAAGATGGTCAATTGTAATGAGAATTTTGGTCTTTTGATTGCAAAAGGTTTTCCTTTGCTTTATTTCACAGCTAGCCACTCGCTTACCCCACAAGCTGACCAACCCAAAATATAATGATCCACACATGAAAACCAATCTTCTTCTTCAAGCCCATTTGTCTCGAATGCAGCTACCGGCAGAGTTGCAGTCTGATACTGAAGAAATCCTTGGAAAGGTAGGTACCACTCTCCTTTTATTTTTTTTTTCTTCTCTTTCATGTTGATTTCTAAGAAATTACACATCAACTCTAACTTGATAAAGAAGGAAGCCTTCATTAAATACTGGAGTTTCTTTGTACAATTTACTCCTGGGTATGACGATAAACTACATCTGGCAGAAAGGTCTCTGATCAGGACATTGAAGGTTTTGAGGAGCCTGAATCACCTCTTAATCGCTGTTGTTCCCTGACCCAGGGTGGTAACACCTGTTAGGGTACCAGTTATGGGCAAATAGTGAAACACACACAAAACACATTATTATAGTAAAATACCAGCAATAAATTTACATATATATACATACATACATATATATATATATATATATATATATATATATATATATATACGTATATATATATATATATAATGGCCAACAATGCATTTTATCTGTAGTTGAAAGCATAAAATTGTATTAAAAATATTTAGTTGAAGCCATAAAATTGTTCCAAAATATTTAGTCTTTGGCATTAAATAACCCATAGAAATTGATATGCCGCTAAACAAAATCAGCCAATGAACCAACTAACCTTTGTACAATTGATGTTCTAGAAAAAAAAGAAAATCCTATTATAAAAATGTTCTATAAAATTTGATTATGTATAAATAAAAGCAAAATTGAACCAGAGGATGATGGAAATGGAGGACGCAATAATTTATGAGTTTTGGCTTCATTTCTGTTTTTAGTTTTTCTGCTTGGATTATTTATAAGGGCAGAGAACTTGAAGGGAAATTGATTACAGAAATGTAATTTTCTCTTTTTAATGACTGTACTTTATTATCTTTGAATTACCATGACTTCTTAGGAAAGACAGTGGAGTAGTTTCTTATGGTCTTCTCCATGGTTTGGAATTTAGTTTTCTATCTCTTAGACTGGTTGCATCTTACAGCTATATCATGTTGAAACACTGGTTCTTGTGCAATCACTGAAGTTAAGCAACATTGAGCCTAGGCAGTAACTAGATGGGTGACCACTTGGGAATATCAGGTGCTGTAAACTTGGATGTGTGGATGGTATAATGGATAACTTAGGTGCAGATACTTTTGAGAAAGGTATGAATTCACTTCTTCTCTCCCCAGGTGTGAGTTAATTAGTAGGACTTGCATCAGTAAAATTATTATCCCCAAAATATTCTTACAGTCTAAAGAACGTTTTCTGGCTTTAAATAACCTGCAAAAGAACAAATCAATTAAAAACTTAAACTGTTTGCAATCGGCAGCTATAGCATAGAGCTCAGTCTCCCCTACTATTTAATCTATAGCTGAGGGAGAGAAGAAATGAACTCTGGCCTTCCTCAAGAGCATTTGTGCTAAATTGAACACAGCAAACTTGGTTAGAATTTGAACTTGTTTTGCTGAATTCATTTCCCACATGGATAACTATTACATGTAATGCACATCCTAGATGAATGAAATCACTGATGGACATATAGGGAGGATTGTCTGTGTAGACAGAATTTTCACTTAAGGTATGTTTTTCTTTTTTTTTTTTTTTTTTCTCTCAGGCAATTCGTTTAATCCAAGCTTGTGTGGATGTACTCAGCAGTAATGGTTGGCTTAGCCCTGCACTGTCAGCTATGGAACTTGCTCAGATGGTCACTCAGGCTATGTGGAGTAAAGATTCTTATCTTAAACAACTGCCTCACTTCACAAATGAGATTATCAAAAGGTGCCAGGAAAAGGTAAGTCATGTTTTTCTTTATTTCTTCTTTCTTAAAAATGATTTTGTTGTTCGTATTAGATTGCAAAATTTGAAAAATAGACCTTAGTCTTTTAAATTTATGTAAAACTTGAATATTTGCAATATAATTTTTTGATAAAAAATCAAATAATTTGGCTCATTTTGCAATCTCTTAACAACACAGATATTTAACCATTGTTATCAATTAACATTTATTTTAGAAACATTAAGTGATTGCAAAATGATCCAAATTATCTCTGTTTCTTTTATCAAAACTTTTTATAATATTGCAAATATTTGAGCAGAAAATATTTTGCCAATTTTAACTTTGAATTTACATGAAAATCGCAAAATGAAATCACATCAATTAATAAATTGTATAATTACTTTGCATCAAGGAGACAATTGAATATTTAAAGAGCTGTAAATTCTGTAAACTGTAGTAGTCTTAGCAAGATTAATTTTTGCTATATATATATATATATATATTACAGTTTAAAAGTTTGAAGTCACTCCCAGAATTAGCATAGGATGAACTTGATAGAAGAGTGAAAAAATAAATAAAAAAAGCTCTTAGTCATTGAAAGAAGAATGGAATCAATTATCAAACTTTGAGAAACTTTTACAACAAATACCCAAAAATTGTGCTGCAGTAATCAAGGCTAAAGGGGGATATTTTGACGAGAACAAAATTTAATCATAAAATGCTTTTTTGTCTTTTTGTCATAATGAAATTTCTAATAAAAAAAAAATCATGTTTCATGTTTTTTTAACCATGCATAATAATTTTCTCTTATTTAAAATACAAAACAACTACTTTTTGGGTGTTTCTATAAAATTATCAAGGGTAGCCTCAAATTTTTGAACTGTATTGTTTTTTTCAAAATTATAAACCGAATGAATGCAGAATTAAGAAAAAATGCATAGCACTAGTTGACAATAGCAAAAAAAAAAAAATAGATGAATTATTTATTACAAAAAATTTAAAACCTCTAACCTTATAGTTAAAAATAATAATTCATCTCTTAGAACAAAATTAAATAGGGAAAATATTATGAATTTAAATGCCCATTAATTAATTGTATTCCTGATCAATCAAAATTCATAAATAATTATATAGGCCACACTACAACGTATTTGACACGCAGACTCACTCTACACCTTTCTGACAATAGCTCAATTAGATCACATTTAAATATTCATGGAGACCTACTGGACACCTATTCGTAACATGCTTGTTGACAACACTAATATAATAGCATCAGCTACATGCAAGAAAAGGTTAAAAATAATGGAAGGCTATATTTGTATAAAAACAAACAAACCAACACTTAATAATAATAACTTTGAACATGTCTTGACCGTGTTTTGAAAAAATGAAAACATTTTATAAAACATACATACAACAAACTATTTCTTCTTTTAAAAGTTAGAATATAATCCTTGAAAATGGCTAAATGTATAGCCAAAAGTGCTCGGATAAAAAGAACATTTGGACAGTTTTTATATAATTTATCATCTGAAAAGAAAAAAATTATTAGATTGCATGAGAAATTGTATAAAAAACTAAATAAAAGCACTTTATCTGTCATTTTCAATGAAATGTTTATGAAAGAAGGATTGCTGTCTAAATGCACAAATATAGGAGGCATGGTGGAGTAATGGATAATGGCTTGGACTGAGGAATCGGAGAGCTGAGTTCGAATTCCAGTCGAATCCATTACATTTACTTATGTGCTAATACCCGTGGGAAAGGTATGAATCCTCTTCTCCCTCCAGCTATGGGTAAATAGCAGGACAGACCGGGTTCTATAGCCTTGGATGGCAACTGGTCTAGGAGAAAGACAACTCTGAATTCAAAACCTGTGGAGGGTTGTTTGGGGACCTTGTGGCACTTAGTGCACCAGGTCTCTGAATTTGGCCCTTCAAAAAGTGTGAATGGTCCTGCATGAAACCTTCACCTCTATAATCAAATCTCATGTGCTGTTGTCGGGCTGTCAGTTTCCTGGGAACTGATCTGTTTGACCCTCATACGTCGAATTCGACGGGAGAGTCGAGAATATATATATATATATATATATATATATATATATATATTGCATTGTTTCATTGCAACAAAGTAATTCTTTTTATGATAGAATATAAGGATTTGATATAGATTGAAGCAATTTTTTAAGGGGTTAATTTAAAATTTTCTTCTGATCTATTATTGAAGCAATGTTCCTTTCCATTAGATTGTATTTTGAAAACTTGGGCTTGTCTGTGACTTTAATTGTATTATAGTCTGTTTATTGTCTCTTGTTGAAATTGTCTTGATTTTGTTACTTTTTCCTTTTTCAAGAACCATGACACCATATTTGATATTATGGAAATGGAAGATGATGAACGTAATTCCCTGCTGCAGTTGAATGATGCAGAAATGGCCGATGTGGCTCGGTTCTGTAACCGTTACCCTAACATTGAATTGACGTTTGAGGTGCAAGACAAAGACACCATCAAGAGGCAAGTTGAATACACAGTCTTTTCATTTATATTTTAACAAGAAATAAAAAGTGGCATATAGCTCCTTCAGTTATAGATTTACACTATAATATCTAATAGTATCAGACATTAGAAATTAATGAACAATAAATTGAACTAAGTGATTTAAGTTTAAAAATAACTAAATTTTAAAAATATTTTGTGTTACTTTTAATGATTCAGCTTTAATTTACAAAAATCTATTAAAATCTATTTTCTTTGGATATAATAGATTCTGAAGCCTTAGACTATGATAATGCTGCAAGTAATGAAGGTTTTTTTCATTTTTTTTGTTTTTTTTTCTTCAGGAAAATATTTTTTAGAACATCAAACCCATTTTAGATAGTTTCTAATCCAACCTTTTTTTTTTTAAATGATGAAACTTTTAAGCTAGAACTTAACTTTTGAATGCATTGATAATTGTTTTTGGACTCAAGATCAAGGTTTTTTGTTTTTGCTCATTTCTTATCTCTATAAAATTGTCTTCTAATTATTATCTTGTACATATGTGTATCTGATGTATTCATGTGTCTGTATTCTATGCATTCTTGATAAGAGGCTGGAATTCACTTAAGACAAATGAATTCATAAGTTTTATGGGAAAGAACCATTTTGTTGAGTTATTAATGTTCAATTGTTTGTTCTTTTTTCCAGTGGGTCTACCGTGAATGTCTTGGTCACTCTAGAGAGAGAGGATGAAATAACAGGACCTGTCATTGCACCTTTCTTTCCACAGGTCAGTTGAATGGATTTTTTTATTACACCAAAATATGGCATGGCTTCTGTTTGCTTTCTCTGTTGTTATTTACTTTATCTCCAGATCCATGCAAGTATAATGGGAAGGTGTCATGAATTACAATAAAACAAGGGTTGTTTGCTGTAAAAAAAAAAAAAAAAAAAAAAAAATATTAAACACAATTAGATTATTTACAAGGATGATTTTATATTTACAAGATTCTAAAAACTAATACAATATAATATTTATTATTTACCAATTTATAAAGAAATAAATATGAAAACAAATTTTTATTCATAAATTTATAAACATTTACTAAATTATTAAAATATGTAAACCAACTGTATAATGAAATCCTTATTATTTACAATCGACAATTAGCCAATGTTTTGCCAATGATTCCAATAAATAATATAAAAAATATATAGTATAAATAAATTATGTTTATTATTTTGTTGTCAATTCTCAAGAACAAAAAAAAATCTATAAATTAACCTTCATATGTTTAGGTTTTATTCCAATTCTAATCATCACTTCTTAAAACTCTAAACATTGCGGAAGAGTGAAGAGGGTTAAAAATATCTTATTGCGGGCGCGTTTCTCCACGTTTGCCAAGAATTGATCCTGGTTATTTAATAGTCTAACTCATATATTGACATTATCAAGTTAAGTTAAGGAAATGCTAAATTTGAAATAAGTGAATCTATTAATCATAGTCTGGTCTTTTTTGCTTTGTTTAATTTTCACTTCTGTACCTACAATGCTGACGTGTATTTGTCTTTGCTTTTTCAGAAACGTGAAGAAGGTTGGTGGGTGGTGATTGGCGACTCCAAAACAAATTCTTTGCTTTCTATCAAGCGTCTGACACTGCAACAGAAAGCGAAAGTAAAATTGGATTTTGTGGCCCCTAGCATTGGTCACCACAACTATGTCCTGTACTTTATGAGTGATGCCTATATGGGTTGCGATCAAGAATACAAATTCTCTATAAGCGTTGCCAAAGCGGAAGAGGAGGAACCCAGCAGCAATGAAGAGAGTGGCAGTGATGTTGACTAAAAATGGATTTTCACTGCAATTGTCACTGGATCTTTTTTTTTTTTCCCCACCAAGTGATTTACTATCAGGGATTAGGCATTATAGGAAAGGCTAAATTCTAAGGTGACTGTACGAATGGTTATTATGCAGGTTTTGTTTGCAGGAGAGAGAGAGAGAAAGAAAAAGTGAGAGTACATTAACAGAAATGAAGCCCAGCAAATGATTATTATTATTAAACTACTTTTTGAATTTTTTTTTTTTTTTTTTTTTTTTTGCCTCTGTTAATATTGTCCCCATCTGAAAATTAATCCAGGAGAAATTGAAGTCTTTATATGAAGAAACCAATCTAAAATATAGTTTTGATTTGAGCACAGAAAATCTTTTTAGTAATTTTTTGCATATTGAGGATTTCAGGAGCTCATCATAAGCATAGCTCTTTAAATCTAACATAGTTTTAAATCTAAATGAAGTTTTTTCTTTGCAGGTGGAATAAAATTGTCTCACCAGTATTATTATTTAATAAAAAACTGGGATTATTTATCAAAATTAGTAGTTAGTATTTTAAACAGTTATTTTCTTTTATTTATTATATATATATATATATATATATATATATATATATATATATATATATATATATATATATATAAGATTGCTCAAGACAGTTTAAAAGTTTTGGTGAAAAACCTGGAAGTAATTCTTTAAAAGCATACACTTGCAACCATATAGAATTAATATTTTAAAAAAAAAAAAAAATAGCAATAATTATGGAAAAATATATTTTTTTATTTATAATTTTTAATTATAGAAATTTTATTTATTATTTTGGTTTTTAAGTTTCTCCTTTTTGCTTAAAGATCTCATTTTTTTTTTTCCCCTCTGTAGTTTTTTTCCTTAAAATTTAGCCTGCCAAAATTCACTTCTCCCTTTTGTTAGTTTTTACACTTTCCTTGACACAAATCTAAAACTTTTTCATTCATTACTCATCCTTGACATAATAATGCATCGTTCTAAAATCTGTAAATAAATACATCTCATATTGATTTGTTTTTTAAATAAAAGACTGGTTTGAAAGTAAAAATAATTTTGTGTTATTTCAGTAATTATTTTGATTATTGCACTGACCCAAATAAATCATTGCTTGCTTTCTTGACCAAAGTTCATCTTCACCACCCATATAGCACTGATGGATTGAAAACAAGAAATCCCCACACACTTAATCTCTTTCATTTATTGTATAGAAATTCAAAATATAAAGTCTTCGAATTCACTTCTGCTGCCTAATTTGTGTAAAATACGTGATGCAAGATTAAATCTCCTCAGAAGTTGCGGTTTTTATTCTGAATTGTCACGGTTGTATAACTGAAGAATGGATTGCTTAATTTATGCTGGGATTAAACGTATTGATGATGACAGCGTTTTTTTAATTGCAAACCTTTGAGTAATGTGATCTCTGGACATCCACTGTTGCGACAGTTAATTTTCAAGATGTGTTGATTGAAATCTTTTTTTGATTACAACTTCCCTTAGGAAGAGGAAACCGGCTACTCTTAGTTTCATGTTAAAAAATGGCAATAAATATTCAATGGACATGCCGCCGAGAAGTCCACTGAACATTTATTGAACTTTTTGAATATTGTCACTTGTTACCTTTTGAGCAGTATTTGGCAAAATACTGCTGGCCTTAAAATACATTAAATTCTAGTCATTTGTATCTATTTTGATATATAAAGATACATAACTCAGATACCTATCAAAATATATACAAATTACTAGAATTTAACATATGTATATAAGGAGGCACGATGAAGTAATAAATAGGGGCTCTGATGAGGAATCGGAGAGCCGAGTTCAAATTCTAGTCGAATCCATTACATTCACTTATGTGCTAATACTCCACTCAGCTATGGGTAAATAGCAGGACAGACAGGATTCTATAGCTTTGGATAGCAACTGGTCTACCGCAGAAAGAAATGGCAACCTGCTGCGGGAAAAAATCTGCCTTGCCAGTCATGTATTGAAAGATACATGATTGCCTAAGTGTGTATCACGTATGGCATATGACTGACTGATATATATTAGGTTGGTGCAAAAATAATGACGTAATAATGTCGTTTTTTGACGTATTTTTTAACGTCAAAAAACGACATTATTACGTCATTATTTTTGCACCAACCTAATATATGTCTGTCTATCTATCTATCTATCTATCTCTCTCTCTCTCTCTCTATATATATATATATATATATATATATATATATATATATATATAAAGTGAACATGGAACAACATTTAGAGATGACAGGCTGTTTCATGCTAGACAATTGTCAGGCCTGACGATTGCACCCAACATGAAACAGCCTGTTGCCTCTAAGTGTTGACTTCAATGTTCACTTTTATATTTACACACACTCTATCTCTGATACTGAGCACTTTATCCCATAACTATAGCACACCTTAAGAGTGTATATATATATATATATATATATATATATATATATATATATATAATAATCAGATCAAGAATTTCATATGGATGTCATGTATTGCACAAAAACAACAGACAAAGGCCTCTCTGTTTAATATTTTATATTTTTACAATTTTCAGATAAGATGTGTTGAGTATTGCAAGTTTTGGATAAACTTTAAAAATCCAATTTACTCGAAGCAAGGCAGTAAAGCCACTATGACTCAAAGGGTTTACTGGTTGGGAAAGAATTAGAAAACAAACATATTATTAAGGAGTGAGAACAATAGAAGAGTAATCAGGAAGACAGTAGCTAACGATTGAATTTGCATTTAAATTTTTCAAGATCAAAGTTTGATGGACAGTATGGAGTTGGAAGGGAGTTCCACAAGTGAGAAATGTGTGAAAAGAAACTTACAGTTACATCTACTCACTTCAAATGTAAATTGGTGAGAACTTGTTGCTAATCTGGTAGTGCACTAAAATTCATCTATGTCTAGGTACCACAGTGAAGAGCTTGTTTGAACAATCATGAAAGTATTTAGAGAAAAGACACGGAAACAACTTTATGGCCGTGGGAAAGTGACTGTAGCCGATATGCCAGGTCAGGACCAATAATATTGTTGATTCTTCTTTGGATTTTATAACATAAAGCTAGGGTACCAGACCATATCTGGTAACAATATTCTAAGCATGGGTTATTGGTAGTCTTATTTAAAGAAAGTCTGGTTGTAAAATGGTCTAGCATGACAGTGAACCAACCTTCTTAGCAGCTGACTTCGCAATGGATTCAATATAGTCTTTCCACTTTGTTTCAGCTGAGAATGTTACCTGAGAAGACAACAAGTCACTTTCTTGGAGGTCAGCATCAACTATGTGGATGGAAAGCAGGAAGGGGTCTCTCTGATGAATAATAGGGAGTTGTTTAGTTTTGGAGGCATTAAGATTAACAAGCCATTCTTTGCTCCAGTTAACAACAGAGTGCAGGTCGTTTTTGAGATCATCTGCTAATTTGACCATATCAAACTGATCAGACTTGGTATTGAGACAAGTGTAAATGTTTGTATCATCAGCATAGATATCAAGTTGATATAAGTCATCAGGAAGTTTGTTAATGAAAATTCAAAACGAAATAGGACCCAGGATAGAACCCTGGGAGACACCTGTATTCAAGATCAGGAAGAGTGGCGTTTAGGATAATTTTCATTTCACAATTTGATAAAGACTGAATCTGTCCGAAAATTCATCTGGAGATACCATAACTTCAACTTGTGAAGAAGACTGATATGTCAAATCCTGTCAAACACTTTTGAGATGTCCAAAGTCACGGCCCTAGCTTCATCCACTGAAGTTCAAAATTTTTTTTTTATTTTTGTTCAAGTATTTTCAACTGTTGTAGTCGTTATCCAAAACCAATGTGGTTTCTATGTGGTAGATATAGTTTTTGTATACATCTTGCTATTCTATGGAAAGTTGGAAGTTTGAACTGGTTTAGTGGGGTATCATCATCTAACGGCTGGAAGAATGCCAGATAAACATTTTCACTTAGATTGTGATTGAGAGAATTTTCTGGTGTTCTCAATAATGTAACTCTAAGCATTAAAAGTTTGCCACAATCAAAACAGACTCAAAAGTATCATTAAGAAAAATACATTAAACCATTAAATTATTATCTAAAAATTCTCAATATATAGATATTTTACAAAATTCAATGAAAACAAAATTCTTTACTCCATCTGAATTAGCATGTGTTAACCCCCTCCATCGTCAACGCCCTCGCCCCTGTCCCATCCCGACGCATGGAAAATAAAAGGTTAATCATAACTATAAAAAAAATGTTGGTAACAAATTACAAACACTAAAAAAAATTATGCAAGGGAAGTAACTACTAAAAAAATATGGAAGAGTTATTTCCCTTTGTCTATAATGCGATTATTATTTATTTATTTATTTTTTTTTCACTGAATTTAGAGAATGATCGCAAAAAGCTTCAGGTAAGAGTTCGGACTGAAATAAAACGAGTCAGGGTAAATAGGGGTTGAAGGTTAAGCAAAATAATCAACATTGACAGTTGTTTGATAGAGCAAGTCAGCACTACGATGAAAAAGGAAACAAAACATTTAGAATAACATTTAATCATTCGTAAAATAACAGGCATCCTTCGATTAATGTGTTTTCGATTCCTGTCTATTACTACATATTAATATTCTATATTCAGGAACTATTGAATATAAATAAGCAAAAATGCAGAGCAATATAAAATATATTTATATTTTATAGTGATTAGCTGCTTTTATTTTTGAAGGGCTTCTGAGTCAAGTCGAGAAATAAGTACATTGCAATTGCAGTAATGAACTTTGCTGTCTTATAAGGAAATCCAAATAATAGGAATGACATGGTTATAGTAAAAAAAGGAAGAAACTTTCATCGTTTGAAGTTGTTAAATGTTAATATATACAATACTCAGTTTGGGCACCTCGACGTGGTGTAATGGTTAGAAAGCTTGTTTTTGCTAGATCAATTACGACTGAGTAGTGAGGTCGATCCTCACTAGGTGCCCCATACTTTCAGCCTTGTGCCACATCTAAGCTTAGAAAATCACTATACAATACTCAGTTGAAGTTCTGGAAGTGATAATGTAGCGAACCCCCTGGAGGTGGGGGCGATATGAAACAACGGCCCGAGCGCCTCCGTATCGTAGATGAGGTTACAAAAGGCCTGCTAACGTTTTGCGAATTAAAGACGTGAAACAAAATGGCCAACCGAACGAGGATAAGTATGATTAATGCTAAGTATATTTGCAAAGCAGAGGCCGTGGGTTAGATTAATGCTAAGTATATTTGCAAAGCAGAGGCCGTGGGTTAGATTGGTCTAGTAATAGAAAGGTGATCGGACTGGTTGTGTCGAGGGATGGACGTTGAGGTGCAGACGTTCCTGTCGGGCCGACAGTTGGTAGTTGAGATGCAGACGCTCCAGTCGTGATTGGAGTTGAAACCTCCTGTAGTTATTATAACCGATAGTATACGGGAAAAGTTATTCAAGTCGAAGTTGAGGGAAGTCGATCGCTGCTGGTCGTTGCAGATGATCGCTGCTGGTTGGTCTTCGGACTGGGCGTTTTGGGCAAGAATGGTATTGGCGACGATATCTGGTCAGTACCGGGAAGCTGGCGTTGCGATGATGTTAGGCATATCGAATGTCCAGGTGTTGTTGCGTATCTGCTGGTTGAGTCCGATATCGAAACCTCCCGTAGTAATTATAACCGTAGTGTACGGAAAAGGTTATGGATGATGTGCAGGCAGCAAGTGGGGTCAGAAATGCCAAGAGTCGAACATGCGCAGGTAGCCAGAATAAAGATAGAAGTAAGAGAAAGACAGACAGATCCAACTCGCGTCCAGTTGGCAGACAAAAAAAAAAAAAAAAAAAAAATGATAACGTAACATAATACGCAGTCTGGGTAGGCGTCCTGGCTACAAAGGTCAGGAGCGTACGTACCGACCCAGAAATCGGCGAGAAGTTGCCGCGTCATATTAAGGGGGACCAACAACACCCACAGGTCCCTGCTTTGTAAATAAACTTAGCATTAATCATACATATCGTCGTTCTGTTGTCCATTTTGTTTCACCTTGTCAGACTTCACGTCTTTAATTCGAAAAACGTTAGCGGGCCTCTTGTAACCTCATCTACGATACGGGGGCGATCGGCCTGCTGTTTCTATGAGGTCCGCTACAAATTGGTGACCCCGACATGATATAACTGGGCTGGACAATATGGCGACACAATACAAACGAGGCATGTTTAACGCTTAGCGACCATCTTTGGCACACTGTAAATATAGATACTTACCTGATCTTTCTAATTGAATACGATCAATTATCTAGGAAGCTGGCCTCTTGTGACCTCATACCGATACGGGGCGCTCGGGCCGTTTTCATATCTTCTATAGGGGGTCCGCTACAATAAAGTACTTAGAATAATTTTAGAATGTGAGCCAGGATAAATAAGAACACAGTGTAATGAAACGGGCAACAATTTGATAGACCAAGTATTGCTATTACAGTCGACAACGAAAAAGAACACAGAGATTCAAAACAATCATAAAATGAAAAAGAAATAATTTTTATACAAGGTTAGTGTGGGGAAATGGATCAGTTTTCGACCTTTACTCAAACAGGAATGCTGTATTGCATTGTTGGAACACACACACACACACACACACACATATATATATATATATATATCGGCTTGGATTGAGGGATCGGAGAGCCGAGTTCGAATTCCAGTCGAATCCATTACATTCACTTACGTGCTAATACCCTTGGGAAAGGTATGAATCCTCTTCTCCCTCCAGCTATGGGTAAAATAGCAGGACAGACTGGGTTCTATAGCCTTGGATGGCAACTGGTTTAGGAGAAGGACAACTCTGAATTCAAAACATGCGGAGGGTCGTTTAGGAACCTTGTGGCATTCGGTGTATTTGTCCCTCCAAAAAGTGTGGATGGTCCTGCACGAGGCCTTCACCACTATAATCAAATCTCATGTGCCGGTGTCGGGCTGTCGGTTTCCTGGAAACTGATCGGCTTAACCCTCATACGTCGAGTCTCGACGGGAGAGTCGATCATATATATATATATGGCCAAGGAAAGAAATAAGTCGAGGAAAGGAACATAAATGAATAAAGGGGGTGATGTAAAGAGAGTAATGCTGAGATAAGGAAGAAAACTGAGAAGGACAAAAATGAAATTCAGAAGAAGAATGGTGAATGGAAGGAAAGAGGAGAAAAATAGCAGAGGGGAAGGAGGAGGAGAAAAGTAGGGAACAGTGCTGGAGAGTGAGGAATTTGAAAGATGCGTCATACGGATTCTTCAGGCCTGCATGGAAGTCATCTATGCATAGAAAAAAACGGGAACCAGCAGCCTTACACGGTTTCCTGATAATGAAATCAGCTGTGTAGCGTGGGTTTCTGAATAAATAGCTTCCCTGTTTTAAGGCAAGATCAATAAATGAGCTGAGCCTAATTCATGGAGATCCATCTACCAGGCAGCACCTCCCTTTTACATAAATGGGATAGGATAGGTGGACAGACTTTAATACAGCGGTATGTGAACGGAACTTAACTAAAGCACAGATGGGCGTGTTTCCTTCTTCTTCTTCAAAAAAAAAAGAAGAAAAAAAAAAAGAGTCCTTGTGTCACATTGCTTCCTTGCGTCAATATGAATAAATACTGACTTATCTCTCTACTTATTACTGACGCACATATCCCGGCACAAAAATAAACAACCAATCAGAGAGCTCCCTAGTGCCCTCAATGAACCCGTTCCGTGTCGTAGAAAACTCTACCACGTGACCAAAGATGGTGAATAATAAACCGCCCAGATCGTTCTTTTTTATTTTTCAAGGGTCCTAGGCTCAGAGATTCTAAAAATCAAAAATAGTAAACCCCTCACCCACCAATGAGTAGGCGCACTCCTTTCAGAAGAAGCCGCTTGCTATTGGTAACTTCAAAAGTAAATGTCGCCACATTTCCCCCGACACACTGGCACCAAAAAATCCTGCTGAAGGTTTAAATGACTCTACGCATGGAAACCCACTCTCTTCTTTACACATGCAGACTGTGGAATCACCCTCACTTAGTTTACCAATACGCCGTAAGTGGCGCTGTTTCTTCTTTATGTGCTGTGTCCCCTCAGGACGTAGGCGATCATGGCTCTCCACAATTTCCTGTCCTTTGTTGTGTTTAATAAATTTTGTCTTTTCGTTGTGTTTCCTAATTCTGTTCCGCTATCCATTTACTTAAGCCTATCAAGTATTTTATGTGCTGTTTTCTACTGTCCCTCTTGCCTTTGATCTGTCCTGTGAGTGTCAGATTTTCCAAACACTCTTTCCTCATTAGGTGTCACAGAAGTCTCACTTGTTTCTTCCTGGTATTAAGTATAAGTTTCCTTTTTGTTTCCATTTTCTCTAAAACCTCATCGTTGCTCACATGTTCATCCATGGTGTACTGAGCACACTTCCTCATCTTTAAGGAGATTATCCAGCATACGCTGCTATATAGGAGGATAGATATCACGTAACAGTTCAGTAGTCTTTTCTTCGTTTCTAACAAAGTTTTTTTTTGTCTCATAATACACTGCTCAGTTTTTGGAATGAATCTTTGGTGACCCCAATACCTCTTCGGACCTCAGCATGGCACGTTCCGTCCTCTGTTAGAACACTTCCCAGATATTTAAATTTTTATACTTGTTTGATTTTGGTATCCCCAATTTGTAATTTGCATGTCGGTCTTTTCTTTTTCTTAAAATTCTAGAATGAATGTGATACTTACCTTCACATGAAGGTTCCAAACTAGCGTCCAATTGGCAAACAGGGTTGAGCGAACTGTAATTCAACACAGGTCTGTATTCAAGCAAATAGTGAATGATGGATATTTATCTACACAATATCCACACTAGAACCAGCATCTAATCAGGATACAGAGAATGGGACTGCCTAAGTAGCAGAAAAGAACATTCTAGCTTGCTACATATCCCGGCACAAAAATAAACAACCAAGAAATTTTCCAATAGTTAAGCAAAGCTTAACATTAAATCATTAAATAAAAATAGAAGTAAAAAGAGAAAGACAGACAGATCCAACTCGGGAACTTAGAATATTTTACGGTTCAAGCAAATGGTGAATGATGGATATTTATCTACACAATAATAGTAGTGAAGGAAAGCGTGAAGAAAGGACTAAACATCAGCTGCGAGAAGATGGAACGCATGGTTGTCAGCAAAAGGGTGAATCCAAAATGCAAATTAAAATTGAAGATGACAAGTACAAAAATTTAAACATATATATATTTAAACATCACCTCACCCCCGACCACACACACGTATATCACACAGTCAGTTATATGCCATGCGTGATACACGCTTAGGCGATCATGTATCTTTCGATACATGACTGACGAGGCAGATGTTTTTTCCTACAGTAGGTTGCCATTTGTTTCTGCGGTAGACCAGTTGCCATCCAAGGCTATAGAAGCCGGTCTGTCCTGCTATTTACCCATAGCAGTGGGGAGGGAAGAAGAGGATTCAACCCTTTCCCAAAGGTATTAGCACGTAAGTGAATTTCAGTCAGTTATGTGCCATACGCGATACACGCTTAGGTGGTCATGTATCTTTCGATACACGATCGACGAGGCAGATTTTTTCCCGCAGTAGTTTGCCATTTCTTTCTGCGATAGACCAGTGGCCATCCAAGGCTATAGAACCCGGTCTGTCCTGCTATTAGGCGATCATTTGTAATTTGCATTTTCTGTTTTGTATTTTTGTACTTGTCATCCCCATCTTCTCGCATGAAGGTTCCATAAAGCAAAGCACTAATTTGTTTATTCAATAACAAACATATATTCTCTCTTTTTTATTTTTTTTTTTATTGATGTTTAGTCCTTTTTTTTCTCACTTTCTTATCTACTTTGTAGGATTTCTTATAGTTTCCTTTCTCTGTCTGCTATCAACATTGTGTCATCTTCATATCTTATGCTGTTAAAATTGTGGCCACCAAGAATGAATCCTTGTAGGACTTCAAATTCTCTCAGAATTGACTCATGATTTAGGTTGAATAAGTTCAGTGTTTTACACCACTTTTCAATTTTTACCGAATTAATTTTGTTTCCATTTTCTCTAAAACTTCCTCATTTCTTATATGTTCAGTTCATGGTATTTACATCATCCTTCTGTAGAGCCACATATCAGTTGCTTCAAGTCTCTTCTTCATCTTCAAGGAGATTGTCCAGCTTTGCTTAAATATTGGAAAATTTCTTTCACTATCCTAATGGATCTTCGGTTTCCAATGTTGCACTGTTAAAATATTTTCCAGATATTTAAATTTTTGTACTTGTTTGATTTTGGTATCCCCAATTTGTAATTTGCATTTCAGACTTTTCTTTTTTTTAACAATTCTAGAATCAATGCGATACTCACCATCACATGTAGGTTCCAAACTAGCGTCCAATTGGCAAACAGGGTTGAGCGAGCTGTAATTCAACACAGGTCTGTACTCAAGCAAATGGTGAATGATAGATATTTATCTACACAGTATCCACACTAGAAACAACGGAACTGTTAGAACGTTTCCCATATGTTTAAATTTTTGTACTTGTCATCCCCAATTTGTAATTTGCATTTTGAATTCACTCTTTTGCTGACAACCATGCGTTTCATCTTCTCGCAGCTGATGTTTAGTCCTTTCTTCTCGCTTTCCTTCACGACCTTCCGTATCAGTTTTGTAGTTTTCTTTCCCTATCTAGCTATAAAAACAAGATACTGCTTTTTTTTCTTTTTCTCTTCAGCATGTGATTGTAGCAATACCACCACAGAACTTGTTCCCGGTTTGGGGATATCTTTCCCCGGGTGATTAAACTCTTTCAGACATTCACCTCACCACACACACACGTGTATCACACAGTCAGTTATGTGCCATGCGTGATACACGCTTAGGCGATCATGTATCTTTCGATACATGACTGACGAGGCAGATGTTTTTTCCTACAGTAGGTTGGCATTTCTTTCTGCGGTAGACCAGTTGCCATCCAAGGCTACAGAAGCCGGTCTCTCCTGCTATTTACTCCTAGCTTGGGGGAGAAGAAGAGGATTCATACCTTTACCAAGAGTATTAGCACGTAAGTGAATTTCAGTCAGTTATGTGCTATACGTGATACACGCTTAGGTGGTCATGTATCTTTCGATACACGATCGACGAGGCAGATTTTTTCCCGTAGTAGTTTGCCATTTCTTTCTGCGATAGACCAGTTGCCATAAAACCCGAACTGTCCTGCTATTCACCCATTGCTGGTTGTAGAAAAAGGGGATTCATACCTTTCCCAATGGTTTTAGCACGTAAGTGAATGTAATGGATTCGACTGGAATTCGAACTCGGCTCTTCGCTTCCTCAATCCGAGCCGCTATCCATTACTCCACGTTGAATCGCTAGTTTTCTCTTTTCCGCTATTTTTGCATGCCTACAAGTATATTCTGTTTCTTGTTAATCATTTATTAGCCATATCTCTGTCTTATTGAAATTTATTCCATTTTCTTTGACCTCTACAAGTAATGAAAACCGATCGTTGACATGTGTAAATGTTGTTGGCCACTGTTTTTACTCCAAATGATAGCAGATCTGCAACCAGACATTGTATTTGAACTCCAACATTTCAAAAGAATATTTCTCTCATTCAAAATCTTTCCCATTTTAATAAACTTTAAATTAAACCTACTCACTTTGCTTCTTTTGCATCTTACGTTTTTGGTTGAACCCTGCATAAAATTAGCGGTTATATAATATAAACATTCGTGTTCGAATCCCAGTCAGGTTCGTTTTATTCACTTCCGCGCAAATACCCTTGGGAATGGTATATAAATGCATTTCTCCTTGAATAATAGGACAGACTGTATTCTATAGTCTTGGATGGTAACCAGTTTACAGCAGAAATAAACGGCAACCTACTGCGATAACATCTTTTGTCTAGTCAGCCATGAGTCGAAAGAGTCATGATCGCCCAAGTGTGTGTCATTTAACTGACTGAAAATTCCCTTTTTTTTAATTTTTATATATCGAAAATTTATATTGAATTATTTTAGGGAACTCACAATTAATCTAAACGGGACTCCAAATAAATATTAATTTTGGTTTTCCAACAGACTGGTCGAAATGTGGATGACCTTGTTGAAGTATGATGGATAGCGATCTAGTCTTGTAAGAAACTGTCTTTAATTGTGTGTATTTACTGATTGATAATTTTTAATTCTTAAATTCTTTTCCTAAGAAAAGAAAAAAAAAACATCCTAACAAAAAGTTAAATTAATTCCAAGGGAGAAAACTCTGTGTTAGAAATCCCTGCTTATCTCCCTTATAATCAATCTTCGCGGTCTTTGAGAAGCTAGTGTTACTTTTTATTTTTTAATCAGTGCCATCCCAAGCAAGCTGTACAGCCTAGTGGCTGTCCAGCTTCCAAGCAAGATTTTACAGGATGTGAAGGAATTAGGAACATAAACATTAGTAACGAGTACAAAAAGAAAAGATTATTTAGGAGGACAGTAGATAACGATTGGCATTGCATTTAAATTCTTGCAGTTTAAAATCGGCTGGAAAAGCATGGAGCCGGAAGAGAGTTCGACAAGTGAGAGGTAGGAGAAAAGAAATTGTTAGCATAGAATTTACGTCTACATCTAGTCTGCTCAACGGTAAATTGATGCGATCTCACCGTCAGTCTCGTATTACGCTCAAATTTATACAGTCTAAGTATCATAGCAAAGAGCTCATCCGAGCAGTTACTGTGAATATATATATATATATATATATATATATATATATATAAGGCAAGTGACTGAAGCCGAGCCGCCAGATCAGGATCAATAATATTGCTGATTCTTCTTTGTAAATCGCGGGGGCACCGGACCATATATGGCAGCAATATTCTGAGCATAGACGAAAGATAGACTTATAGATATGCAAGATAGATTTAGGAGAGAAGAATTGTCTCACTCGACACAGTGAATCGACAAGTTTAATATCCTCTCTCCAGTTAATAATAATTCCAAAATATTAAAATAAAATCTAAAAAATGATTATTATTACTATTATTAATATAAAATATAAATAAGCATATATAAAAACCTAAATTATTACGTTCTCCGCTGACATGAAATGGAAAGATTATATTGACTCAAGTGTCTGATGCTAAGAAAATTTATTCACTGTGTGATTCTAGATAATTTTACACGACCGAATCTATCTTACATATTGACAAGCCAACCATTCGTTCATGCTTTGACTATTGCTGCCACATATGGTCCGGTGCTCCTGCTATATATTTAGAGATTCTTGATAAAATGCAAAGAAGAATCTGCAATGATATTGGTCCTAACCTGGTATCTCGGCTTTAGTTACTTTCCCGATGTCACAGGTATCTTCCCTGTGCCTTTTCTATAAATACTTCCATGTTAATTGTTCTGATTTCCGCTATGGAAACCATACTTTATGAATTTAAGCGCAGTACTAGATCGTTTTACAGTTGTATTGGTTAGATGGAACCGTAATTTCTATGCCAACAGTTTCTTCTATCGCACTTCTTGTTTGTGGATCTCTCTTCTGGCTTCTTGCTTCCAAGTCAACTTTGATCTTCAAAAATGCAATGTCAATCGCTAATGTACTGTTTTCTCGACTTTTCTTATTTTATTGTTCTCGCTTTAAAGTCTCTTTTTTCTTATTCTTTCACACTTATTACCCCCTTGTATCTTCGTGGCTTTTCTGCCTTGCTTGGGGTGAAATGATTAGAATAATTAATTATGTGTCTATATTTCTGTTGTGGTAAACCCTCCTACAGTAGAATGAACTCTTCCTCCTCTCATAAATACAAACTGCGAGAGTCGGGTAGAGAGGAGTACAGTAGTAGACGCAGTGCTAATCTACTTATTACTAACACTATTGTTTTGTATATATCTTCAAATATACTTGTTCTAACTACCTTCCTCTTCCGCGTCTTTCTTTCTGGCCCCTAAACAGGCCACAACAATTTCGGAGATAAGTTATTGTAACTTTTTAAACTATATTCCTCATTCGAACTGTTGTCCTAATCTTTATTGCTCTATTCACGACGTTTCGGTCGTTGTACGCTCCGACCTTCTTCAGATGATATAGGCTGGAATTTCGAAACGAACCCTTTATTTCGTCCACGGTGGTAGATTGTTCTAGTTCCACGTGCCATGCCTTTTTTTTATGTCTCAGATTCCGTTAATTTCCTTTAGTAACTCAACACTGCTGATACTATGTCTGATGCTAAGAAAATTTATTCACTGTGTGATTCTAGATAATTTTACTCGACCGAATCTATCTTACATATTGACAAGCCAGTTATTGAACACGCAAATCTTTGGGTCAAATCACTTTTTGGATTACTCACGTGGACCACATATCCTTGGATGAGTGAATGACTACGAGTGATGATTTGGGACTTAAAAACCTAATGTCTCAGAAAAAAATTTTTTTTTAACAGAGCTCATATTACGATTTCTGTTATTGCTGTTTTTCTTTAGTTCTCTGTATTACTGGTTTCCATATTGTACTCATTTCTATGCTTCGTCAGTTTAGGCGATTTTTGTGGCCTAGCATATGCACTGATTCCATAAATTTTCATATTTTCCAGTGATGGTCTCTGTCTATTATATCACCTTCGTCCCACGGAAGGTGGAGATCTCCCCTTTCCCTTCATATAATAATATGTGAGTATTATGTATTTGGGGAACACACTTTCTTTTTGTCTATATTCAGTACTTCATGAACATTAAACTAAACTAAACTAAAAGTAAAACTAAATGAAAATATGTGGCTTACCCCACTTGACTTTCCCAAAATAACCGTCACTAGGGGACGCTCCTTAAGCCTATAGATAGGAAATAACACTCTCTGTCATCCTCTCATTCCTCTTTTTCTCTTAGACAATAAAATGTTGTCGCACGTGATAAAAATGTGTTCGCCCACTGGGGTACACAGGCTCACTTCGTTTTCTTAAATATAGGTCTTTTCACTCGGACTTCTTCTACACTCATTTTTCACACAAACACATTTTCTATATGTTTTCTTTATTGTCTATGTATACTTTTTGTTAAAGATACATTGTCGTTTGTTTGTATATAGTTTTGCTACATTATTCATTTACTACTAGGATTCATATTCGAGCGAGCAATAATTGATGTGGGAAAATTTACCAGGAGGCACGTTTTTTCTCCCTAAACACAACCAGCCTAAACACAACCAGCATTCCCGCAACAGATAGCAGTTAAACATGTGCAGTGTTCTTTCTGTTTTATTAAATGTGACAATCAACGACAATCTTTTTTCATTAAGTTTTTCTAATGTTCTTACAGTTAATCATTACAGATGGATTTTTGCCCTCTCTTAACAAAAAAGAAAACTTTGAGAACATTCTTCTTCTATGTGCCGTATCTCTTCAGGACGTTGGCGATCATGGACCTCCACAATGTCTAGTCCTTTGTAGCCCTTAATAAATTTGGCCATTGTGAGTAGAAGTATTGGGGGAACACTATGGCTAATAATATAATATAATATAATATAATATAATATAATATTAAAAAAGAAGTTCTCTCACATAGACATGGCCATTTCGTCTCATAAAAGCATATCAGCAAAAGAAATTGATTAACTTTCAAAACAGAAATCGCAAGGATGTAGAATTTAAATACAACTACTAATCCAGTAATAATAGGAGCACTGGGAAGACTTAAAAAGAATCCTGGTACATACATTTAGACAATGCTTGAAAACCGTCACTATCTGAGATATAAAAGATTGTGCTCGTGAAGATAAAACTCATAGGCTCAATAATACTCTAAGAAAAACCCTCCTTTATCTCAGGTCCCACGTAAATGGCTTGATAAAGGATTGTATCAAACAAAGAATTAGGAAAACTGGAAATAATAATAATAATAATTTCCTTTGATTTCTGTTGCATACATATTTCCTTTCTTGTTCCAACCAGTGACCTAGGGTCAGAAATGGCATTATAACATTTTCCATTGATCATTTTTGTAAAAACAAACTTAAGATCACACGCATTTTACATAGATAAAGCTCTTCGTAACGTGTGAGCTGTTCTTGTGAGTACAAGTTTTTGTATTTCTTTAAGGCATGGGCTACCAGAAATCTCTTCGATAACACTATCGGAACATTTTCCAATCAATCCGAGGGCTCCAACTACAAGTGGAATTATTGATATCCTCATTGTATTTTAATAGTTCTTTGAAGATTATTAAAACTACAATACAATTGCCAAGTCAATAAGAAAGCACATTCTGTTCTTGTGGTCTTTGATCATGATGCCTGGACCATTATATTCGATTGTTCTGTCAGTGTGTATTGTAAAGTCCCATAAAATTGTTATAGACCCTATTATTATTTTATTTCCTTTGATTTCGGATGTATACTCATTTCTTTCTGGGTCCCAATCAGAGACCAGGTCAAAAATGTCATCATGACATTTTCCACTGAGAAGAAAAGACAAAAAAAAAAAAAAAAAAAAAAAAAAAAAAAGGAAAGAAAGTAACCTAAAATCACTAACATTTTACATAGCTAAAGCCTTTCATAATATGTGAACTGTATTCGTGAATACAATTTTTTGTATTTCTGGCATGGGATAATAGGAATCTCTTCAATGAGTGTAGTGGAATCTTTTCCAATTCATCCGTGGGCTCCAACGACAACTGGGATTTTTGATGTCCCCATGTGCCACATTTTTGTGATTTCGATTTCAAGATTTTTGTGTTTTGATAGTTTTTTTGAAGATCTTCAAAGATACATTACATTCTGCAGGGACTGCCATAAGAAAGAACTTTTTGTTTTTGCGGACTGTGATCACGATGTCTGGGCGATTAGATTTGATTATTCTGTCTGTGTGCATTGTAAAGTCCCATAAAATTATTACAGAACCTATCTTTGTAATCGGATCTGGGTGGTGGTTCATACCAATCTCTTGCAGTTTCCTTTCCTAAAAGTTGTTGATTTTCTAATGCAGATATTGACCCACTCTGTCATGCCGGGTTTTATATTCAGTGGGTGTCAATACTGTACTGACTGATACAAGATGGTCAATTGTTTCTGAATTTTTATCACAGGATCGGTATTTTGGGCAAACACAATTTTCGGTAGGTAATTTCTAGTTAGCAAGCATTGGTCTTGTGCAGCAAGAATAAAAACTTCGGCTTCAGCATTTAACGCTGCACTACGTAGCCACTGATGAGTACGGGGTTTTGTCTGCATCAGTTTGTTACTGGCAGAATATTGACTGTGAAGAGGTTTATATTGCTATCTTTTCTGTATTTGGTCTATTGCATTTGCTTTTTTTTTAGGGTTTTTGCCCCTTTAGTATTATGTTTTACTTGCATTTCTTCATCCACTTTAAACTCCATTTTGAAATTTTATTACTGAATAAAATTTCTTACTTCTTTCTTGTTTGATACAGATCATCCAGTCTTCTGTAGTTTCCATGTATCTTTGAAGGCCGATTGTTGTAAGACAGTTCTAGCTGAACTAATCTTGTTCCTTCGGATCTGGTCACACGTAGACGATCAGATCAACATGTATGTAGTGGCAAGTGAGAAGCTTTCTCGTTTTGGTATTCATTTACTTAATATCAGCTATGGTCCAATTCAGGATGTTGAAACTGTATTGTACCACGGGTACAACCAAAGTTTTTATAGTTGATATTCTGTTATTTGAATTCACCTCGGTATTCAGTACCAGACGCACACGCTTTTAGTACTCCTTTCTCATCTTCTCCTTCATTTTAATACGCTGTATTCCATCTCCTTCGCTAATTCCTAGATACCTCTAAGGCTTCTTCTTGTTCCAGTTCCCTCCACTTTGTGACAAAAATCTAGATCTACTGAGTGTGTTTCTGTAATTCTCCCTTGCTTGAATGTTACTTTTACACATTTCTCTAATCCGAAATCCATATATTTATGTCGTCCCTGAAACATAGAATTGAGGAATATCTTTAACTCATTATTGTCTTTTGGCAAAGAGTTTGAGATTATCCATGATAGTAGGTGTTTAAATAGTTTCTTGTTTACTTTGTATCCATAGATATTATTGTTTAGTTTATGCACAGTGGGTATAAAGGACAGACAAAACAGAAGGGATGACAGGGAGACTCATTGAAAGATTCCTTGTTCGATATTCACGAGGTTGGATGTGGCAATGTCTTTGGTGTGATTTAGGTACAATATAGTTTTCAAAATTCCTATGCTGTGCTTAAGGAAATTTGCTATCACCGAGGAGACTTTGTACATTTCCAAAACTTTAAAGAAACAAGAGTGTGGCAAACTATCAAAGGCTTTACGGTAATATATCCATGCAGTGCTGAGAGTTCTAACTCTTTTCCGGCAATTTTCTAAAACCATTTAGATTAACAATAGTCGATCTTTGCAGCCATATGTACATCTTCGACATCCCTTCCGTTCCAAGGGAAGAATGTTGTTTTCATCGAGAAAAGAATAAATACAGGTCGTCAGGACAGATGTGATCAATTTATATATGTTTTACAGTAGGTACCTCCACTATTTCGGCATAAATTTTCTATATTTAAGTTTAAAATGAATTTTTTACAACGAAAAAACTTTCTTGAAGATTTCATTTTAGATTTAATTGAAAGTTTAATAATTAAATTTATGATTTCTATTAATTAAACAATTCTGGTGTATTTCAGATAGAAACTATATACATTTGATTGTCAAATTTAATTTCAAATTTTTAAATTTTCTTAAAAACGGCCATTTTCTTAATTTTAAGAAATTTGTAAACAAACACAAATTTATCGATTTTGAAAATATTTAAAAAAATTTGTGACACGTTATTTTAGTAAAATTAAAAAATTTAAAGTTAAAGTAATATGATTTGAAAGAAATCTTTCTTACTTATAGCATAAAAAAATATTTCCCCCAAATCTTTGCACTTTTTTTATTATTATTATTATTATTATTATTATTATTATTATTATTATTATTATTATTATTATTATTTCTTTGGTTATTTGGTGTATACTCATTTCTTTCCGGGGTTGGATCAGAGACCTAATATCAGAAATGGCATCATGGCATTTTTCACTGAGCAGTTTTGAAAAAAAATCATACATATTGTTGAGGGGTCCTCCCCTTTTTACACAAATGGACTCACCCAGTATATACGCATACTACTGCTACGTGAAGACCAGACAAGATCAACAGAGGGTGAAGGTAACAGACAGACAGAACGAACGTAGCGAGCAAGAGTCACTGTGAGCGAGCACGTAGACTCCGTAAGAAGTCATACAGCGATACTTCAACATCAAAGACTTTATAGATATTTTGCTACTAACCCGTATTCCTGGAACTACTAACTTTCTTTACCAGTTTGTATTATTACGTTAATACATTATTTTCCGATATTAATTCCTGGCGTTTGTTATTTATTGGTACCGGATTTCATCTCGGAATCCTCAATACATATTTTACAGCGATAAAGCCCGTCGTAAGGTATTGGATGTACTTGTGAGTACAATTTTGTTTTTGCATTTCTTTAAGGCATGGGCTACCAGGAATCCCTTAAATGAGTCTATTGGAATCATTTCCAATCAATCCGAGGGCTCCAACTACGAATTGTTAAAGTCCTCATGCGCCACATTTCTGAGATTTCAATTTATTATTATTATTATTATAAAAGAAAAGAAACAGGAAAAACACTGTACGAAATTAAGTTAAAATCTCGCGAACGAAAGGAATGTACAGATATTATGAATACTACTATAACAGAGCGCTGGCCCTGTTTAAACGTTTAAATGCTTGAAATTACAAGATGATGATTTCGAGGGACTACAAATTGGATGATAATTGCTAAAATTCCCAGGAGAGTAGGTTGAATGATTGAGAAGAAAATTAAAAAGAGACTCATTAAAATTTATGTTTTAAAATAATAACATGAAATTTAAGAACAGTTTCAAGGAGAATCAAATCCGGATTTAACTGAACAAGATGCAGTATTATTGAGCAAACCCAAAATTCTCAACCATATACACTTCTCGCCGATAAGTAAAAGACGATTAATATGTTGTCCGAATTGTTTGAGTTCTGGAGAACTTTGAATTCAAACGTTTTGTTTGCGATACGCTATCTGTAGATAAGGTAGGTGGTCACAGAAAATGATGATCTAAATTGTTATGGGGTCCACCCCTTTTTCATACAACTGGACTCGACCATTGTGTATTTGGACTGCTGCCGTTAAATACCCAGAGTCAGTCAGAGTAGAGAGATTGAGATTGTGATTGAGTTGGAGGTAGAGTAATAGTGTGAGGTAACCGCTTGTAGAAGTCACATTTACAAGCACGTAGACTCTAAGGAAGTCCTACTTCGAGACTGTATATATATATATATATATATTATTATTGCTACTAACCACGTTTCTGGATCTACTAACCTTATTACCAATTGTATTATTACGGCAATAAATTTATTTGTTATATTTCATTCTTGCGTGTGTCATTCATTGGAGACCGAATTTCATCTCGGAATCCACAACATAAATTATTTTAGATAAAGAAGCAAAACATCTGTTTTGTGCTAAGCCTAACATTAGGGGATTTATTTACGTTGATCGCCCCTAGAATTCAATTATCTTTACAGAAAGACAGATATGAAAACTTTGAACATATAAAGGAAATACCATATGGCCAGTTAGCAAGATCACCCAAAGTTAAGATGTTCCTTTTTCTGCGACAGTCGTCTGCAATTTATATAGTTATCATTATTTTGGATTTAGGGTTAGAATTTCTCAGCGATATGAAGCCCATCTGGTCAATTTACGGGAATATGGAGAGAACGAAATTGGACATTGTGAATTGTCATTTTCTGTGGCCTGGCTAGATACAGGAAGTCATTAATCATTGTTATAGGAAAAGGCGTAGTGTAATGGTTAGCAAGCTTGTCTTGCTAAAACAGTCTCGGCAGAATAGTGAGTTCGATCCTCACTGGGTGCCCCATACATTCGGCCTTGTGCCACATCTAAGCTACGCTTAGAAAATCAATCTAAAGCCAGCGCGCATTTCACTTGGTGGCCATTTTTCTTTCCGAGTGAGGAGCAGACGAAAGACTACTACACGGACCTATTTAATTTCTTTCTTCTTTGAAAATGACTGAAGCCAGTCGAAAGCAGATTTCACAAAAAGCGCGGACAGTTACCTTTCCCCATTCAATACGGAAAATATTTTGTCAACGTGAAAAACTTATTACAAAATATGATAGAAAAAAACTCGTTTGTTATTTGGAACAAACATGGGCAAAGCGGATGTGACTATTGACATCGAGGCTCCACCCATTTACTGTTGAGATAGCTAAATGCAACAGCCATTTCTACTCTAACAGTTTCTTTTCTCGCACTTCCCACCTGTGGAAATCTCTTCCGTTTCATTGCTTCCCTGATAACTACAATCTTCAAAAATATAAATGCAACGTCAATCGCCATCTTTTGTCTTCTTGTATGCTCGTCATCTTTTGTCCTTTTCTCAATCCTTCCTTTTCCCAGGCTTTCACTTTCACTTTCACTTTCACTTTCACTTTCACTAACCCCCTGTCTAGTAGTTGCCACCTTACTTGGGGTGAAATGATTAAAACAAACAAACAAACAAAAACAGTTATTCTTGGCAGGAGCTTTCAGTCTCTGGTGCAGATGTGGTAATGTTGGACACCTCATACAGTAGGTGTTTAGTAATATTTCGATGAACTTTCATATGATAACCCAGGCAAAGTCTTTTTCACACTCGCTGCTGTATAACTATCTCTCCTAATCCCTGTTCTGTCAGCCATTTACACAAGCTCATCAGATAATGCGATATTTTCCTCTGTTCCTCTTGCCTTCAATATGTTCTAAGCCCTGTCAGTGTCAAATTTTCTAAGCCATGTTTCCTCATTATATGTATAAGGCATTTTAATTGCCTTTTTCTGATGTTAAGTCTAAATGGCCTTTTGTTTCCATTTCCTCTAAAAATTCATCATTGTTCAAGCCCGTCAATAACAAAAAAACTTATTACAAAAAATGTAATATACCAAAACTTGTCCTGCTGTCTTTAGCAAAAATTGTTTGAAATAATCTCTTGTATTCTTTCTTTTGGTCAATTTCACTACAGATAATTTGAGTATATTGGCTATTTTATTACTTTCCATCTGTAACTGCATTTAAGTTTTTCATATTGCTTCTTCATTTCAAGCCAGAAAGCCTCTGTATCTCTCTGCCCCCATATCTATCTATCTATCTATCTATCTTCTTTATTTTAGGATATTACATCGAAAACATCAAAATCGCTACACACTTGCAGTCATGTTCGATGCGCATACAACGCATCTCATCAGGCGATTGTAAATTACAATTTAGAGTAATTTAAAATCGGAGTAATTTACAATCGTCTGATGAGATGCATTGTATGCGCATCGAAACACGACTGTAACTGTGTAGCGATTTTGACATGTTTTCAATGTAATATCCTAAAATAAAGAATTTTGCTCTACTATTGTATTGAGCTTTCTTTTAAATTAAATGTTACGAACGTTGGAATTGTACTCTACTCGTTCTCATCTTACTTGGCATATATATATATATATATATATATATATATATATATATATATATATATATATATATATATATATAAGGCTTAAATTAAAAATACTTAAAGGTTTTACTGGCTTAAAAGTGAAACTAAACAAATGCGAAAACGGACCACCAAGAAAAAAAATTATGAATAAATAAACAAATTAAAAAACTACAAATGCTCACATAAACACAAGTAAATGTAATAATAATGACCAACAACAAATAATAAAGTAATCTGTAATGAATAACAAGTAAAAAGTTAACAATACTAAAAGTAAGCGCATTCAGATCCACAATTATACCTACTCAATATATAGAATGATTTGAAACATAACCGTTACTAAATACCCAGTAAGCGTTAGTATAATACAATAAATCTTACTACTCATAATGCACCATTGACCAGCATATGTAAATAGCAGTGCCAAAACACAACACCCATAGTCTGAAGATTGCGTTGAAGCATGAAACAGACTGTGGCCGCTTGGTGTTGACTGCAGTGTCTTCTTTTATATTTACATACGCTCTTCCACTGATACGGAGTACTTTTGCCCATAAATATAGCATCCCTTATGACTATATATATATATATATATATATATATATATATATATATATATATATTCTCCTACAGGCTTGAATATTCGAAAAATCTTATTAGAAAAATATCCGCAATCCGGCATATATATATATATATATATATATATATATAAAAGTGAACATAGAAGTCAACACTTACAGGCGACAGTCTGTTTCATGCTAGATGCAATCCTAAGGCCTAGCATGAAACAGACGGTCGCGTTGACTTCTATGTTCACTTTTATATATACACACGCTCTATCTCTGATATTGAGCACTTTATCCCATAAATATATTACATCTTATGACTATATTTCTTCATATATATATATATATATATATATATATATATATCCTGGAACAGACGCCTCACATGTCACTCATCAGAGCAGAGTGCAATAAAAAACATCTATCTGCCGATAATGTACAAGAAGCATTTTGAAAAATTCTGGTTGATAACATTAAAATTATATGTAAACATTTTGCTATAAGAGGGGCTCCCCTTTGCAACACCGTGTACTTAATAATTCTGACCACTCTGTGATAGCTATTTATATTTCATTCCAATCATATAATAAACAGGACCCCCCACCACTATCGACAAGACCTCTTTCCGTTTGCAGCATGCTCATTGGGACTCACTTCGTGAATTTCTTCGTGACGCCATTTCGACTGGTATCTTTAACCACCCTATTGAAAATTGCACCACTGAGGTTTCTTCTTGTATCAAGACCGGTATGGACGCTTTCCTCCCTTCTCGAAAATACCAAGTGAATCATTTCCATGATTCACACCAGCATGCTCGGCCGCTATAGCACACAGTAACCACTATTTTCAGCTATACGAACGTGATGGCTCTCGTCACAACAGGCGTCTATTCGTTGCTACCCGCAATAAATGTAAGAGTTCTCGAAGGAGAAAAGTCTCTGTTTGCCGAGAGAATGAGTCACCACATAGCCACTAACACGTTTCGCTCTCGTGATTACAGGCGGCTCTGTAATAGGGCATCAAAATGTCTATTCCTCCCTTCTTCAATCAATATGAGATCTTATCATCCTCTGCTAACAAAGCTGAATGCTTTGCCCGTAAATTCTCCTCAAACTCTACTCTTGACTCATTTGGAATATCCCTGCCTAACATCCTTCCTTCCTAGAGCTGAGTATCTGTTGAGTGATGTATATATATATATATATATATATATATATATATATATATATATATATATATATATATAACCCCTTCCATTGTCTTTGCTATCATCTCTAATTTAGATCCCTACAAAGCATGTGGACCCGATGATATCCCAGTAATAGTCATTAAGAAGTGTGCTGCCAAACTGGTTCATGTTCTGTCTAAACTGTACCATAAATACCCTCGCTGCCTCCTGCTTTCCCGCCTGCTGGAAGTCGTCATCTGTTGTTCCCCGATATGTTGTATGACGATAAAATACACCCGTGTCTTGGGCAAGACGATAAACTATGTCCAACAGCGAGGTTTCGAGTAGCGTGGAACCACCTCGTAATTGCTGGCGTTCCCAGGCCCACCCTGACCCGGGGTGGTAGCACCTGTTAGGGGGTCGCAGTTATGGGTGAATAGTTGACATCCAAACATGTGTAAAAAAAAAAAAAGGTTTTAATACCAGAAATGCTTTGTAACAAAAAAAATATTACCAGCAATAATTTTTGAAGGAAAAATTATTATCAGCAATACTTAAAAAAAAAAAAATTACTAGCAATACAAACAGCTATACATACTTTGAAAAAAAAAATATTAGCAGCTATAGATTTCTTCAAGGAAAAATATTTCCAGCAATAGATTTTTGAAGCAAAACATTACTAGCAATGAAAATTTTGTCGGCATTAAATAACCCATTGAGGTTGATATGCCGTAAAACAAACCAAACCAAACCAAACCAAACCAAATCATCTGTTGTTCCAGTTTTTAAGAACTCTGTTTAGCAGTCCGAACCTTTTAGCCTTCTACCTCTTTTTTAAAGGCCCTAATCAATGCTGAATTGGTTCATCTTCTCATCGCAGGGCCTATTCTCAGACAAGTAATATGGCTTTCCTTTTTCCAGGTTAACTGTTGATTTACTGACAATAATTGCATAAAAAGTCTAACATGCTCTGGTTAAAAGCGGTATAGCATTGGACAACTTGAAAGCCTCTGACAGGTCTTCAAAATCTGAAAAGTTACGGTGTCTCCGGACACACTTTTTTGAACTGATCCAATCTTTCCTGTTAAATCGTGAAATGAACGGCCCCACTCGTCAAAACCCTTCGTATTAATGCGGATGTCAACCATGGCTCCATCCTTGGTCTTATTCTGTTTTTAATTTTCATTAATGATCTTCCTGATAACATCAGCTCTCATCTTGGTATCTACGCTGATGGTACGGCAATATACTCCTACTTCGATAGTAAGGCACATCAGCCCGACAAGGTCAAAAGGACAGCCGATGTCCAAAACGACCTCAACTCCTTCGTAAACTGGGGCAAAAGATGGCTCGTTAATTTTAACGCCTCCAAATCTAAACTTCTCTTTATTCACCATCTGAGGGAGCCTTGAATTCCTTCCATCAGCAGGACTGATGCTGAACTCCATGAAAGTGACTCATTACGCCTTCTCGGTCTCACACTCCCTGCTGATATAAAATGGAAAGACTATATTGAATCCATTGCAACATCAGCTGCTAAGAAAGTTTGGTCGGTCGAGATAATTTTTCTCTCTGTAATTTATCTTACATATCTATGTCTACCATTAGTCCATGCTTAGAATATTGCTGAAAAAATGTGGTACAATGCCCCTGCTATTTACCTTGAGCTGCTTGATAAGAACGAAAGAAACATCAGCAATATTATTGGTTTTGATGTAGCAGCTCGGTTTCAGTCACTTTTTCACTGCCGTAAGGTTGCCTCTTGATGTCTTTTCTATAAATACTTTCATGGTAATTGTTCGGATAAGTTATTCGCTATGGTAACTAGAGTTCTTGAATTTAATTGCACTACTAGACTGGCGTCTATGTAGCCGTACTAGCTAGATGTAGCCGTACATTCTATGCTAATAGTTTATTCTTTCGCTTGTGGATCTCCCTTCCGGCCAAGTTTAATCTGCAAAAAATTAAATGCAATATCAATCGCGTCCTACTATCCTCCTGATTACTCTCTTCTCTTTCTGTCTCATCATTATTGCTTCTGTTCCTAACTTATTCCACAACCTGTAACCCTTTGTGATTTAGTGGCATTACTGCCTTGTATGGGGTGATACCGATTATATATATATATATATATATATATATATATATATATATATATATATATGTTACAGTTTTTGTGTATATGTATGTAACTAGTGAGCCAGTCAAAATGACTTAACTCTCTTTATAGTCCACCAATAGAAGGTTAACCAATCAGAAGACGTAGAACATTCAATCCGTCGTGTATAAAGGCGGTCATTTTTGTTTTTCATACCCGAATGACCAGTGCCATCTTGTCAGGCGAAGATGAACAGAATGAAGTACTACGCTCTGCTACTTTGCTGAGATATCCACTGCTAACCTGAACTACGCTTTCCTACTGTCTCTGAAATATTCACTGCTAACCTTTGGATTCTATATTCGAAGACAACCGTCATCTGAACAACAATATATACATCACAGTGAGTGTTGATAGTAATAAAACAGTGCTTAATGTATAGTAACGGAGCTAAAATACGATAACTCCATAAGAAAAAAATCAGAGTTTTTCAGATTCGGGGAAGGTGGTGACCTGTTTAGGCCCCCACTGTGATAAATTATTTTTTCCCGACAATTTACCTGAAAAGCTGGATTGTAGCCCTTGCCATTTGAAATGTCGCTTCATATTGTTTTTTTTTTTACGTAAACAGGTTGATGCTTTTGAGAATTAGTGATGTTGAAACCTAGGAAGACCACCTTTGAGTTAATACTCTCGCTTACTCTCGCTAACTCGCTCAAATACTCCTTCGTTCTTAACCGGAAGTACTCAGCCACGGACTCATGGAAGGTCACTTAATGAACCTTTACTCTCAAAACATGGACAATCTCTCATACCATAATGGCGACAATATGCTCGTTGAGTTTGGATTCTTGGTTTTGGTAGAAAAAACTCACAAGTCCTGTTCGTTTTTCAATCATGTATTTTTTACACGATTGCCTTTATAAAATACGCGAAGGAAAACTAAACTTTCAAATCCCTTGGCTACTTTTGTGAAAGCCTATATATATCTATATATATATATATATATATACATGAACCTAAAGTTTGCTCTACTTAGCATATTGAGCACTTTACGTAGTTACTTTTGCTTTACTCGTTTTGGAGGTTTTTTCCTTTGGACTCTAAGCTTGAATTCTGGACGATTGTTTTCGCCTCAGTTTCATGGTCTCAGTTCTTTCTTTTTTTATCCCTTATTTTCCCTTGGGCATTGGTTTGTTCAATTACAAGCCAAAATACCTAAGGTTTTTCCAAACGAGTATAACTATATATATATATATATATATATATATATATATATATATATATATATATATAGTCTGTGCTTTTCTCTAAATTTCTGGTCTCTTATTTTTTCTATTTCATAATCTCTTTCCTCTTCTTCACTCCCTCTCTTTTTCTACTCGCTTTATATTATTACGTCGGTGTGTCGGTCACAAAGCGTGACTGATTGCAGCCTAGAAGACTCTGATCTTTGGTAGAAAATAGTTTATATATATAAACAAGGAGTCCGGCTAATGATAGGACATTTTTCCACTCTTCACCTGCGCTTGGCCGATCATATTACTATTAACAGTCAAACAGTTTTTTTTCTTTTTTACACATGGACAGATTTTTCATAGACATCAAAAAGAGAAAATGCGACCCTGACTTTGCAACTTGTAATGTCTATCTTTTGAATAAAACATCCTTTTCAACATTCACTATTTTTCCTTTTCAGGGTCAGAATAGAGGAGAGAAAGCGAGAAGGAGAAAAAAAAAGAGAGAGAGAGAGAGAGAGGAGAAGATGAGAGAGAGATATACAAACAATGATAGGCAGAGAGGGAAGGAGAGAGAAAGATATGAGATAAGAAGACAGAGAAAGACACAACAAAAGACAAACAGAAAAAAGACAGAAAAGTATCGTGAGAGAGAGAGAGAGAGAGAGAGAGAGACAGCGACAGAGAGAAAGAGAGAGATAAAGAAACAAAGAAAGAGAGAGAGAGAGAAATGACAGAGAGAAGGGCAGACTGAGAGTCAAAGAGAGAAAGCGAAAGATAGAGCACCAGAAAAGGGAAGAGAGAAAAAAAAATAAAGAAACAGAGAAAAGAGAGATATAAAGAAAAAGAGAGAAGCACAACGAAAGACAGAAAGAGAGACAGACAGCAAAAACAGAGGAAGACATTAAGAAGATAGCGATAAAGACAGAGAGGAAGAAAGAAAGAGAGAGAGAGTGGGAGAAATAGAGTGGGAGAAAGAGATAGATAGAAAAATAAAGAGAGAGAGAAAGAGAGAGAGAGAAAAAAATAAAGAGAGAGAGAAAGAGAGAAAGAAAAGACAGAATGAGAGAAAGTGAAAAGAGAGAGAGAAAGAGTGGGAGAAATAGAGTGGGAGAAAGAGAGAGATAGAAAATAAAGAGAGAGAGAGAAAGAAAAAGAAAAGACACAGAGAGAGAGAGAGAGTGTGTGTGTGAGAGAGAGAGAGTGTGTGTGTGAGAGAGAGAGAGAGAGTGTGTGTGTTTGTGTGTGTGTGTGAGAGAGAGAGAGAGAGAGAGAGAGAGAGAGAGAGAGAGAGAGGCATGTATCGGAACCTTTTCCAATCAATCCAACTCTTTTTCTTTCTCTTATTTGAATTCTCCAGACATCTTTCAAGTTTTTTTCGAGTGATTATCGAATTTGGACGGCCAGATCTACCCGAGGTCGCTCAATATGCAGTATAGACCATTACTGAAATCCTTTTTTGCATATTAAATATTCAATATTTGACCACTTGTTATTTGTTTTCTAAAACTGCCACAGTCGAAAAATGACTGGAAAAATATTTTCCATAACAACACTTTGTTATTATAGATAAAATATGAAACATTGGTTTTCTGTTTTGTGGTAGTGCTTTTATCATCGTCTTGAGTGCTGTGTTTATTTGATATTTGTTATCTCCGACCTGGACAAATATTGTTCGTGGTATTATTCTAAAAGGTCTTTCTGCTAAAATCTTCGCTATTTGAAATCATTAACGTTTTATTATCTAAGGTTATTCTGTCACATTGAAAACTGACGGAGTTAATACCTCGAGAAATCAGCCAATCACAGCTTACAATGTTACTCGGGACCGAGAGATTAACCTCTGCAGGAAGTAACTAAGTGAAGTGGGGAGATTTATTTATTTATTCATTGTTGTTTAAAATCAATCTATCAACTTCATGCTGTATTTTTTTTTGTTGTTGCTTGTATTTAAATATTATATTTTCGCTACCACCTTATCAAGTTTTATCTGTGATTCTTATAACTTTATTCTTTCTCTCCTCACCCGTTTAACACGCCCTTTCCCTATCCATCCAAGCATTTTCCGCCTTCCAGGAGAAAGACGATGAGGTAGTGGAGAAGAAGGATACCCAAGGGACTGACATCATCATTCGACGGCTAGTTGTAACGTAACCATCGTTTCTTCCGTCTCCTTTCAAGAGCGTCAACTGTACATGAATGTTTAATACAGTATATTGTCAGATTTAATCGGATTTTAAGTGAGTGGTTTAGGGACAACTGCGAGGCGACAAAAGGAGCTCATTAGCGACAACTTAGATTTCATCGTTTCAAATAGCCGTCCGAAAAGTGATACAAGTCGCTCGGCTTAATTCCTTTGGCTAAACGGTCGCGACAAGACGAAGCGGCCATTTCTGTCGATGGCTGAGAGACGAGATCGTTGAAGAGAAGACGACAAAAAAAAAAAAAAAATGAAAAGAGAAAATGGGGAGATAGAGGGAGGGAAAAATGGAAGAAAGGAGAGAAAAACAAAGACGAAAAAAAGAAAGAAAAGTACTTGCATGATTTTATAATCATGTTAATCTTTTGTTTGGTTTTAGAATAACGAAGACAATGACGACGACTTCGACGACAAAAACAATAATATAAATTCAAGTAGCAAAAGCCAAAAGATGTAACAAAAGCATAGAATGACTTGTCCCTTCAGAAAGTAGACTCTCATGACACTCCACAGCTTCCTTTTTATATAGTGACGTTCTATCATCACCGAGTGGACTGAATTTTCACCAAACGCGATGAACGGGTGTTTTCTCACGGCGATCCTGTGTCTTGAAGGACTATTGGCTTTTATGCTCAACCCAGACTTCAATGGGAACTTGTAAATACACTTCATCGCTAAAGATACAGAAAAATCAGTCGGCTCCCTGTGCCGTGCCAGTAAGTACCTGACTCTTGCTGCTAATCTCTACCTTTGCAAGAGAGAGAGAGAGAGAGAGAGAGAGAGAGAGAGAGAGAGATCAGACCGAAACTGGAATACGGCTGCGATATATATGGGCAAGTGCTGGCCAGTTTTCAATTTCTAAGCTTGACAGAGTCCAAAAGTGTCTCCGCGCCCTTGTGGGTGACGAAATCGAAATATTTTACATCCTACAACTCCTTTCACACAGACGAGACGTCGCAAGCCTCTTGATGGTCTATCGCTATTTCGATGGGAAGCGTTCGGACGAACTACATTCCTTAGTTGCAGCAGTTCTAACCTTCACAGCTAAGACCTGCCATGCCACGTACATTGTAACGAACCATTCTTCTAATTTCCTTCGTATTCCATTGGTGGGATGTCGAAATGTAAAAAAATGTGGCACATAAGGATATCAATAATTCCAGTTGTAGTTGGAGCACTCGGATTGATTGGAAAAGGTTTCGGTAGCATCATTGAAGGGATTCCTGATAGGCCGTGCCTTAAAGAAATGCCAAAAATTGTACTCAAAAGTACAGCTGACACATTACGAATGTCTTTATCTATGTAAAATGTGTGTGATAATTTTTTTTCATAAATGATCAGTGGAAAAAACCATTTCTGATCTTAGGTCTCTGGTTGGGACCCTGAAGAGAAAGAGATAGATAGATAGATAGATAGATAGATAGATAGAGAGAGAGAGAGAGAGAGAGAGAGAGAGAGAGAGAGAGATCAGGCTGAAACTGGAATACGGCTGCGATATATATGAGCAAGTGCTGGCCAGTTTTCAGTTTCAAGGCTTGATAGAGATAGAGTCCAAAAAAAAAATATTTGTTGCTTATATTTGACTCAGAACTCAAAGAAAATAATAATAATAATAATAATAATAATAATAATAATAATAATAATAATAATATATTATCATAAAATCTATCTTTGAAGAAAAAAAACTATCAAAATACAAGTCTCTTTAAATGGAATTCTAAAAAATGTGGCACATGAGAACATCAATAATTCCAGTTGTAGTTGGAGCACTCGGATTGATTGGAAAAGATTCCGATAGACTCATTGAAGGGATTTCTGGTAGGTCATGCCTTAAATAAATACAAAAAATTGTACTCACAGGTACAGCTCACACATTACGAAGTTCTTTCTGTATGGAAAATGTGTGTGATCTTATGGCTTGCTTCTTTTTTTTTTACGAAAGGCATATAATACCCTTGGGAAAGGTATGAATCCTCTTCTCCTCCCAGATATGGGTAAATAGCAGGACAAACCGGGTTCTATAGCCTTAGATGACAACTGGTCTACCGCAGAAAGAAATAGCAACCTACTGCGGGAAAAAATCTGCCTTGTCAGTCATGTATCGAAAGATACATGATCGCCTAAGCGTGTATCACGCATGGCACATAACTGACTGACTGATGCCTTAATTCAGACCTTCACAGCTAGGAACCGCCATACACGGTGTCACCCTCATTCGCTGCGTATCTGGTAAGGAAGACGTTTCACCCGGACAGATTTTTCTCCAGACCTGCCACTTTTTGGAAGTGACTTCAGATTGGAATCTTCGTGACCACTGCGATCTTACCCTGTACAGTGTCAAGCGTTATCTATGTTACATTTTTTAAATCATTTCACCCCAAGGAAGGTGGGTATATTACTAGTACGCATGGGGTTACAGAGAGGGAAGGAGGGAGACAAAACTGGGTATAGCGGGGGCTGAGGAAAGGATAAAAGATAGAAAATGGCGATTGACGTTGCATTTAAACTTTTGAAGATTGTAGTTATAAGGGAAGCAAGGAAACGGGAGAGAGTTCCATAGGTTGGAAGTGCGAGAAAAGAAACTGTTGCTGTAGAAGTGGCTGTTACTCTTAACTAATTCAACAATAAAAGGGTGGGACCTAGATGTCAGTCTGATAGCACACTTAAGCTTACATAGACGGGTAGCAGGAAAAAAGCGTGTCAGAGCGATTGCAATGAAAATATTTACAGGAAAGACAGAGGGAAGCCAAGTCACGTGGGCGAGAAAGAGACTGAAGTTGAGATGTCAAGTCAGGATGGATTACATTGCAGATCCGTCTTTGGATTTTGTGAAAAACCACGTGATGAGTAGCAGGAGCACCAGACCGGATATGGCAACAGTATTCAATGCACGACCAAATGTAGATTTGTAAATGTGCAAGATGGACATATTCGGGTAATATGCAACAGTTCCTCCCCTCTTTACGTCTTTATAACAACCTCATTAAATAACCTTGAATGGCTTCATTACGTTAACGATAGTATAATAATTATTGTATCAAACAGGTAATCATATAATTAGAAAAGCTACAAATAAAGAAAACCAGCTATATAAAGGCAACGACAGAAAAACATGAAGAAACTGTAAATATAGGCATTAAAAACGGCAAACCAGACAATCAATGACTGTAGCAAATTACCCCCCCCACCAAAAAAAAAAAAAAAAGGACAGAAATGAGAGTATAGAGGATACAATTCACTAGTATCTCTCTCTCTGTGTAAAATATACAAATATTTGTTGTTTATATTTCATTGTTTTCAGGAATAGTTAGTTGTTAATGTTTGAGCCTATAAGGATTGACTTGGTTCAAGAACATGTAGATATTGGTCGTTTATATTTGAATCAGTAAGCATTGACTTCGTCTGGGAATAAGTAAATATTGCTCGCTTATATCTGAGTTTTATTACTTAAACGTTATTTTTAGTGGATATTCGTATCTCAGTAGAAGGACCATTTATTTAACGGCAGGATTCGAACCTGCGTTCCTCTAAGGAAAACCATCATTAGATCTGACGTAGCCTCTAGGTTACATAGTGCGTCAGTGACCAAGCAAAGTTGTATAGTGCCTTTAAACAATTTTTTCTCTGGTTCTTGAAATAGACATATCTGCACAATTTCGTATCCTAACATAAACAAAGCAATTTGTAAAGAAAGGGGAGGACTATTTTATTTAATAATCCGACAGATTTTAATTACTTAAAAGTTATTATTAGTGGATACTCGTATTTGAGTAGACGCCCCATTAATTTATTAAACAGTATATTTATTTACTTTCGTCAACTAGTCTGGATATTCGAGAAATCTTATTAAACATTGACTTCGTGAGTAGGTAAATATTGGTCGCTTGGATGGACTGGATTGTTTTGTTTTACGGCATATCAATCTCAATAGGTTGTTTATGCCGACAACATTTTTATTGCTGGTAATATTTTTTTCCCAAAAAATGTATAGCTGGTAATATACTATTTTTTCAAAAATGTATTGCTGGTAATAATTTTTTACAAAAAGGTATTTTGGGTATTAAAACTTATTTTTACACTTTCATAGTGTTTTGTTCCCAGTTTGTGGGTTGACTATTTTCCCATAGCTGGGACCCTAACAGGTGCTACCACCCCGGGTCAAGGCGGACTTGGGAACATTAGCAATTAAGATGTGGTTTCACGCTCCTCAAAACCTCCTGGTCAGAGGCCTTGTCGTCGGATGTAGTTTATTTGGTTGTTTTGCATTTGAATCTATGAGCATTTATATAGCTTGGAAATAGGTAAATATTAGTCTTTTATATTTGAGTCTGTAAGCATTGACTTGGTTCAGGAATCTATATATAAAATTCTGTGACTTCCGTTAGCCCCTACGTCCGATAACCATACATTGACTGTTCGAAACCAAATTTTGAGGGAGAAGTACAAATGTATAAGGGGGTAGAAAGCACAGCTGGTTTTACTAGGATGCGTTCATGAATTTATTTTGATTGAAAAATTAAAAGTTTTATTATTTCACATAAAACATACTCCCACTATTTTACAAACAATTAATGATTAAAATAACAAATACTTTTTAAACAAAAATGGAATATTGTTTTTTTTTTTCTTTTGCATATCTTTCTTTAACTTTTTATATATACAGGAATCCAGTTTCTAGTTCGGTCTGCGTTTGTGAGATCTATAAACAAATCACAAGGCCAAACGCTTCAAATAGTTAAAATTTGGCTCCAGAAAGAAATATTTACGCATGGCCAGTTGTATGCTGCATGCTCAAGAGTAAGAAATTCTAAGAATTTATTTTTCGCTGTTAAATAGGAAAAAAAGTAAATTTTCTTAAAAAATAATGGTTAACCATGAAGTTTTATAAAATTAAATGAAATTAAATAAATTATTAAATCGTGAAGTACGGTTTTTGTTAAAGTATTTTTCCAAACAAATCAGCTTTATTCAAATTTCATCGATTGGTTTGCTAAATTGAACGAAACGCAGAGTTTGTAAATCTAGACAAAATGTTAGCGATAACTTCAACATTTCTAAATACTGTGAGGATTATAACACACAGACGCGAGTTGCAAAAAGAAAAATCTGCTGTATATTGACTAGTCGCAAACAAATCTAATATATAAAATTACGACTAGAAAAGAGTACTGTTAAGTTGATATTTCGTATGACTGGTTGATTTAGCAATAGAGAAATTAAAACTGTATATATATATATATATATATATATATATATATATATATATATATATATATATATATATATTCAAATTCTTATACCAAAATTTATTATGCCATATCGTTCATCCTTGAATTGTAGATAAGTATTTGTGTTGAAACTGAAGCGAACAACTGATGTAGATAATCATCATCATCCTCATACATCTGATGCCTGGGTGTGGTCGTAGGGTCTCAGTAGGTATTCATTCATATGTATTGGGCCTTGGGGAATGCAGCCCTGAAGGAGCTCATCCCTCTCCCGTCCAACTGAAGAGAATATGACATCTATATATAAAATTCTGTAATTTTCGTTAGTCTGTCGTCTGTCACACCATCTAAAATAGCCATACACTGACCGATCGAAACCAAATTAAAAAATATTATTTACCATGAAATCCTATAAAATTCAATTAAATTAAGGAAATTATTAAATCGCAAAGTAGGATTTTTGTCAAAGTATTTTTCCAAGCTAATCGACTTATTCAAACTTCATCGATTGGTATGCGAAATTGAACGAAACGTAGGGTTTTTAAATCTCGACAAAATATTAGCGATAACTACAAGGTCGGGAATAGGTATATATTAGTCGTTTATATTTGAGTTTGTAAGCATTTTTGGTGTGGAGCTTAACCTCTCCAGGGGATGCCGTCAGCGTATTCTAGACCTCGACGCTTCGGTAAATGACCAAAACGTTAGAATTATTTTTGGCATTCCCTGTTTTTCAGGCTGATACCTTTTGAGTATCTTTTCATACAATTTATCCTGACGCATTTATTCTAAGTTGCAATTATAGGAGATCCATTTCTCTTTCCAGTATCTTCTTCGTAACCCTGCCTGTGATTGTTCGTCTGCAACAGGTTCTCTGTTTGCTTTGTTTTTTACAATACAGATCAATGATATATAAGCAAACACCGCCCCTCTCGGTCTTTGAGATTCAAACTGATTCCCCCAATCTATGCCAGTAGACCGAATCCAGTATTAGTTGTTGTAAACAAGAAAGAATTAGCCAGACAGTGAAATTCTATGATCCAGCTGACCACAATGTAGATTTCATTGTAAAAGTAAAAAAAAAAAAAGAAAAGAAAAATAAAGATAAATGTCTTGAGATAACCAAAAAAGAAAAACAAAACAAAACAAAACAAAAAAACAAAAAAAAACAAAAAAAAAAACGAAGAATTAGGTAAAAGATTAAGGTAACAGTCGTGTCGGACGTTATTGGAGCACTGGATATGGTTCTGAATAGCCTGAAAAAATGGAGGGGGTGAAATCATCCAGGCGACGGCATTGATGAAAATAGCTATAATACTGAGGATGGTGCTGAAATTTCGAGGAGTCTTGATGCCACTTAATCTTCAAAGTAAATTACTACTGGTGAGATTATTCATTGACTGGAAAATAACAATGATAAAACTGTTGACTACACAAGGTAGTACCAAGAATCACAGAAGTTTTCTCTCCGCTGGACAACAGGAGAATTTAAATCGGTAGATCGATGGACCAGGAAGTAAATGGAAATGCACAAAGCTCAGCTTCCCAGAAAGAACACCTACAGACTACATGTAATGAGAAAGGAAGGAGAAAATTTTTGACATCGATATCTATATTCCAATGGTCAAAATGAGATTGAAGGAAAAATAGATAAAATGAAATAATACAAAAAAAAAAAAAAAAATGAGTGTACCTAGAAATCATCGCAACAGGAGATAACAGGTCAACCAATGCGAGAATTGTGTGGGGCATTACATGGACAGTTAAGTCGGGAAATAATACTCGGCATTACTTAAATGGACTGGGGAATAATTTTTGGAGATTAAAGAAGAAACTGCAATGTTATTGGTCCTGACCTAGCATCTCGGCTTCAGTCTCCCCTTCTCACCGCCGTAATATAGCTTCCCTTTCCTATAAATATTTACCATTAGGTAATTGTTCTGATGAACTTTCCATGCCCGGTAGGGTTTATCATCTCAGTTGAGTCATTGTCTTCGGGCACAGTGCGACTCAGTTGTTGGCCGGTCTGCGGAAAATAGATACTGTGATTTGCCTGGCCCTGAGGAACAGCTACCCGAGGCTGCACCTTGATTGCACTAGAGAGGGGAGGGTAGTCGCTACGAAGGCCAGCGCAACCGACGGTTGCCATGGCTGGGCACGTTTTGGCCTTGGGCTGGGTGTACACGCTCGGGTTCCCCACAATAAACCTGATCATGTATCACATCACATCTCAGTGGGGAGACGGGGTAAATAATAATTTCCTTGATGATAAGAAGACCACACACACACACACACACACACACACATATATAAACTACGTCTAGAGATTATATGCAAAAGAGGTATTGTCAAATATTTTATGTAAAATTCATAGATATGTGTTATCCAATGAAATAATTTGTACTATTATGCATAGCGAGTAAGCATGAAAGCAATTAAGTCCCAATTTTCAATTTCAGATTGATATTTAGTATTTTTTCAGTAATTATATCAATTTGCAGTGTCAAGAGATTATTTGCAAGAACTAGAATTTAGTATTATGGCTCGTAAAAAAGAACTAACAATGAATGAAAAGATCTATATAATCAAAGAAATTAGCAAAGGAAAGTCTTCGCTTCAAATTTCTAAAAATTTGAAAAGGGATCATCGAACAATCAAGAAAATATGTCAAATGGGAATTCAACCAAGGAAAAAAAGTCTCAGGCTGAATTCAGGAATTTAACAAAGCGAGATCTATCACATATCCGAAAAGAATTAATAAGAAACCCAAATGCGTCAAGTGCGTTCATATTTGAGGCCGCTGGGGCTCCTATGGTGTCAAGGGAAACAAGGTGTAAAGCATTAAGGACGTTTGCTGATGTAAAAAATCAAATAAAGAAACCCATTTTAACAAAAAAACAAGGTAAGAAGATTGCAGTGGGCAAAAAAATACATGAAAACTGATTTCAGTAAAGTGCTTTTTACAGACGAATCAAGGATCACCCTCGATGGGCCCGATGGATGGGCTCGAGGATGGGTTTGCAAGCAATATGACTCAAGAAAATTTTTTAAACGACAACAAGGCGGCGGTGGCATCATGATATGGGCTGGAAATATTGGTAATGAGCTCGTGGGCCCATTTAAACTAAAAGACGGGGTTAAAATGAATTCCAAAAGTTACTGTGATTATCTAGAGCAATATTTCTTTGAATGGCTTGATAACCAGTCTTTAGCCAAGCGTAGATCTATGATCTTTATGCAAGACAACGCACCAAGTCATGCATCAAAGTTTACTAAATCCTGGTTGAAAGAAAAGGGATTTGTTGAAGATTCTCTTATGGACTGGCCTTCAAATAGCTGTGACTTGAATCCCATTGAGAACCTGTGGAGCATCCTCAAGAGAGATATTTATTTTAATGGAAGGCAATTCAACAGTAAGTGTGACCTCTGGGAGGCAGTTAAAGTTGCTGCAAACAACTTACCAGCCGCTAAAATTGCAAATCTAACATCAGATGTTGACAATAGGCTGGTAAGAGTTATTAAAAAGAAAGGAGCATTTGTGCAATAAATTTTTGGAGGTTCTTATTATTTTTTCTTAATACATCTTTTATTTTTGAAATAAAATGTTTTTTTTTGTTTTTCCTTTAAGAAATTGACGAATTTGTTCTAAAGTCTTTTCATATTATTTTTTTACATTAGTTTTACAAGGTATAATAATGTAAAAGTATCAAAATAAATAGTTGCAAATAAACTACTGACAGCCAAATTAGTCTGTTTTGTTAACTAAGTAAAATTTTTTCCAACCAAAAACAATAGTTTTATCTATCACTATATATCTAAGTTAATAATATTGAGTAGAATCATAATAGGACTTTTAACATAAAAGACGCAACTCTTTATACCAATTCATAACTTGCATATAATCTCTAGACGCAGTTTATATATATGTGCATATATATGTGTGTGTATGTGTGTGTATATGCATATGTGTGTGTATATATGTGTGTATATGTGCGTGTATGTATTATTTATAAATTCCTTTTCTTATGTATATATGAGTGGTCTATTGTAAATATTTTAAAAGAGCTTTTTAAGGCACATAAAAATAATTTTAATTATTAATATTAATTGGTACATAATCAATAATGTTATATATATATATATATATATATATATATATATATATATATGTATATATATATATATATATATGTATAATATGCCTATCTATATCTATAGGCTTAATATGAGTAAAATGATTTACGTTACCTTCAACATCTCGACTCCAGCTCTCTCTGTCTGTCTGTCTGTTTGTCTGTCTGTCTCTCACTCTCTCTCTCTCTCTCTCTATATATATATATATATATATATATATACCGGAAGCCTGTAAGTATTTTGATTTTCCTTTGGTTTCTCTTCACTAGGTTTCACAACTTCAAGTTGAAAGAGACTCTACTGAATGCGCACCCAGAATCGGAAATGAATGGACGTATGTAAGTTATACATACATACATACATACATACATATATGTATGTGTGTGTGTGTGTGTGTGCATATATATGTGTATATATATATATATATATATATATATATATATATATATATATATATATATATATGTATGTTTGTATAATTTAATGAACATTTCATTTGTTGCAATGTATTCACTGCTCCTCTTGTAACGTGCCAGTAGCTAATTGTATTTCCTTGAAGACATTTTCGAAGAGAAACGAACACATTGAGAGAACCACATAGCTTCCTGAAACACAATCCAGTTGGAAGGATCAGTGTTTTCTCACAAAACTACTGTCATTTACTGCTTGGCATTCAAATAGACAACATGTCTCTAAATAAATCGATTCGATTTCATTTTTAAGTTCTCTTCTAAACGTGGTCCGTTAACGATTGATTTTTCTTCTGTTCCTACTCAGGTAACATGAGGGTGTTTTTTCCTTGAAATACTGAAACAGTCGGTTCATATTTCGTAATTCAATCTTTGAAACTCGGAATATTAAGCTTTCTAAAATGCGAGCAATTTCTCTCGATCACACAACGCTTTCGAATTAGAAATAACTTCAGGCGTCTTTTTTCAAATGCTTAGTTCTCCAAACGTCCCAGAGCGAAACGACGATATTTTTACAAAGCTGACCCCCCCCCCACCGCCAACCGATTAATCATAGTGGGTTCAAGTGATGCGAATAAAATTAGAACTCTTTATTCAATATTTGAATCATTATCGAACAATCGTTGTGACACCTTTGCAAATCGCACCTCAAAGATTAATCGGGGAAAAGAAAAGTTGCTAACAACCACATGGCGACGTACCCTAAATTTTTTACTAAGAATATAATTTATTATTATTATTTTATTTATTATTTACTATTTATTATTCATTTATTATTATTATTATTATTTATTATTAAATATAATTTATTATTAATATAATGAATCGGGGAAAAGAAAAATTGCTAGCAAACACATGGCGACGTACCCTAAATTCTTACTATGCATTTTTTTTTACATTAAGGTTCACCTTGTATAAGGTCCGGGGGGGAACTCAAGGTAGTAGGTTATATTAAGAGGCCGTTTATGCAGATAGCAGAGGAATATAACGGTTAACCCTACCCTAGACTTGAACAGGTTAAGATTGTAGTAATCGGGGAAACATCCTCTTGTGTGCCAGTTCCTCGGAGCAGTGGAACTTACTTCTAACGAATGGAATACGAAGGGAATTTTCGTGAAAGTAGCGAATGAGCAGTGAGAGGCTTGCGACATCTCGACTGTGAGAGAGAAAGAGAGAGTTTGGAGGGTCAAAAATAGTTTGTCAGTCAGAAAGCACTTTGAGACGCTCTTGGACTCTATCGAGACAGGAAAGTGAAGACTGGGCGGCTCCTGCCAATATATGGCAGCTGTACTCCATTTTCGGCCTGATCTGACTCTTACAAAAGCAGAGGATAGCAGAGACGTTTTTGGGCTCTATCGAGACTGGAAAGCGAAAACTGGGCAGCTCCTGTCTATATATGGCAGCAGTACTCCATTTTCGGCCTGATCTGGCTCTTACAAAGGCAGAGGATAGCAGAGACGCTTTTAGGCTGTATCGAGACTGGAAAATGAAGACTGTGTAGATCCTGCCTATATATGGCATCAGTACTCCATTTTCGGCCTGATCTGGCTCTTACAAAGGCAGATGGTTGCAGAGACGCTTTTGGGCTCTATCGAAACTGGAAAGTGAAGACTAGGCAGCTGTCTATATATGTCAGCAGTACTCAATTTTCGCCCTGATCTGTCTCATTGATCCAAGAGCGAAGCCGTCCGTAGTTTCAACTCATGAAGTGCCACCCATGAAGGTAAGGTCGAAGAGAAAGGACCAGATTGAACGCTACCAAAAGCAGAGTATAGCAGAGACGCTTTTTGACTCTATCGAGGCAGGAAAGTGAGAACTGGGCATCTCCCGTTCAAATATGATAACAATACTTCATGTTAGGCCTGCTCTGCCTCGTGTAAATGTAGAGGATAGCATGCGAAGCCATGTACTTGCTAGATCGGTACAGGGAGCCGACCATTTTCCCTGCATCGGGATGAAAGTGTATTACTTATTTTCTACTTATTTTAGATGGTAGAAGGTGCCCAGTTCTAGGGATTCCAACCCTGTGGCATATATCGATGCCAGTGTGATTGGTAAAATTTTGTCCTCGGACTGTATACATATTCATATGCACGGGTACCTCATGTCAAAAACATACAACCACTTTATCATGTCACTAGTTAAAAATGACTCCGATCGAGGGAAGCTTGTGAATCTTGGTGAAGACCATACTTCTTTGAACCTTGTGGACTGGCGCTACACAATCACAAATAAAGAACTGTATCAAATAACAGAAACCGCTTCACTCAATGGGGATGTCAGGTAAATAATAAATGTTTAGTAGGTAACAACATCTAACATGGCGTACGGACGAAAAGGGTTAAGAAAATGATTTTATTTTATTTTTTTTTTTGTCAGAAAGGGATTAATTTTTCCAGGATATTGAGAAGAGGTTGAAAAAGTTACACAATGCGATCCAGCGAAACACAGCTGTCAGGTAAAGGGGCCAGAGATTAAGTCGTCTGTTGAAAGGTGTCCGAAGTAATACGTGCTGAGAAAATTGTCAGCCAAAATTTTCCGTTCGCAGAGTTGTTCATCAAAATCAAATTCACGTGAATGAGCTCGTCAAACGCTCTTTGATTCCACCATAGGAGAGAAAGCAACTAGGGAAATAGGGTGAAAGAGGATCCCGACGCTCGGATGCCAGTGGGTACAGACAACAAGAAGCTATTCTGTTGCTATTTCTAAATATTCAGATGAGTTCCATGAGTTTCCTCATGTGTAATATATATATAGTCGTTTCTTGCCATGGTAGAGGGCTTACTTGTCTCAGTGATCCAAGAGCGAAGCCGTCCGTAGTTTCAACTCATGAAGGGCCACCCATGAAGCTAAGGTCGAAGAGAAAGGACCAGATTGAACGCTACCAAACCGCGAAGACCCCAACGGAGGAAGAGGTAATGATCTATATGATGTCGACTGCCCGAGGCAACCAGATCTCGCCTGTGTCTCAACTTCCTTTGAGCCACAAAGGAGGCGCTTCTAACCAAGTGTGTGGGCTTTTCCGTCTCGCAGAATTGTCCACCAAAATCAAATTCACGTGAATGGCTTCGTCAAACTATTTTTGATTCCACCATGGGAGAGAAAGTGTCTAGGTAAAAGTGATGACGACCTCGATGCTCGGATGCGAGTGGGTGGGAACAAAAACAAGCTGCTCTGTTGCTATTTCCAAATATCCATATTTAAGCTCCCCCAGTACAGCTGGGACTGGTCATGTTACATCCTTGCCGGATCACCCACATTTTGTCCGTATTCCATTTGAAAGAAAGAAGTTCTACTCAACCTTTTCCAGAGAACTATTACTTTGTGGAACAAACTTCTGTGTGAATCCTTCCCTGAACACTACGATCTTAATCTCTTCAAGGCAAGGATCAATCGCTGTCTATCTTCCTTATCATTATAATCTTCTTAAGTTCATATAACGCGCCTCATTCAGTGACCCTCTACCATGAGTGGCTCTTGAGCCATGCATTGGGTTAACTTTAGCATTAAAAATCCGAAAACATTAACCTGAAAACTCGCCATGCATGGCGTCAAACTCGCCGAGAAATATTTAAACTGACAGTTGTACACAACCGCTTTCTTTTGTCAATGGTTAAAAATGGCCTCGAGCGAGGGAAGCCTGTAGATCTTGGTGAAGACTATACTTCTTTGAAACTTATGGACAGAATCAAAAATAAAGAAATCTATCAAATAAGAGAAACCACTTCACTTGAGGACTTTCAACAACAGTAGGAACAACTAAGATGGCTAACACATGTAACTCGAAGAGACAATAATGACATAATCAAGATGTTGAAGTTCCACACTACATCAAAAAATGGTTAGGAAAGAATCAATACTGGAAAGGGCAATAACAGCCACTGGATCCGAGAAGCCTATTGTTTTAAGAGAAAGATTTTATGAATTTCAACCGACAGTCGTACTGGCTACTCGCTCAGTGAATGCCGAATGTTTCTTGATAAGGAAACGGCTAATATTACCATTACGGTAACAATTAGTCGTAATGATTTGTTGGACTAATTCGTTATCACTCTCATGTCGTGGTACTCTGTGTATAATCTTTTCTATTTTTGTTAAATTCAAACTATCTATATCTCTTTGTTTATTATCTATCTTTATTAGTCTGTTCGTATCTATGTAGCTATCTCATTCTAAACATCTATCTATCTATCTATCTAAGTCTGTATCTATGTATCTATTTCATTTTAAACATCTATCGCATTCTAAACATCTATCTATCTATCTATCTATCTATCTATCTATCTATCTATCTATCTATCTATCTATCTAGTTAGCTAGCTAGCTAAAGATTTTAGAGTTAAACAATTTAATTTATGCAAGACATAATTTAAAAAGGATGTGAGGAAAGCTTTTGTAGCTGACAATACTAAAAGAAAAAGAAATGAAAATATATTCCCTAAAGTGCTTAGAGTTAAGAAGTTTTATTTACAAATCCGAACAGCCCCCCCACCACAAAAAAGATTAGAACTATTGAAAACTTAAATAAAAATAATAAAGAACATTCGTTGGTTTTAAATCAAATGTGAATAAATAAAAATACATCCAATATACATACATATATATATTAGGTTGGTGCAAAAATAATGTCGTTTTCTCACATAGTAACATATGTGAGAAAACGACATTATTTTTGCACCAACCTAATATATATATATATATATATATATATATATATATATATATATATATATATATATGTATATGTATGTGAAGATGATGGTGAAAGATGACCACAGTTTCGATCCTAGAGTGATTGTGAACACTCCATGTTCCTTTTATTAGATGCATAGTATGTGCTTCATCAGGACTACGTACGGTTTTCAATTCAGACATGACCTTCTTCTAGACTGGTTGCTAATCAAGGCTGAAGTACCCAGTCTTCTCTACTTTTAACCCATGGCTGGGGGAGCCAGATATAGATCCATACCGTTCCCAAGGATATTTGCGCGAAAGTGAGTATAAACAAACTCGACTGGAATTCGAACTGGTCTCTCGTTCCCCGCCGCCACCCGCTACACTGCCCGCAATTGAATGAACTGATGTATTCTCAACTGGAAAAATTGTCCTTTTCAAAAACGGAAAAGCAAGAGTCATAATAATGTCGGCGACTTGAAATCCCATTGGTGATAGTGTGTATGATCAAGAGACAAGACTTATATTCAGCAACATATCGTATGGCTTTAGTATCGGTTATGACTGCTTAGCCTCAGGTAAGAAAAGGTAGATAAATTGACGAGCAAGCATCCAAAAAGCAGAATTCTATTCGAATTGTACCTTTTTGTGTGTTCGTAATTTGTCACATGATTGAAAACATGATTGAGGATTTGAAGAGGAGAATAACTGATAACTGATATCCATTAGACATGGCACGTGGAAGTAGAACAGTCTCCCCCAGTGAGCGAAATAAAGGGTTCAGTTCGACATTCCAACCACCTGAAGAAAGCCGGAGCGTACAACGGCCGAAACTTTGTAATAAATATGGCGACAAAGATGAGGACAATAGACCGAATAATGTAAATAGTGTACATAATACCTCATCTCAGAAATATAGACAGATTGTGAATAGGGACTTTCACCATTTTTTAGTTCATAAAGAAAAAATAAAATAAAAACAAAAAATAGTTAAAAGTGTATATAGTATCATAATATTGCTGGGCCCAAATTATAAATTATCATGTTTTAAATTTGCATAGTTTATTGAAAATCGCATTAAAACAACTGCACTGTATAACATATGATATTATAATATAGATAAATTGTTCAGTGTGTGTAATTTCTATTTGAAATAAATTAATGTCTCATTTGATGGCACAATGATTTAGTAAAAATGTGCTTGTGTCTTGCTTCTTGTCCATATATAATTTGTGAATCTTCAGTAGTTAATTTAACTGATCTTTCCATGCCTTGCAAATGTGCAGGTAAATTCGGCAACTTCAACATCATTGCATTCATTAGAACCTCTTGTAGATCATTATTTGAAAAAACTTCCTTGCAAGCGCAAATTCACAAATTTTGTGAGAAGTTAATCAAATTTGATCAGTGTGTCGCTTCAGAGTTGATGAATTTAAATTTTTTTTTTATCTCTTCATTGGTGGCTCGCCCCTTCTGAAACAAAAAATATTTTGTCCATACATAGTCATGTTTTTGTGATAAATGAAATTTTAAAATTAGTCCTGTAAATTGACATGACTAATTAAGTATGAATAAATGTTTATCAAATGGACAAAATTGTTTTATAGCTTTTTCCATCACCTACAATTCATCTGACATCAACTTTGAGAAATTAATATTTTCTGGAAGCAAAGCGGAAGCATTGTGCAGTAAATGTTTTAAATGGGATATTTTATATTTTGGTCGACTGCGTGAAATAACCACAACGGCAATTGTAGTAGTAATTCTCAATTAATTTATTCTCGTACCAACGAGATACAAATAAAATGAAATATAAAGATTTTCCAAGCATAGCTTAGATGCGGCACAAGGCCGAAAGTATGGGGTATCCAGTGAGGATCGAACTCACTTTTCTGTAGTAACTGACATAGCACGACAAGCTTGCTCAGCATTACACCACGCCGAGGTGCCTAATAACATAAAATATATCTGGCCTCCGGCCAGTCAGCTGTTTATATAACATAGGACTAGGCAACTTATGCCTGCCTGTGGAAATCCTCAGTTATGTAATGAGACCTGCCATATCTAATTCACAGACTTTATTCTCTGGATCATGTTGAAAATATACAATTGTTGATTATAGCATTTATTATCTCTTAATTTCAAGCCAACTGACTGCATATATTTCGATTACAAATGTTATAAGATTTGGCTAGAAGGCTTTCACTGATCATTGGAACGTTCCAATTTTGAAGCTAAACTTAATTTTTAAACATTTACCTCAAAAAACAGTAATGGTATGGAAAAAATATTTTGTGTCATTATTTATCAAGATAAGCAAAATATATGCTCTGACAACTTCTCTTCTCCACAACTTTCTTTATCTTCTTTTTCTTCTTTCTCTCTCACATTCATTCTATTCTTTACTATATACTCGCTATCTTTATTTTTCTTCCAGTACATTATAACTTCTTACTTTTGATTTTAAATACTCATTTGTCTGTTTTGAATTTTCTTTCCTACGCTCTCTTTTCTTTCTATCTTTCTTTCTTTCTTTCTTTCTTTCTTTCTTTCTTTCTTTCTTTCTTGTTCGCCTGTTTCTATCTTAACTTAATTCTACTTTATTTTTTCTTTCTTTCTTTCTTTCTTTCTTTCTTTCTTTCTTGTTCGCCTGTTTCTATCTTAACTTAATTCTACTTTATTTTTTCTTTCTTTCTTTCTTTCTTTCTTTCTTTCTTGTTTGCCTGTTTCTATCTTAACTTAATTCTACTTTATTTTTTCTTTCTTTCTTTCTTTCTTTCTTTCTTTCTTTCTTTCTTTCTTTCTTGTTTGCCTGTTTCTATCTTAACTTAATTCTACTTTATTTTTTCTTTCTTTCTTTCTTTCTTTCTTTCTTTCTTTCTTTCTTTCTTTCTTTCTTTCTTTCTTTCTTTCTTTCTTTCTTGTTCGCCTGTTTCTATCTTAACTTAATTCTACTTTATTTTTTCTTTCTTTCTTTCTTTCTTTCTTTCTTTCTTTCTTTCTTTCTTTCTTTCTTTCTTTCTTGTTTGCCTGTTTCTATCTTAACTTAATTCTACTTTATTTTTTCTTTCTTTCTTTCTTTCTTTCTTGTTTGCCTGTTTCTATCTTAACTTAATTCTACTTTATTTTTTCTTTCTTTCTTTCTTTCTTTCTTTTTTTCTTGTTTGCCTGTTTCTATCTTAACTTAATTCTACTTTATTTTTTCTTTCTTTCTTTCTTTCTTTCTTTCTTTCTTTCTTTCTTTCTTGTTTGCCTGTTTCTATCTTAACTTAATTCTACTTTATTTTTTCTTTCTTTCTTTCTTTCTTTCTTTCTTTCTTTCTTTCTTTCTTTCTTTCTTGTTTGCCTGTTTCTATCTTAACTTAATTCTACTTTATTTTTTCTTTCTTTCTTTCTTTCTTTCTTTCTTTCTTTCTTTCTTGTTTGCCTGTTTCTATCTTAACTTAATTCTACTTTCTTTCTTTCTTTCTTTCTTTCTTTCTTTCTTGTTTGCCTGTTTCTATCTTAACTTAATTCTACTTTCTTTCTTTCTTTCTTTCTTTCTTTCTTTCTTTCTTTCTTTCTTTCTTTCTTTCTTTCTTTCTTTCTTTCTTTCTTGTTTGCCTGTTTCTATCTTAACTTAATTCTACTTTCTTTCTTTCTTACTTTCTTTTTTACTTTCTTTCTTTCTTTCTTACCTCACCTTACGTTACCTTACCTTACCTCAGTTCTCGTTTTTTCACCTTTCTTTTTTTCTTTCTTCCTTCACTCTGAAACTACTTTTACCTTCCTTCTCTCTCTCACTCTTACTTTATTTTTTCTCGCTCTCTGCTTTTTTCCTTCTCCCGCTCTCTCATTCATTTTTCTCTTATATATTTAAAACACACCTTTCTTTTCTCTATCTCCCTCTCTCCATTTCTCTCATACACACACGTTTTTCTTATCTCTTGACAAACTTTCATACATTCTTTTCCCCCTCTCTCTCTCACTCACTCTTTCTCACACACACACACACACACACGAAGAGCCATAGGCAGAAACCAATCGTTGAGGACACTAATCATTACTGAATTTTCATTCCCAAATAGATTCCTTGTCAATGAAGAACTGAAAGCAGGGCTATTATCTAATTTCCTAAATGAGTTTTTCACTAACCGGATTAAATTGACACGATTCAATATGCAAACTGTAATAATGGGTTAATTAGAGAGGAATTGTTTTGTCAGACGACAGTCTCGCGTTGACCGTTTACGCACACACACACACACACACACACACAAGGGAAAAAAAGATGCAGTTCTTGTTAATCGGCATTTAAATGTAACTTACCTTGCGGCGACGAAGAAGAAAACGCCTAGAAGATGGGCAAAACATTGAAAAAGGACAGAAAGAGAAAAGAAGGCCAATGAAGTAGAGAGAAAAGAGAGAGAGAGAGAGAGAGAGAGAGAGAGAGATACAGAAATACAGAGATACAGATAGAAAATAGTTAGAGAAATATAGAAAGAAAAGAGAAAGTGAGAAAGAAGAGATACAGAGAGAGAGAGAGAGAGAGAGAGAGAGAGAGAGAGAGAGAGAGAGAGAGAGAGAGAATGAGAAAAAAGACAAAGGAAGAGAAAAAGATAAAGGCAGAAAAAGAAAGAAAGAAAATGATAAAAAGTAGACAGGAGGCAGGAAGAGAGAGAAAACTAGAGAAATAAGAAGAAAAGAGAAAGAAAAACAAAGACAAAGTAAAAAGGAAATTGAGTAAGAAAAAAAGAACGAAAGAGAAAAAGAAAAAAAAATTGCAAAGAAACAGAAATAGAGAAAGAAAAATAGAGAAAGACAAAGAAACAGAAAAATAAATAAATAGTTAATCATGAGAGAGAGAGAGAGAGAGAGAGAGAGAGAGAGAGAGAGAGAGAGAGAGCGAGAGAGCGGGGGAAATAGAGAGTGAGGGAAAGAGAGGCAGATGATGAGAATATGAAAATAAAAGAATGTACGGAGAGATTTTACCATAGAAATATTGAGACAATGAACATTTACTAAAATTAAAAATAACATTTCATACTTGCTGACCAAATTTAGTGGTCGTTGGCCAGATTGAAACTCTTTCGGACACTTTTCGGTATTAACTTCATAGAACACTATACGTTTTATCGTATCACTAAATCATTATCTAAAACAAATTTTAAAAATCTAAAATATTTTCTTGCTTTAAATAACCAGATAAGAGCTGATAATCCATAAAAAATATATGAATCGACCAATCAAGCTCTCTGTATGCAGCAACGCATGCGTACTATAGACAAAATATTAACATGTAGAATAAGATCTGTTTGATTGATAGACTGATTTGTTTTGTTTTTTTAAACCCTTAGCAGGTTATTTAAAGCCAGGAAAAAATTGGGATTGTAAAAATTTATTTTGAGATAATAATGAGTTAGCGATACATGTTTTACTGATCAACCTATACCTGGGAGGGTGGAGAAGAGGTGGCTTCCTACCTTTCGCGAGGTCACCTACGCGAGAGTGAATATAACGAACCCAACACGAATTGGAACTCGGCTCTCTGATTGACAATTCTCAGCCATTATCCATTACAGCAGCCACCAGTCCAAGCTTACAACACCTTGTATTCCCAAGCCGTCAACCATGTAGATACTAACCAGGCGCGACGTTGCTTAACTTTGGTGATTTGTATGGGAACCCGCGTTTCAACGT